>CAWUFW010005061.1:600000-1074324 GCA_963921515.1 Calotriton arnoldi
GGCAGTGGGTAGAGTGAATCCAATTCTTCCGACCGTCTACCTTCACTACCGTCCGGGAGGCGAGGAGGACCCGGAGAGGCCCCTTCCAGCGCGGCTCCAAACTGCCTTTCCTCTGATAGTTCCTCACCAAGATAAAATCACCGGGTCAGATATCGTGGCCTCGCCCCTCGGGAGTTGGCGGTAAAGCTTCATGAATCTGTTGGTGAATAGAGCGCAAGTTTTTAGTCAACTCATACAAATAGTCCACAAGCAAGGGGTATTCTATCTCAGAAAAACGACGAGGTCGCGGGACGTCCCAGACATTTGCCGAGCAGCCACACACGACCTCGTACGGTGACAATCCTGTCCGAGAGTGAGCCGTAGCTCTTGTAGACAACAAAGGTAATGGTAAAGCATCTAGCCATTGCAATCCCATGCTCTCTTTGATTTTTGCCAGCTTCAGTTTGAGAGTACCATTGTACTTCTCAACCAGACTTGCCGACTGAGGGTGGTTTGCAGCATGAAATCTCCGCTTGATATGCAAACCATCGAACACCAACTGGATAACCTTTGAGTTGAAGTGACTTCCGTTGTCACTCCAAATCAAACGGGGCAAACAAAAATGCGGAAATAACTCTTTTAAGAGTGCCTTCGCCGTCGCCATGGCTGTGTTCTCTTTAGTAGGGTAAGCCTCAATCCATTTACTGAATGCACAAACAACTACTAGCACATATTTCAGATTGTTGACTCGTTCCATTTCGATGAAATCCATCTGGAGAACCTCGAAAGGGAATGAAGGCAGTGCAAAATTACCAGGAGGTGTAGGGGTGCCTTTCCCAGGATTATACATCATGCATACCATACAGTACTTCACTAAGTGAGCAGCAACTTTGGGAATGTTGTCATTCTGCCATACAGGGTCTAACAACTTACATATCCCCTTCGCACTAATGTGGGCTGGCCCGTGCACCATAGTAACCACAGGAAGGACATATGCATCCGTAACATCCATCTCTGCTTTTCTGACTTGTCAGTCCAGCACCCATCCCCATCCAAACATGCCGTACTTTCCTGCCATACTGCTAACTCCTCAATCGTTGCCTCACTCTGGATCTCTTTGACTTTGTCCAGAGTGTCCTCAAACATGGTGGCCTCGGGTACCCACCTGGCAGGACCCGCTACAAACATCTTTTTCATCTTTGTTCGAGGTGTCTCCTTAGCTATCTGATCTGCAAATGCATTTCCCCTCCCCACATCATCAGTGATTGCCTTGTGGGCACTGCACTTCACTATAGCCAATTTCTTAGGGAGTGTCAGGGCAGACAAAAGCCTATGTATAAGGGGCCCATTCTGAATACGTGTCCCATGGGATGAAAGAAACCCTTTCTCTGCCCAGAGCCGCCCAAAATTATGAGCGACCCCGAAGGTGTACTGGCTGTCAGTGTAGATACTGACGGCCAGTCCCTCACTCAATTCACAGGCTCTAATAAGGGCGACTGACTCAGCTGCCTGGGCGGATTGATAAGGAACTCGTGATGTCTCAACTACCGTTTGCAATGTAGTAAGTACATATGCTGCAGTGGTGGTGCCATCTGGTAATTTGAAGCAAGAGCCATCGACATATAGTTCCCCTTGGGGATCAGATAAGGGAACATCAGCCAGGTCTACCCGTCCCTTCGTCTCCTCCTCCGTCCGAAACAGACAACCATGTATGTCTATTTCTTCACTCTCAGAAGGGAGGGGTAGTAACGTGGCAGGGTTCAGAGTGGCACATCTTTTTATCGTAATATGTGGGGCGAAAAGTGTTAACTCATAACCGGTCAGACGTGCACTGGTAAGGTGCTGTGTCTTGGTCTTATTCAAAAGAGTGTCCACAGCATGCGGTACCATGACTGTGAGGTCAGTATCAAGTACAAGCCCAGCCGATTGCATTATAGAGATGGCCACAGCCGCGACCGCTCTTAGACAGCTCGGGAGGGCTCTTGCGACAGGGTCAAGCAAAGCAGAAAAATAAGCACACAGTCGTTTCTTACCTCCAAAGGCCTGTGTTAAGACAGAGAGCGCACAACCGGACGTCTCGTGTATATACAACACGAACGGCTTCGCATAGTCAGGGGTGCCAAGCACAGGAGCAGAGCAAAGCGCAATTTTTAATTGCTCTAAAGACTGCTGACATTCATGCGCCCAAAGCAGGGGCTCATGCACATCTTTAGTGGTTAGTGCTAACAGACACTTTATTAGTAATGAATAATTTGGGATCCAATGTCGACAGTAGGACATGATGCCAATGAAGGCGCGTACATCCCTTTGAGTTTTAGGGATGGGCATTTTAACAATGGTGCTAATGCGCTCAGGTGTCAATCTCCTAACCTCCTTCGACAATAGGTGACCTAAATAGGTGACCTCCTGTCGACAATACTGAAATTTAGACAGGGACACTTTATGTCTGTGGTGAGCCAAATGTAGCAACAACTTAACCATACTGTCTTTGCATCCCTGTTCAGTGTCAGAAGCGATCAAAATATCATCCACATACTGGAGCAATACGTTACCTGGAGAAAGCATCAGGGAATCCAATTGGGCTTTTAAGGCTTGGCTATATATACTAGGGCTCTCAGTATAGCCCTGAGGAGCGCGGCAGAATCTAAAGCTCCTGCCTGCTAGTGTAAGACCAAACAGGTGACGGCTATCAGGATGAATTGAGATACTGAAGAACGCATTTTTCAAATCAATGACAGAGAAGAATTTGGCAGAAGAAGGGATCATTGTCAGGAGGGCAGTAATGTCAGGGACCACCGGGAACTGAGGAACTACTATTTTGTTAACTGCGCGCAAATCAATCACAAAACGATAAACATCTGCATTGTCATCAGAGGAGTCGGGGATGTCTTCTTTAAAACAGGAAGAATAAGGCTGTTACACACATTCGATGCTGTCTTCTCAACTACCCCGGACTCAATCAGATCCTGTATAATGCGTAATAAAGTTCGCTCCACTGCTTGTGGTATTTTGTACTGGGGAATACGGGGCAAAACAGCATTTTCCTTAACCTTGATGGAAACTGGGGAAATTTGTAAGAGTCCCACATCCGTATCACCCGTCGCCCACAAAGTGGGTGGCACATCTTTAAACTCAGCAGGAAGGGTCGCATCTTTGGACAGACACTGCTTGGAACTCGTCACATTTGGTCCTATTGTCATATAGACACCTTCCGGAGAACAAAAAATGGTTGCATGCAACTTCTTCAATAAATCCAGGCCCATCAGATTTTCCCCACAATTGGATGTCAGTAGGAAAGGCGAATCCACAGTAAAGGGACCAATAGTCAAGGCAAGTGGCTTGGAAATGGGGCTCACAACCGGTACACCTGAAAAGCCTACCGAAACATTATTTTGACCAGACAGAGCTGCCCCAGGGACCAGCGAACGAGAAACAGAGCTATTCATTGCACCTGTGTCTACTAAAAATTTCTTAATTGAGCCTTGCAAATCTGCGGTGACATAAGGATCGCACTGATCTACAGGTACCTGAACTGGTCCCTCACCCTGTCCCTGGCTGTCCTAGCCGCGAGACATCCCTGTCACCTCGTCCAAATCATAATCATCATGGTAATACTGTTTCCCTCGAGGGTCATCAAAGTAGTTCTGATCAGAGTGACCCTGCGATGTCACATCCTCCCGAGCCTTATCCCAATCACTTAATCCGCGACACCGTCCACGTGAACCCTGTCCTCGAGGGGCCGCAACTTTCTATAATAACACCAGACACTCGCTACGCCGGTGCCCCTCCTCTTTGCAGTACGCACACTGATTCGGCCCTACAGGCGCAGCATTCCTGCTAGTACGGGGAAGCTGCCGGGCCGGACCAGTACCACGTCCCCTTCCATTTCCCCTAGACGCCTGTTGCAACAACACCTTCATTTTCAACTCCTTATGCTTCTTCTCCACCTTCTCCTTCTCCTCATTTTCCCTGTGCTCATAATACTGTGCCATACTTAGGATTACAGAAGGGGAGGATGTCGTCCATGCGCTCTCCGAAGCCTGCAACCGAGTCACGATCTCTGGGAGCAGATTCGTAGCGAATCTATTGACAAACAATCGAACACCCCCTTCTACTGACAAATCCTGTCCACTGAAATCCAAGAACACACCCTCAAATCGCATGAAAAAATCGGACACACTCTCATCTTTCTTCTGACGACATGCCGCTAACTTGTCCCAATCTACCCTTCTCGGAGGAATAAGGGAGTGCATATAGGTAATAATTCGACCGGGTAAAGCTAATATCTCGGCTTTTGGCTTCTCTCCAGGCTTCCTTTCCTTATCCCTTGCTTTAATCTGATCCCATGTACCACCCAATTCTACAACGTGATCCTGTTTGTGCACCTGTCTCCAAATGTCGACGGGTACCAGTAACCCAAAAAACATTTCAATATCGGCAAGTGTCATTACTGTCGACGAAGCGGCTTCTGTCTATTCCTTATAATATGCAGTAGGATTTTTCCTAGGGTCAGGTAACTGAGTCTTGAGGGATAACACCTCACTCCTCTTCCATGGGATATAGACCTACTGTTCTTGGAAGCGGGCCTCCACCTTTGGTCTAATGACAGCATAATGCTGATCTCGAATCTCTGGCAACTCAGGGTGATATATGGGGTGGATTTCCCTCATTGGAAACTGAGATACTGTGTTCGGGCTCTTCTCAAACAACCTACCACGGTAAGCTACCAGTGTTGCAACATTTCCGAAAACCTCCTCAGGTGCCATACCAGCTACATATACATTATCTCTGATATCATAAATAATCTGGGGCACTTTAGAAGTGAAGCACTGTTCCAACAACCCAAACAATGTAGCTGACATGTGCTTAAGGGCATGCTGCTGCACAAATGGCTCATAATCTCTATCACACTCCACACATCTTCAGTACTATAGATGGGATGACAGGCCCACTGAGCGGCCTGGTTCGCTACCGCCTTTTTCTCTTCCTCCCCCACATCAGATCATATTAAAATTCATCCCAGCCGCTCCCTAGCTGTCGCCCAGCCCCCATCCACCAGTCCACATACAGGCATTCCACTACCTAGTACTGCCAGGGAATGAGGGAAGAGGGAAGGGGTAGTAACCGAGTGGGTAGGCACCAATGTCGTTAATGGCTGGGTTGTGGGCATAAGGGCTGGAGAAAGAGAAGACATGGACACAATAGGCATAGCGGAGAGGCCAACAGTCATAACAGGCACAGAGGGCGAAGCCACAGAATTGACAGGAGGCGCAGCGGCTAAAGCAACAGAGTCAATGACAGGAGAGACAGAAACAGCAGGGGCAGAAGAGACAGACGGCTGGGGCTGCGGCACAGCAGCGTATACTCTCTGCGGGTCATATGGAGGCGGAGGTCGTGTGTCTAACAACTCCCCCACAAATGTATCACCTTCCTCTCAGGCAACATAGGGTTTGTCACATTGCAATTGAAACTTTCTATCTGCACACTCTATACCCTTTTCTACTTTCTCTCTATCATACGCTACTGCTTTCTGCATCACTGTCTGCATTCTCCCTTTTCGGGCCTCTTTTTCTGCCTTCATTCGTCTCTGCTTAGCTTCCTTCTGCCATACCTGGAGGTAATCAAACATCGACTGCCTACTCCGTTTGGTAAACAATTTATCCTGCAGGAAATTCAGTTTTTGTCCATCAAAGGTACCTGTTAACGGCCACTGCAACTCGGCAATGTCCCTCGTATATTTGTGCCATAATGTACTAAACATAATAGGGCCAAGGCCATGCTTGACGTACATGACAAAATTTGGGGTGCCCTCTGGGGGCACAGGCTGCTTTTCCTCCAAACGAGCATCAGTAGAACAACAACGACAACTCACACAACATAGCCTACTGAAACAAGGCATCTTGAAACAAAAACTTTTTCACTAACGATGCCTCGCAGACCTTTGCAAATATCTTACCAAATTTGTCTGCAGACCTCACCAAACCCGGATATCAAAACAATACCATGTCCACAAGGAACTCAAACAAATTCAAGCGCTTGCCCAAAAACGATCCTCAGACCGTACAAAACTCAAACAAAAACGGCGCCATGGCCCAAAGCAAATTCACCTGGTGCACTCAGGTCAAACGAAGTTGTTCTCCACTGCCGACTCTTTGGACCAAACGGTCAGATCCAAGAGTTTCGCTGTTCAGGACCCCAGCCGGGATGACCACTGGCCGAGGCACCGCCCGGTCAGACAGATGGGGCAGCTGCGAGTTTGAGACTCTATCGTGCAGGGATCCCCGATCCGCCCGTCCGACCCGACGTGGCCGCGTCCTCCTCACCCGTCTGCGGGCAAAGATGGGTCACTCACCCGATGGGGTCCCTGTTCGGGCGTCAACTGAAGGAAGTGACCTGATTAGGGCCACCTGGGTCACTCACGACCACCTCTCAGCCTTCCATACAAATGAAGAGTCGTCAGACAGTAGAGAATACAAACCAAAGTTATTTTATTAGTATTCGCTCGAGCAGAGTCCAGTCTGACTGTCATGGTGGTCTCTGGCAGACGGGTCACGTATATAGGTGTACACATAGTCAGGCCTTTTCCCCTGTCTTCTACTGTGGAACGACTGGGAGGCGTGTGTGCTTGGAACACTACAACTCCCAGCAGCCCCGGGGATCGAGACGGGAAGAGACAACAGCAGAAACTTACTAATCGAGGGCAGGATATAAGCCCCTTCTGAATACCGGTCAGGTGCTTGACAACCTGATTCCAGTGTTCCGTGGCCGCACTGGGAGATCCGATTCCTGGCGTCTCCTGGAAATACGTACACTTTGGGGATTATCGAGCCGGTGCTTCTCGCTCGTCTCCCTGTGACTGTTACCCACGCTGGGTATTGTCTGCGCCTTCCTGGGTTGACGGATTCCGCATTGGATGCGCTGTTTTCCTTCAGCGCCTCCTGTTCTTCGTGGCGGCCTTCAGCCGCGCGGGTTCTTACCCGAGACTCAGCAGAAGCAGTCGTGTCTTCCTTGTAGGACTGCAACCAGGACATCCACAGAATCAACGCCGTGAGGCGCCCGGTTTACCAGTTGTTTCGCTTCAATGGCCACATAATGAGGACTGCATGAGGACACAGAGGTGATGTGTCTTTCTTGTAACCCTAACCATGTGGATTTACTGACCGCTCCTGTGACGTAACTGGAACGCTCTTGGGGATATTGTGCACAGAGGACCGAAGAATTTCCCCTTCTGCGCTCAGGATATACCCCTTTCCTTTTCCTGCATTTATTTTGGTACTATTTCCTGTATTTGCTTCTCCTGGAGGAGTGCACAGCCCGTTGGACCTGGAAGTTCCAACTGAGTTGTTCTGGGCATGCTGTGAGAGAGAGGTGGATGTGAGTACACTCAAACTAGAAAGGAGTGCTGTGTTATGACAGTGTTATGTATGAGTGTTTGTCTTCTTACCTTATGTTTCCTGTATTACACACAGGTACTGTCCTGTATGGTTGGAGGGTCCCTGACTCCTTAGCTGTCCGCACCGGCCAAGAGGGTTTCCTGACAGCACCTCTCCGAAGCACATCACAGCCTTTATTATTTTCTCCCATTCCCCTGTTCCCCGATGCGTTTCCTTGCAAAGCAGTGATCATAGAAACACTCTTTGGGAGGCAACGAAAAGGGGAACAGAAGAACTAGCTTCTCACCACCCCCGCTGGGCGTTTACGAAGGTCAGTGGTATCTCTAACTGACAAACCGGACAGATTGTCAAGCCCACGTTATCTGACCAGCCTGGGTGATGGATCCCAACGTAATACTCGCCTCGGTTCTGGAGACTATGACCACATTGCAAATAGAGGTTCAAGCCTTCCGCGCCGAGAACCAGGAATTGCGAAAGGAGCTAGGTACAGTGAGAAGGGAAGTAGCAGGGTTGTCATGAAAGGGGAAAGCAGAGAGCAGCAGAGGCTCTTATATCAAGGAGTGGACATTGCCACCTCCTCTTCATGACTCTGGTGCCTCTCATGAGCCTAGTACCCAACCCACTATGGGCGGGAAGTCCCCTACCTCTGGGGTTTTTTCTGCCGATCATACCCTCTCTCAGTCAGATGGCAACACTGCTCCCATTCACGTGATACAGGAGCCTCAAATACCTCTTGCTCCTCCTGAACGTTTCTTTGGGGATCCTAAGAAGTTTGGTATATTCCTAAACCAGTGCAGGTTGCATTTCCTCTGTAAACCCACTGTGTTCCATGAGGATCAAGCCAAGACGGCCTTTGTGATGTCATATGTGGTTGGGAACGCAGCAAGCTGGTCCATTTCTGTGATCGAAAGGGATGATCCGATTCTGCATGACTTCACGGCTTTCTGCATTGAAATGCGAAAACTCTTGGATAGAAGGTCTCACCATCTTTCCCTGGATAGGGAACTAATCACCCTGAAACAAGGGGCACAGGACCTCTTGACATATATAACAGCATTCAATCGGCTAGTGGTGGAAACAGATTGGCCTGTGGATAAAAGAACCACCTTGTTCTATCAGGGATTGTGGGGTGAACTGAAGGACGTTCTAGCCCAGGTGGTGCGTATGCCTCAAACATGTGAGGAATTAATAGAACTCACTGTCCAGTTGGATCACCGCTTACAGGCGAGAAAAGGGGACAAGGCAAGGAGCTAACCACGGTATTTCCTACCTCGACCTAAACCAGCAGATGAGGTGCCATAGCGACGGAGTTGAACCAATGCAGATCAGTGGTATTCGCGGTCCCTTAACCAATGAGGAGAGAGAGAAAAGACGAAGACAACGTCTATGTCTGTATTGTGGCAAAAGCGGCCATTTCCTCAAGGAATGCAAGGCTAGAACGAGGGCCGTGGAATAACCGCCTGTGGCACGGACACAAGCTGGTACCATAGTGGGGAGTCGTAAAACTAAAGAACCAGAGCAAGACCGGGATCCCTTGTTCGGGAGACACACGCCATGAGATCTCTCCTGTTGTGGCCAATACCCTCCAGTCTTCAGTTGCCCATATCAACGTGAATGTTATTCTGTGGTTGGGCCAAGAACTACACTACAAAGTACCCGCATTACTGGACTCCGGAGCCACCGGCAATTTTATAGACCAGTCCTATGCTCAACAATTGGGTATTCCATGTGAACGGAAGAACACACCTGAACCCGTGAGGGCGGTTGATGGAACAGCCTTGGCGTCAGGTCCTGTGAAATATCATACTCAGCTTTTGACAATGCAGTTTGGTGACAATCATTATGAAACAATCAAATTCGATTTAATCGACGCCCCTCATTTCCGTTTGATTCTCGGCATGCCATGGTTGACTTTGCACGACCCGAAGGTGCAGTGGGCTGCTCGCACAGTGAACATGAATTCCGCTTTCTGCAAGGAACATTGCACACAAGAAGGGCCTCTTAAGCCAAGGACTCAGGAGTCTTAGCCTGGTTTCCTAGCAGCTGGATGTGGAGTGCCTTTGTTATGCTTCACTGTGACCCTACCACAGGAGTTCGACAGGTACCAGTTGGTGTTTAGCAAACAACGAGCTAGTCAACTACCCCCTCATCCGGAATACGACTGCAGAATAGATCTCACACTGGGAGCGTCGATTCCATGCAGCCGGGTATACGCCCTAACGGAACCCGAAACTCAGCACTTGAAGGAGTACTTAGAAGAAAACATTCAGTCGGGATTTATTCGGCCCTCCTCCTCGCCTGCTTCTTCTCCTCTTTTCTTCATCCCCAAGAAAGAGGGGGACCTCAGGACTTGTATAGAGTACAGAGCGATCAACAGGGTTACTGTGAAGAACCGCTATCCGTTACCTCTCATTCCTGTATTACTGGACCAGTTGAAGGGTGCTCGGTTCTTCACCCTGCTGGACCTTCTAGGGGCTTACCTCTTGGTACGAGTGAAGCAGGGGGATGCGTGGAAGACGGCGTTACGGACCAAGTTTGGGCTCTTCGAGTACCAGGTGATGCCTTTTGGGCTCTGTAACTTCCCCGCCGCCTTCCAATACTTTATGGATGAAGTGCTCCGAGGATACCTCGACGTATTCTGCATCGTCTATATAGACAACATCCTCATCTACTTCAACACAATGGAAGAACACATGGGGCACGTGAAGGCTGTGTTGGATCACTTAAAGATCAATCACCTAAATGCCAAGTTGGAGAAGTGCTTATTTCACGCAACTGAAGTGGAATTCCTGGTTTTACGTGATTAACGAGAGAGGATTACAGATGGACAACCGGAAGGTGTCGGCGATAACCCAGTGGAAATCCCCTACCAACGTGAAGGAGCTGCAGAGTTTCCTGGGTTTTGCTAATTTTTATAGAAGGTTTATCAAAGACTTCTCCCGGGTAGTACATCCCATCGCTCAGTTGTTGAGGAAAGGAGCACCCTACGCATGGGATTAGGAGGCAGAACTAGCCTTTCAGGAGATGAACGTAAGATTCACGCAGGCCCCCATACTGCGCCACCCGGACATGACGTTACCTTTTGTGGTGGATACCGATGCTTCGCAGCATGCATTAGGTGGAGTATTGTCACAAAGGCATCCAGAAACTGGACAACTACACCCTGTGGCGTATTTCTCCAAGAAATTAACACCTAGCGAGATAAACTACGGTATTACCGACAAAGAACTACTGGCGATAAAGAGAGCGTGTGAAGAATGGAGGCACTATTTACAAGGAGCCACCCATACCATCGAGATATATACAGACCACCGAAATCTACTGTTCCTGAAGACGGCGCGGGCTGACACCAAGACAACTGAGGTGGTCCCTGTTTTTCTCCGATTTTATTATTAAATACAGACCAGGTCCTCAAAACGGCAAGGCAGATGCTCTCTCCAGGGTCAGTCAAGAAACCGAAAATGAGAACAGCGCCCAGGAAGAACCACATGTGATTCTCCAGAAGGCTGTATTCCCAAGCACAGAACTGGCTGTTATCACAACCGACTAGTTCCTGGATGCCGTAAAAGAATACCTAGCTCTAATGGATCAACAAGCCTGGGTGCTTGAGGAGCCCGACCATCGGGCCCAGAAGAACGACCTTCTATATCGCTCAAAGGCTCTTTTCGTACCTGAAGTCACGCTACAAGGCCAATCACTGTCCTTGACCCATGACTCAACCGTAGGAGGGCACATGGGAATACAAAAAACCATTGCCTTAACCGAACATCAATTTTGGTGGCCAACTTTATGTCGCGATGTCAGGGAGTACGTAAAAACCTGTGCCATATGCACCCAAGGGAAATCCAGCCATAGCAAGACAGTAGGGCTGCTACGTCCCATTGCCGTTCCTCCACGTCCATGGCACACTGTTTCAATGGACTTCATAGTGGAGATGCCTCCTAGTGTAGGCTATACCGTAATTCTGGTGGTGGTGGATCATTTGATGAAGATGGGCCATTTTATCCCCATGCAGAAGATACCGACATCCATCGAGCTAGCACAGGCCCTCCTACAAAACATAGTACGCCTCCATGCATACCAGCGGTTCTGATCACGGACAGGGGGTCCCAGTTTACCTCCCGCTTCTGGAAGGCCTTATGCACAGCCATGAAGATAGACGCCCGCTTGTCTACGAGCTACCACCCCCAGACTGATGGCAAAACCGAACGCCTGAATCAGACTCTGGAGCAGTACTTACGCTGCTTCACGTTGCAATACGAAGAGGAGTGGAGCACTTTGCTCTGGACAGCAGAGTTTGCCTACAGCAATGCAGAACATTCCACATTGGGGTGCTCCATGTTCTTTTGCCAAAATGGAATCCATCCCAACATGCTTCCCTTCGAATAGCCTCCCTCCTCAAAACACCCCTCAGTGCAAGAACACCATGCACTGTTACGTGCCGTGCTCCAAGAAGCCATGGAACAGCTATCCAAGGCTCAAGAAAGCAACAGACGTTATGCTGATAAACTATGTGCCAAAGAACCTGCATACCACGTCGGAGATAGGGTGTGGTTGGCTTAAAGAAATCTACGTTTAAAAGGGGCAGACAAATTGAAACCCAAATACATAGGCCCCTATACTGTAGAGAAAGTAGTGAACCCGGTTGCCTTGAGACTGACCCTACCTCCGTCCTGGCATATCCATCCCGTCTTCCATGTATCCCTCCTGCGTCCCTGTCCAGCACAAACCAGGTTACCTGCTCAACCACCCTCCATTGAGGTGGAAGGAGAGGTAGAATACAAAGTGAAAAACATATTGGATTCCAAACTAACTAGGGGGAGGGTTTACTATTTGATAGACTGGAAAGGGTACGGTCCCGAAGAGAGGTCCTGGGAGCCTGCCCAGAATCTGCACTGTCCGTTTCTGCTCAGACTCTTTCATGATCGATTCCCTTCGAAACCAGGTTGCCCGCCGAGACGGCGGTCTTTGCGGGGGGTACTGTCATGGTGGTCTCTGGCAGACGGGTCACATATATAATGGGTACACATGGTCAGCCCTTTTCCCCTGTCTTCTACTGTGGAACGACTGGGAGGTGTGTATGCTTGGAACACTACAACTCCCAGCAGCCCCAGGGATCGAGGCGGGAAGAGACACCTGCAGAATCTTACTTATCGAGGGCAGGATATAAGCCCCTCCTGAATACCGGTCAGGTGCTTGACAACCTGATTCCAGTGTTCGCTGGCCGCGCTGGGAGATCCCATTCCTGGTGTCTCCTGGAAATACGTACACTTTGGGGATTATCGTGCAGGTGCTTCTCGCTCGTCTCCCTGTGACTGTTACCCGCGCTGGATATTGTCTGCACCTTCCTGGGTTGACGGATTCCGCATTGGACGCGCTGTTTTGCTTCAGCGCCTCCTGTTCTTCGTGGCGGCCTTCAGCCGCGCGGGTTCTTACCCGAGACTCGGCGGAAGCAGTTGTGTCTTCCTTGTAGGACTGCAACCAGGACATCCACAGAATCTACGCCGGGCGGCGCCCGGTTTACTAGTTGTTTCGCTTCAATGGCCACGTAATGAGGACTGCATGAGGACACAGAGGTGATGTGTCTTTCGTGTAA
This sequence comes from Calotriton arnoldi, assembly GCA_963921515.1. Taxonomy (NCBI): domain Eukaryota; kingdom Metazoa; phylum Chordata; class Amphibia; order Caudata; family Salamandridae; genus Calotriton; species Calotriton arnoldi. The sequence goes on from CAWUFW010005061.1 coordinate 612,970, forward strand.
CCCTAACCTTGTGGATTTACCGACCGCTCCTGTGACGTAACAGGAACGCTCTTGGGGATATCGTGCGCAGAGGACCGAATAATTTCCCCTTCTGCGCTCAGGATATACCCCTTTCCTTTTCCTGCATTTATTTTGGTACTATTTCCTGTATTTGCTTCTTCTGGAGGAGTGCACAGCCCGTGGGACCTGGAAGTTCCAGTTGAGTTGTTCTGGGCATGCTGTGAGAGAGAGGTGGACGTGAGTACACCCAAACTCGAAAAGGAGTGCTGTGTTATGACCGTGCTATGTATGAGTGTTTGTCTTCTTACCTTCTGTTTCCTGTATTACACACAGGTACTGTCCTGTATGGTTGGAGGGTCCCTGACTCCTTAGCTGTCTGTACCGGCCAAGAGGGTTTCCTGACAGCGCCTCTCTGAAGTACATCACAGCCTTTATTATTTTCTCCCATTCCCCTGTTCCCTGATGCATTTCCTTGCAAAGCTCTGATCATAGAAACACTCTTTGGGAGGCAACGAAAAGGGGAACAGAAGAACTAGCTTCTCATCACCCCCGCTGGGCATTTACGGAGGTCAGTGGTATCTCTAACTGACAAACCTGACACTGACCAGCCTCCAAGTATAGCTGCCAAGGGACTGACCCCGTCCACAAGGTAAAGTTAGATATACATTTCCAACACCCTTAAGACACGCCCAGACTGGAATTTTCCAGCCTGGGCACAGATGAACAAAGGAGGTACAGAAGGACGAGCTACCATCCTGAGACTGGGTACACACTATCTTAGCTTCAAGGTTACTCAGCCGGTGCCCGTCTCTCTGAGAGTAGGAGCAGAGCTACATACGAGGAAAGGCATGCAAGCACAGAACAAGCTATTCATTAGTGCAACGAAGCTCAACCTTGAATAATAAAAAGAAACAATCGAGGCTGCTTTCTGCTGAGGCAGACAGTATGAGACAGAAGCTTCATTTCGATCATGGCACAAAATGGCGGTCAAATACAAAATGGTGCCGCAAATGCTAACTTAACTCACACAATGCCCGAAGGATTCAGCCAGACATATTTGCAGTCCAACACTGCTCTGTGCCAAGCTAACAGAGGTTTGAGCACAGGTTAATTTAGCATTTGCTTGTGGCTTCACCCTGGCAAGGATTGTGGTTACTGCTTGAGTAGGGGTTCACCCTCCTCAACCATTAACTCTGTTTCTCACAGTGTCTATTTGCCTGCAGTGGAAAAGCATAGCTTTATAAGTCAGAGTAAGTCAGGCAAAGCATTTGAAAAGAGGGAGCATCCAAGTGTGATTTTTAACTCAGTTTACGGTGAGCCATTGGCTAATTAGCCTAGAAGGATTATATCAGGGCCTGATATAAAGTTTGATTGATGGGTTAATCTGTCACAAACATGACAGATATCCCGTTTGCAGTATTATAAATGCTATTCAATATAATGCACTTGTAAATGTTCGGGATATTCATCATGTATGTGATAGAGTAACCCATCCACCGACTTGTACATCAGCCCATTAATTCTCATATGCCAGAAGGTGTATGAAATGAGGAAACATTCATGCCCTACATTCAATTTCTTTATTCCCAGAGTTGCCACTCTGGTTGCTACCAGACTCTGTGCCCCCGGCCCAGCCTAAATCCCCATCTTGTGGTCTGTCCCCATATAATCTGAGAACGCCTGGGATGGTTTTGGCGATGCTTTGCAGACTCTGAGTAAAGGTCATGGCCTTTGACCATGCTCTGAAACGGCTGGGGAGGGTTGCTGGGGAGGGTTCCCGCCATACCAAGCAGGCTCTGAGGAAAGGACATGACCTTCACCTGTACTCTGATTCTGCTGCCATGTCTAGGCAGTCTTTGCCTAGCAGTCTCTGGGTAAAAAACATGGCCTTCAACCATACACTGAGTCTGCTGGGGGTGACTTTGGCCATGCATAGCAGGCACTGTTTAAAGGACATGGCCTTCAACCATACTCTGCACTCTGCACTCTGTTCCTGTCCTCCCTGGACATGACATTTGGTGGCTACCAGACACCCTGGTTCAATTTTTTTCAATGCGATTGGAAACCAGACACCCTCTCAGTGACAACAGGAGGCCCTGATATTTGACACATAATTCAGCCTCCTACTTTGAAAATACAACAAGCGATGGAGGACAGACCAGCTGACAGCTTATGTGGTCCTCTGATTTCAGTGTTGTAATGTGAAAGCACATCAAACAGCATAAAAAACATTGTGCAAACTGGCCGTGGATACTGCCCTGGATATAAAGTAGTGCAATAAAAAGTGTACTGCCCCCATCCCTTGAGGTGAAAAGCCCCAAAGCAATCCAAATTTTTACATTGCTACATTATTTGAAGAAGCCATGGACAAGCCAGCATTCACATTGCCCCAAGATATGAAACATAACGCATCAAGTCCATTACTGTCCCAGAAGGTAAAACATACTGGAACAACACTCGCCTGGTTAGCTAGTATAATTTACTTACTGGGGCATTGTGAAAACTACTAGTATGGCTTTGCCACTTTACATACTGGAGCACCTGCTTATTGTGTTTCTTATGCTAAGGCATTCTGAAAACTGGCCTTACTATGGGGGTGATTAGGATGGCGGGCGGACTTTAGTTCGCCCGCCACCCTAGCAGTAACGGGACCGCCCGCCTGCCATGCGGCGGTCCCGCCACCCCAAATATGATGCGACCGCCACCGCGGCGGTCGCATCTGGGATTTTAACATTGCGGCGGGTGCTGCTGGCTGCAGCACCCGCCGCAATGTTGAAATGCCATGTTGTGCATTGCCATGCACAACGTGGCAGGCACCGGGCGGTGCCTGCCACCTTGTGCATGGCAATGTAGGGGGGTACCATAGGTACCCCCCTAGTGCAGGTCCCCAACCCCCAGGGGCCCGCAACGGGCCCCCAAAGCGATTCCCCGCCAGCCTTTCCATGGCGGCATCGCCGCCATGGAAAGGCCAGTTAACGCACACATCCTAATATGGATGGCGGTACCTGGTAGGCACTGCCACCATATTAGTGTCCAAGTCCGCCCGGCCGGCAATCAGAACGATTGCCGACCGGCGGAAAAGCGGCGGACGCACTTTGTGTCCGCCGCGATACCCCCGCCATTATAATATGGCGGGGGTAAATTGGGTTGCGATGGCGGGCGGATCGCCACCACCGGGCCGGCGATGGTGATCCGCCCGCCATCCTAATCACCCCCTATGTTCTTTTGCTTAATGGAGCATTCTGAAAAACACTGGCTGACTATGGTGTATTATCTAATGTGGCATTCAGAATAAGATCATGGATAGATTGAGTAGGGACACTCTGAAAACTAACACGTTTAAGGTGTTTTAAATTGTAGGACATTGTGAAAAGCAACCTGACTATAGTGCTTTACTGTAGGAAGATGTCTCCTTTTGCATGATCACATCCATTTTTTGGACTGATGCTTCTGTGTTTTTTAATTGTGTGCACTGGGACTTCCAGGCCCTATTGCATGTGGTTTGACACCTAAAAGATGCCAAAGTTGGTTATACTCCAACGTGGCATATTTAACTTACCTATAAGTCCTTAGTATGTGGTACAACGTGTACTGAGATCCTGTAAGTTAACTGTCACTAGTGGACTACAGCACCCATTATGCCACCCACTACAGTGACAGTGTAAAAATAGCTGCAGGTCTACCAATAGCTGGGCTGTGCAGTTTTAAAACTGCAAATTAAACCTGTCAAAATGACCCCTTTTGACAGGCTCAAATTTTCCTTCCTAATAAGTTACTGCTAATTATGTCTTACTGTCCATAAGTAGGCCTTACTGCCCACAAGGGTGCATGGTAGTTTAAAATAGGACATGTGAAAGTTTAATGTTAAACATGCCCTGACAGTGAAAAGACCCCAAAAGCTATATTTACTATAACAGGGTTGCTTTTTCTATGGTAAAGCACTGAGGTACAATATTACATTTAATAATGTTATCTATGGGTATGAAACAGCTGCAAATTTCATTTGTGGACTTTTACAAATATTTATTACAAGCCCAATTCACAGGTGCAGTCAGATCTGTAATGAATAATTTGTAAAAGATACCTTTTCCCTGCCTAAAGACTCTTCTTTTTTGTTCACTTGTCCTATTCATACTAGGGGAGAAATGCTTTCCATTATTTTGACTTCTGACCCGTTATCAACTTTTAGGTCTGGTACTGGCCAAGACCTTTTGATTTAATTAAAATTATCTGTATAATGTACTTCCTGAAAGAGTCTTCAGCTAGCTCTCTTTGTCCATTGTTCTGGTGTGTCATTCACATTTTGCTTTCTCCCACTACAGCATAGAGCAATGGGACGACCTACTTCAGCCATTTGCTAACACACAAGGTTGTTGCTTTCAGTGCTATTATTTCTGTTTTTACTTTATTTATTACTTTACTGTTGCCTTTGTGCTTAGAGCCTGGTGTGATAGCAGAATGCTTTCTACCAGTTATTCATGTTGCCTTTGACAGGGCACATTCAAGCTTTATTATTTCCATGTCTCCTGCTAATGCTGCTGTAAATTTCTCTAGGAGTGGTCTTTGTTTATCCGACTTCTGCTATTTCACAGCATACCAGATTGTGTCAATTTGAAACTGTTCTTTATAAAGTTATCCTCTTTTTAATATGCATTCAATGCAGTGCATTTATAACTGCGCCCTTGTATATCATGCTGGTATGTACTTTAATTGTGGGCTGCAATTATACTTGTAAACCAATTTAGTCTGTATGTCCTGCTTGTATGGCTTTTTTAGTTTGCGTTCAGTGCACTTGTATGATGTTCTTATATAGACATGTAACTAGTATATTACTAATAGAAGCTGTACCATTTATTTCAATCTATCTATCTATCTATCTATCTATCTATCTATCTATCTATCTATCTGCCTATCTTTGCAATCCTGTCTTTCCAACCTTCTCTATCTGTTTGTAATAAAGAGTTACAAAATCATTACAAAAATGAATTAGCAAAGGCAAGAGGCTGCCAGATGACACTAGACCAATTTACTTTTTTGGGTCTGGTGTTAGCTCTGACTTTTAATTTTACTAAAATTATGAACATAGTATATTTAGTTATAGAGGTTTTCACCTAGAACTTCTTTCATTCATCTGTTGTGTCATTCACAGTTTTCTTCCACCCACTCCAGCATGCATCATGTGGAATGGGTCAGCCCACTTCAGCTGACTTCACTGTGAGTTAGGGCATGCTACCTGTTCACAAGGACCACATCAGCAAACAAAGTAGTGCTAATCAGAGTTAGGGACTACTATGGTAATGTGTGATGTTTGAGCCCTATAAATAATTTTGCTTTTAGACATTTTTTTTTATTGGTGAGGTTCTATTAGCTTCCCCAGTAATCAGGTTTTTCAAAAACCATGAGAGAACAAAATACGTATTACTGAAGCCAAAAGGCTGACGGTCAAAGCCAGACCTATTTGCTTTGCCAATCATTGTTTCTTTACTGTTGCACACAGTTCTTAGCACAATTTTATCTTTTTTACTTAACTTGATTGGACCTTGGATTTCTTTATTTTTTTATATATTCAACATACCACTGCATGCATTTTCTCTGAAGATCGTCTTGCTGCTCATGCTCAGCTACCAAAGGTGAGCATTCAGCCTCCAAAACCAAGCTGCGATAGTTTAGTCAAACGTTTTCTGTTGCCGTGGCAACCGTTTCAAAGCCTCACTAGATAACAACAGGCACAATCTATTAAGAGTTCTTTGCTCAACCGAATGTAAGACATTCGCTGTGATAGAAATTTACTGAACTGTTAAAGAAAAATGAAGTTGTCAGATGTACAGCTACTGAACCTGTAGCAGTTTATTAGTTTCTGAACCGTGTGTAGGTGCCGAAAACCATCGCCAATAAAACACTCTAAGAACTGAATATTTTATTTGGGGCACCGTTTACTGCTTCTCCGGCGTTCTATGTGCAATACTGACAAAATCCCGAAATTACAGATATCCATGGGGAACAGTTGACTAAATTGTACCTGAGGGAAATTTCCTAAATGTTGCCTTCACAACAGGAGACTCAATCTAATCTTTTTTTTTTTTCAAAAGGATCGATCAGGAGAAAACATTTAGATGGCATAAGCTCTTCTACCAGAGTAGTTAAGACACATGAGTGAAACTCTAGTACCCCTCAACCCTTTCAATGCTAATAGTATAGCACCTATCTCGAGATGATATGGCTAAAAATGTATATGTTCACCAAACGTACCGATCCTTGTGTAAACCGTGCAACTGAAAGGTGCTAGTTAAAGGGAGCATCAGGAGAATGATGTCACAATAAATCTCAAAACCCCAGCAGATGTATTCAAAAAAAGGAATGTTCTAGAAGCTTATTGTTGCTGATTGTTAGTGGTGCAGGACTGGGTAAAGAAAACTTAAACATTCTAACTCTACGCATCATAAACACAATACAAGTCATAGTGGCTCAGCATACAATTAATTAGTTGGCGGATTTAATAAGACATCAATGTACAACACATAAACTAATATAGTGGATGCAACACATTTACTTGAAATTATTAGCTGAAGGAGAAGACGGTCAAGTCAGACCTTCCCATCAATTGCCTCGAGCTCTTGGCAGTGACATTGTGGAATAAACGCCCTGACAAGAGACAAGGTGTGCTGTTCCATTCTGCTAAAAATGAACAACAGTTTGGTAGTGCATTATATCAGCTACTTCAATGGCATGAAGTCTTCTTTGGTGGCTGAGCTTGCATACGTCTGTTGGCAATGTAGCCTGGAACATCAGGAGCCGGTGGTCACGAAACATTGACCTGGGTTGAAAAATGAGGTGGGAGACAATTTCTTGACATTTCATGAGTCCAAGCGATTAGAGGCTGGATGCAGGGATAGTGGAGAGCTTTCAAGAGAAATGTGAGTGGTGTCCCACATATCTTTTTGCTTTCTATATCGATAGATGATGAGATTTTACAGTTGGTAGCTAATTCCAGAGGTAACTGAAAAGGATGCTTTTCTGTAGACGTGGCACGTGTTGAACCTTGATTTTTTGCCTTTCCAGATGGATCCTGGTACAAGTCATAAGACAGAGAGCTGAGGTTATTTTGATTACATTGATGTGGACACCACACACCTGGTTATCTGGTATTCTGGAACTTTATATAAGTTTTCCCATCCTGCTTCAATTGGTTACTCATCTTCTGACAGGAGCAGAGGGGATTCTCAGGGACATCAGAAGGCTTTCAGAATGAAATGAAATTCTCATTAAGGAGTCTTAGTCAGTAGGTAAACTTAAGTACTATAGGACAACCTGGACAAGATGATCTTGTTGATGTTTGGAATAAGGTGTGCATCCCTCTGCAGCAGTGTTAGTTCATGTTTTGACTGGTTCAACAAAATGTGCCATATAGAATAGTGAATACCTTCTGGTCATTTTGGTGGGTCATTCCCATGCTACAAGATTCTGGTAGGGAAGCACTTGTTAGTGTGCAGACCATTAGAAGGAGTCAAGCAGCAGGTTCAAATTCAGTATTACTCACTTTGGGATGCTAACTGAGTGTTATGATGTATTTTTGATTGGCTGTTCAATGGTCAGTTCTCGCTAAACGCATTGTCGGGTAAGTTAGCAATGTTGCTCTACTTCATTTCATGTAGCATGTTTACAATTTCTGGGCACTGGATGTGTCCAGTCAAGTTTTCTCCCCAGAGTGAGTGACTCTTTTGATGTTTAGGAGGACACAAATGAATGCTTCGTGGCAAATTTATCAAGGTTTTGCATCGCCCTTGCGCCTCACAAGGGGGCGCAAGGGGGAGCAAGGGCGACGCAAAACCTAAATGAGATTTATTAAGCCATGCAAGGCCACCTTGCATGGCCCAGTGAGGCTTGATAAATCTAGAGTAAACAATTCAGCACAAATCAAAGCCTTGAGTTACTTTGCGGTAGGGAGGCATTCCATGGATGGAGCGCATGTGTTCCCACGCTCCACCCATGGATTCTGATACATTCCTAGATTTATCAAGACTGGTAGATCTAGGAATGCATCACAATTGTATGCCCCCCACCAGAGGCGCAACAAGGAGAAATATCTTTATTTCTCCTCATTGTTTCCTCTTTCTAAGCAGCACACAATGAGAAGAGGAAATGCCTCTAAGAATAGTTTTTGTGCAGAAAAGTCCCTCTTCCTGCAAAAAACAATCCTGCATGTAACGCAAGCACCCTTGCAACATGATGAAATGGTGCCGGTGTTGGCACTAGGCAGCCAAAGGTGCACCAGCTCTAGGAAAGGACAGGAATGCCTTGTATAATGGTAAATACAGCACATTGCTGCCATATCTCTTTCTCGCAGCACAGCAAGGTGGCATGCTGCCTTGCGTGATGTTTTTGATAAATATGGGCCTAGGTTTGCTACGTGAGCTGATGGTTAGGTGCCTTAGGGAAAATGAAAAAGGGCGAAAGAATTGAGGCCTAAATGAGAGAAAGAGTTGCTCGTTTTGTTGAAATTTCCTTTTCACATTGGCAAGGTGGGTGAAATGAAATATGCAGGAGGGGTGAATCTGGCATTTTGTGGCACACATTTCAGGCAGAGAGCGATGGCTTCCAAGGCTTAGGAGGTAGTTATGGGTTTTGAAGAAATTATGAGGGCTGGATATTGGTCTAGTGAACCTGTGCACATGGAGCTTAAGTTTAAAGCATGGCTTTAGAAGGACTGACAGAGCTTTATAACAGCATAATAGGAGCCTATGAGTCTTGCTGTAGAATAACTATTTTCTGAACTACTTAAGAAAGTCTAGATTCTATTAAAGGCGAGTTCTTCTCTGCAGGAAAAGAGGGGTGGCAATTGTAATAGTATGCTTGTTGTTTACCTTGTGCTGCACTGTGGCTAACTGTTTTTTGATATTTGAATGTCATATGCACTTTGTTTCCAAACACTATTTTTTTTAAATTCTTTTTATTGATTTTTTTAGACAAGTCAAGAACAAACACTGAACAATCTTCAGTGCTTAATTTGAGCCGGTGGTTTCCAGCCTTAAGGGCATGTGTGTGCACCACAATGCCCTTTGAAAAATGCATTTTCCAAAGAAATTGCAAATTACCATCAACTTGAAGTTGATGGTAATTTGCGATTCTAAATTGCGAAAACGCAATTTGCGATTGCATAATGCATCGCATTTAGGGGGTCGCAATTTGCGATTCCCTGACTGCATTGGCAATTAAGGGAATCGCAAAAAAATTGCGATATCCTTAATTGCGAATTGCAAAAAAGGTACATGCATCTCAAAAGGCCATTTTGCGATCGCAAACGGCCGAATTTTGCGATTCGCACTATTTGCGATCGCAAAATGGTTTGATGCATGTGCCCCTTAGAGAGGACCACAACAACAGCTAATTATAAATTCAGTATACATTAAAAATTACTGTTACCTGCTGCCAAGCCATTCTTATAGCTTTGGGGGCCTGAAATAGTCCGAATTTAGGGCCGTTTCTACCATTAGGCAAGACTAGGCGTCCGCCTAGGGCGCCCAAAGGGGGAGGGCGGCAAAAAACATGAGTTCATAATGATGGAAAATTGAAAATAAAATGTTTTCAGGATTACAAATAACCAAGTGTTATCGGCACATTATACCAACCATCAGGGAAAAGGTGCGAGCTTGCCAAGGCTCAATTGATGGAATATGTACAGTGCCGGTGCTTTCTGCTGTTTCTAATCAATGCTGCTATTTGCATACTTTTGTACAAAATGCTAATTGGGACGGCGGAGAGGCGGATGTAAGGCGAGAAATAAATCAGTGGAAAATGTTCGTTCTCTAGGTTTCAGTTTCCGTAGCGCATTTACTGTTTATATAGATAGCTTTGGAGTTGGATTAGAAATACGAGCTATAAAACTCCGAGAAGTAATTAGTAAAATGAGTTCCCCATCATTTCTGTTTACCTGTTTTCTAAATATACACGGCACGTCATTGTTTTCAATCAGATGAATTGGCAATCACCTACACAACTTAGATTACATATATTTATCATCCCTCCCTTTCACTGCGACTCAACAAAACAATGTCACCAACAGTGAAAAGGGCAAAAAGAGTTACTAGGCTTATAGCTGGCAAGTTTTTTTAAAAATAAACTGACAGTTCTGTTATTTCTAATAATATCTGCTTTATATGTCAAAATGTGTTCACAAAAATCTTCCCTTACATATAGTGTGGCCTAAATATTGTTTACAGAACTAGTGCCGCGATGAGTTTGGTTTTCTATTTTCAACTTGAATGGGACTATATTTTTGTAAACGGTCAGGACACAATATTTATGCCTGGAGATGTTTTTGTTGACATGTTCTGACTATAATGCAGGCAATATTTGTTCCATGATGTTCATTCAGGCACCATACCCTTCCCTGAGATGTCCTCTATTGTGAAAACGGAGTGTGATGTGTCTGAAGAGTTCACAGCATTCATTCCAAGGTGTTTGCAATGTATAGGTTGAGTTATTTTGGATACGATTTACCAAGATGTTGATATGTGTAGGTGTTACTTACTCTTAGAGCTCTCCTTGCTTACTCCTTTGTTCCAGATGAAAACCACAAATTCTGTTTGGTGCTAGAATAAGCCAAAGTAAGACAGGAGTAGTATAAGAGCATTTAACAGTAAAATCGTTCTGCATTTGGCTCAATATTTGCTTCCCCCCCCCCCCAAAAAAGTGGGTGTAGATCAATGTTATCCTTCAAGTTCATTCATACCAGGGGGAGAGAGTGGTGGTAGTAAAAGGGAGGGGGCGGCATTTTTCAATTTTTGCCTGGGGCGGCAAAACACCTAGAAACGGCCCTGTCCGAATTGTCACACTTGTAGGATTGTGAGGGATAGTAGTTGTGTTCTTAACGTCATTGGCAGCGCTGGCAACGGCAATGTGAGTTGCAAGCTGCAGTGGCCTACTGACGAGAGCCCTGGCACCTATTTTTTTTTTTTTTTTACAAATTAAGCACTGCAAATGTTGTTTCTTAACTTTATTTAACCTTTTCTACTGCTGGAAACATTCCAATGATTGGCCTTTTGTTTAAGTCAAGGCGTAGCAGACCGAGAAACGCAGGAGGATTTGCTGATGATGGCGTGCAACAGTTTCCCTCTGGCTTTGTTCCTGGTTTTAGTTCACATCAAAGAAAAGAGACATTCTGGAGAAAGGATGTGATGTTAAAGACTGGCTATAATATTTAATTTATGTCTACAACTAATGTTCTTGAGAGCTACCGTTTTTTGCTATCTCGGTGGTTATATAGTGAATCCTCTTCCTCTAACAGAAATTACTAGTGTGTCTTTGCGAAAAGTCTCAGTTGAAAACCTACACCATTCATCTATCATGGGCGGTTAAGTTTGTATTCTCTGGTGACCAAATAAAAAGCTAACCCATAGTTGGAAAATTTCAATTTAATTCACAGGCATTTGGACAGGCTTCTCAGCCTGAACGACTTGGATGCTGGCCATGTGGCCATGTTCATGCTATATAAATATGCTTAATAAATAAATAAAGTAAAATGACTATAACGTAGATTTTTTTTTTTTTTTTTTTTACAAATATTTACATTTTTTTGGTAACATTTGATCCCCAAAACACGGGACAGTTCTCCAATAAATGACTAAGATTAGCATCAGGAAACAACATTGTTCAGATGCTGGTAGCTACTTTAGCTGGCACTAGCAAACCTTAGAAAGGATGCTAAAAAGGCTTCAAAGTAATAAGAAATGTTGCAATCGTAGATTCGCAGGAATTAAAGACTGGACTGCAAAGTGCAGAGTCATTTGGGGCCTGGCACTTAATGAGTTCTGTGCAGCTTAAAGTAATTTAGGTGTGCCGCAATTTTATATTGAATGTCAGGATTCTCAAACTTCATTCATAGAGAGATGAATGGTGTAATCTCCCAGTCCAAAGGGAATTTTTAATTGCAGTGGAATTTCTAAATTTTCATTTTAGTTGCGGGGAAGGATTTGTAAGTGTTCCTGGGGGGGTCCACCTTTGTATGTTGGTAAACAGCTACAAGTGGCTACCCACTCTGGGTGCATACATATATATATAGTCATATGCTATAATTTTTTCATTTCGAAGATATGAATGTAGGAATGGGTAGAAAAACCTCCATATTTCAGATTCCTCTAAAGAAAAAAAAAAGAAATTCCATGCTGAGAATAAATAATGTTCAATGTGCCGATGCCCATTTATATTACATATGTTTAGGCATGCAGGTTTGTGTACTTCGTTACAATTCCGCAAGCAGAAATATTTATGTATTTCAGTACTCATTAAAATGTGTAATATTTGCAGATTTTTAAGACTTTTGCCAAAATTGTACAAAAAAATCCAAGAAGAATTTGTTCTATATTTATGGGGGCGAATTTTCAACTTTCACAGGAGCCTCTTTTGACTCTGGCTGTTGGAGATTATGTAGATCTTTACACCATTTTACAGCAAGTTGGTGAAGCTCATTTGGATTTTGGTTAATCGGGGAAGAGTACTGCTGTCATTATTAAAGGATTTTGTGAAATGTGTGATGGGAGAGTTTGTTAATTCCATGATCACGCTCATATAAATTAGTTGTACAAAAAGCCTGTGTTTAAAGCAATTTCAGCGAGTAAGTCTTCTACAGGTTATATGCAAGTTGAATGTTTTCTAAAGAATTGATAGTATTAAAGTGCCACATCGCTCACTGTGCCACTGGAGCCAGGTTGTGCTTGGCCGATGAGTCCATAACTGGGGCGAAGCCCGTCCTGGGTTGTTTGTGTTACAGACCAGGGAGGACCTGGCTTGGCAGTTCGGGCTGAACTGGTCCCATAGGGAAGGTCAAGGCTGATTTGCAAAAGGCTTGGTCCAAACTGAGGTAGAATGGTGAGCAAAAGAACGATGGGTTGTAGAGCTACCCCGAGCTATCACCAGCGGTTACACTTATTGCAAGCAGCCTCTCATGATGTTTTGTGTGTTTCACCCACATTGCATAAAAACCTGCTTCCTGCTATTTATATCCAATTGCATCTGATATATATGAAAAACATCCGAACTCTACCAAATAAGAGTATATTATAACAAATTTGTTTAAATTCACGAGGATCTTGATTTTTTAAATGAAGGCTACTGCTTTTTAATTAACACAAAAACGGCGCTGATGTGTTTGATAATTAATGAGTTGTGAAACTGCAGGGAAGGGTTTTATGACAGAGTCATGCATGGCTAACCCAAGCGTGCCTCTACAACGCAGCTCGAACCACGAATGTGTCGTAACGACGCATTCCTTTACCATGCATGCCTTTACCATGCAATTTCGTTGTAAAGGCATGTTTGGTAAGAGGATATGCGTGGTTAAGTTCGCCACTATCCCGACCCCCCTGCCCTAAGCCCTAAAATTCTATCCCCCCTACCTCACACCCCACCCCCGTCCCTGAGGCCTTAAACCAACCCTGTCCTGCCCTTAAAACTACAACTACCCCTTCCCCTCCCCCGCCCTGAGGCCAAAAACTAAGCCCACTTAAAAAAGAAAACTACCCCAACCCCCTCCACCCTGAGGCCGTAAACTTACCCCGCGCTGCCTGTAAAACTACCCCTACCCCTTCCCCCACCCTGAGCCCTAAAACCCTTCCCCCTTTAAAAAATCTACCCTGACCCCCTCACCCTGAGCTCTAAAATCTACCCTCACCCCTAAACCTCCCTAAACCCAGACCTTATAATTACCCTGACCCCCTCACCCTGAGCCCTAAAACCTACCCTCACCCATAAACCCCCCAAACCCAGCCCCAGTCCTTAAACCTACCCCAATCCCCTTTCCCACCCTGAGCCCTAAAACCAAAAACTCAGCCCCCATCCAAAAATTACCCCAAACCCCCACTCCGAGCCCTAAAATTGACCCCCAACCCTTTAAAACTATACAGGCCCCAGCCCAACTTACCTGTCCGACTTCCTGTCTGCTTCCCGTTCCAACCGTTCCTCTCTCAAAGCGGCTGCTCAGTCACCCCACCCATCCGGAAAGCTAGACCCCCAACTGCCTTAACCAAACATATGCGTGGTTTAGGCAAATGTGTGGTTAAGGCATACATGGTTTAGCTTGCAGGGAAACGGCCCATGTGGCTCAGCCCGCGTAGTAAAGGCTGTTTCCCCAGGGGAGATCTCATAGTTTGCATATCTTAGCTGATTTTTGTGTCCATTGCTGGCCTGTAGTAAAATTAAAAATTTGTAAGACTCATTCCACCATTGCTCCCAAAAGCCGGATTCGTTTACTAGCCCTTCTGTCCCCTTTTAAAATCTGCACACTGTATTTTGAAGACATTTACAAAAAGTGTCAGAGTGCATAGCATAAGAGTGAACAGAATAGATAAGAAATTATAGCACCACTGGAATCTTGATCATACTGATGTGCCTAGTAACCAAAAGTGGGAGGTGGAGCCATTACTTCAGAATGAAAAAACATATATATTCATGCTTTTTTCATAGTCTTATGCCAAGCAAGAACAAGGCAAATGCATGTTGAAAGTTACCTTCCATATTTATTCCAAGATATAAGTCTTTTCCTGATTCATTTTATAGCTGGAACATTGACCAAATACAGCTGCTGCTCAGAACATTGATATGTTTAGTTGTTAGCCGATCAGAACAAAATGTGGTTATATCAATTGCTAAAACCTTATAGTGATGTGAGAGTTACAATCTAGGAAACAAGGTGATGGAATAACTACAAATTTGTTGGAAAATGGTTTCAGGGGACAATGAGCAACCCTAGATGGGTCCTTTTTCCAACAGAGATGGGTTTTGAAAGAGTTTTGTGAGTTCAAAGCCAGTCACTAAGAGATGCAAAACGTTTCCTGATTAAGTCTAAAAGGGCTGTTTGAGAGCAAAAATGATCCATGGCCTTCATTGCATCGATTAAGAGCCTTCAAAGAAATGTATTAATTGTCTTGTGACATCTAAGGAGGCGAGAGCAGTTTTGTGATGGTGTAAAAATCATTTAGGCAATAGAGGGAATACAAGTGATTGGATGGTTTTCTGCAAATATTTTGACATCTATATTGAGAAATGAGATGAGGCAATACACAACTAACAAGTGACATCTTTAATATTCTTTGAGGAATATGTGATATTAGCAAGATTCCAGAATAAAGGTAAGATATTGCTCTTCCGGATGGTTTCAATCACGTAGAACAGAACATGGGCCAATTTATCTTTGAAACTTTTAAAGAATTCCACGAAAATGCTATCAGATACAGAGGCATTATTATTTGGAAGTTAACATATCACCCAGAAAAGTTAAGCTTCAGTTATTATAGCAACTAGCCCTACCTGTAGATTATGAGTGAGTGCCAAAGGTGTAAGCATATAATGTTAATGTCCTCAACTCTCTACTTTTCCTCTTATAGATTCTTATGGAAATCCAGACAACTTTATATCTTACGTAATCTCTGTTCCCAACAATCTTGGCCAAGCTTCTGAAATCATTGGCTGGATTAATAGCCCTGCCTTTCTAAATATGTGCCCTAATCCTTTCTTTGGTTTGAGCCAGTGCTTTTTCTGCTCTTGATAAGTAAGGAATTATGTCATCCTGAAAGCTCTGAGCCTAATTATGAGCTCCACAAATTCCTGACTTTCTTCTACAGTATTCTGTTTTGCTGATTCAGATTCCATGAATTCTGCTTTGTGAATTCCTGAATATTAACTCTGACAAGGTTAACATAACTATGTTCTTGCACTATTGCCTGGTCAAATTCCCATCAACCCTATGCTAAGGCTGTCCAAATGTCAATATTTGCAGCATGAATGATATTCAGAGACAATGATTGGATGGATAATGGCTCTTGGCAATGTAGCAGAAATGAGACAGGGATCAATAAACCTTTATCCCAAGTCAACTGCTGTTTCTTGGGAGAATGAGCACATTATACATCCATCATACTTAAAGTAACTGTGTAATCTCATAGAAGACATTTCAAGCCAGATGTATGATTACACTGGTCAAAAACACTGGTCACAATTTATGACAAGTCTTTTTGCGACCAGTGTGGAATTTTACAAACCAACCTATACACTAATAGGTCATTTTTTTAAAGAGCGGGTCACAATCCAACCTACCACATTAATATTCATCAGGTAAGTTGCAAATTGCGACACACTCTGATTGGCTGCAGTCATGGGGTTGGTGACATGCAAGGGCCCGCAGTAGACCATGTCTGTGACTGTGTTTCAATAATTTAAAATTTTAAAACAGCCCGTTTTCCCCAAAGGTAATGGGCTGCTTTTTAAAAAACTATCTATATTTAAAGGTTTCTGTGAGAGCAGGCAATGGCCCCTTGGAACGCTACCTACCACCCATGAATTTTTTTTTCCATTCTCAATGAAGAAGGGGTCCAAAATGGGCCCCTTGCCTTTTATGAATGGGTTACCACCCAAACTTGAGGGATGGTAACCTTTGATACTGCAAAAAAAAAGAGTTCATCTGGCCTTTAGCTATCTGCTCTCTGTCTCTCTAAGCTCAATGACTAAAATAAAGTCCACACATGTTGTAGCTATCTATGTAATGTATAATTAACTCCAAGTAGGGTTTTGCTGACTTGATCTTCTTTTCTTTTGTTTTCATATATAGAACAATTAATAAAAGTGGCAGGCAGTATCCATAGAAACCTGAGTAATGATGACTGAGTGATTAAGGAGTAGTAGTCTGCAACATTTGTATGTTAGTGCATCACCTGAATTCTAACCACATCCCGATGCATTTGTGGAACCTTGTGCAATATTAGATGTAGCTTTTTTGGGATATTTGGTAAGTCATGGTTTGCATTTTCATGTCCACAGTGTGCATATAGAAAACACATTGAATGATGGAAAATACTCCCTATAAAATAAATCCTATAATTTGCAAAGTGTATCCTTCCTTTTTGTTTGCAATTTTCTTTCGACTTCTTGTTGTATGACCCCCTTCTCTTATTCTAGGCTGGTGTTTGGAACCCTCAAGTGCTCTTTGTACTCAAGGTCAATTATGTACCTCTTATTACCAGTTGTTATAGAAGGTTGAGTCCCCAGAACTCCTCTCACAACCCAACATTCCAAATAACTCAACCCCACCATTTCTAGAGGAAGAAGGCAACAATGATCTCAACAATTTTTGAATTCTCAGATAATTCCAAGTTAAATTCAAAGGTATCAGTAATATAACAAAGAACCTATTTACTATAACTGATCCTCAGTAGTGAATCTTCTCTTTTTTTGCTTCTGGATGTTAACCAAAGAGAAGCGACAAAAGATATTCAGAAGAAGAGTTTAACATGGCTATTTCAAGATGTTGGTGTTCTTGGCCAAGGCATTTGTAACTTTAGTTCATTTTGCTAGTAATAGCTTGCCTCACTTCCAATCTGGCTTCTTTCTAGTCGAGAGACATGGATTCTGAATTTTATTTATAAATGCATCACTCTTGGGTTTGTTTGACAAATTAAGGTAAAGCTCAAGTGCTTTGTCAGATAAGAAACAAAAACAGGTGCATCATTTTGCCACTACTTTCTCCCTGCTGGGGTTGTATAGAAACACATGGCATACCGTCAACTTGAAGCGACAAAAACTTTCTTGTGATGCCACTGCTCTATCACAGTCTCTTGGCTTATATCTTGTTGTGACAATATCTTCTGCAATATAGGTCTGCGGTAAGAGGAGGCTGTGAGACCATACTTCGTTGTTCCTTTAAGAGAAAATTGCCTACAAATCTAGTTATAGGCCTGGGATCCAGTGTTTTGGCATTTCTTCAGAGAGAAGTCTACACCTCCAATATCACTTGCTTCTTGCCCTGATGAGATCCCAAATCATTGTCGGTTGGTGTGAGTACAGCTCTCTAAGTAGTGTCTTAATTTTTAGATAGACAATGAATTGAGTATATGTATTAGGTTTAACTGTATTATCAAGGAGAGCCTCACTGAATTTTATTTGGCTTTCTTTATGTTCAGCTATTATAGCATCAGTTTCAGTCACACTTTGCAAGGCAACTGCCACTTGGATGTTGAAGTTGGTAAAGCCAATGGACAATGGGCTCTGAGTGATGCCAATGGCAAACAGAGGTCCTTTTTAACTACCAATTTACAAGGAAGTGGGTGTCTGCAACACTGGATAGCAGCATAACTTGACCGTCACCACTGTGCCAGCTATACTTCCATACTGGATCAACACAAAGGTCAAGAGTGAACCTCTCCTGATGACTGGGAAGTGAGAGCAGGGGTGTTTTGAAGTGATTTTGGTTTCTGGGCAGGAATGTACACGTTTCTATGCAATCTTGTCAGCTCAACAGAGGCCTGCTCAGGAAATTTCTTATACATTTGGTAAATGATGAGTAGAATAACTCTATCCAGATCTATTCGAGGTTGACACCAGCAGTGTTCTACTGGGATATTATGTTTTGAATATGATTATACAAAAAATATCATAGCCAGAATACATCTCACAACCATTTTGTGAAGCTGAGTATACATTTACTATTCTTAAATCACATGTACATATATTGATTGTAAATATACCTTTGTGGTACATAGATGTGAAGTGAACGTTTGTAAGTCACCCTTTACCCCACCCACTTCTCCCAGCCCTATTGAGCATAATCTCCACGGCCAACACTCCCATGCAGATGGTGCTCCTAATCATGCTTACTTTCCTCACCCAGCCCTTCTACCATCCTCTACCCACATTGTGGCACGCCTCCTGGGCCTGATCTTCATGGACTTACAATCCCCAAGCAGTCTCTTCATGCCCATTACTTTATTTGTTTATACCTCCCTTAACTGTTCTATTTTGGACATGACCCTTGTAATGAAATCTCATTAAAGTACCTTGGGCACTCCTCCAAGTTAATGCGGGATCCATAATACACTCTTTCCCCAGGATCCTGTTGATTAATCCAAGAGTCTTGCTGACTCACCTGAGTAATCCTAGCGTCCCTACCCATCCCCTCACCATGTCAATAGCAGGTTTGAGCCTCCATGTCTTCTATTCCCTGCAAAGTCCACTCTCTCAGTCGTCTATTGCCCCTAATTGCACTTCCACCCTATCTGTTTTGACCTCCGCAGTAACCCTTCCCCTCAATATGACTTGCATCCCCAGTCTTGCGCCCTTGATTTTTGCGGTCTTGCAGATCTCTGAAATACCATTCCATCTATCACCTACCTTCACTGCTCCTTTTCAGTGCTGCCTTTCTAGGTCTGATCCTTTCAGGAAGACCTTGCTGTTTACTCCAAGGACCTTAGCCAACATAGGGTCCTCCTTCTGCTCATTTGCCCTTTCCATAATGTTAAAGGGCTGATTTCCTTATTCAATACATATAATGACGCTTTGAAAACGGCCCCACCCGAATAATGCATGTTTGTATTGACATTATGAGCATTGCTCCCATAGGAAAAAGGACATTGCATTTTTTCCTAACTTATGCAGTCCTGAGGCGCAGAGCTCGGCTCCAAAGACATATAGTTGGCAAAGTGATGCCGCCTCAACAGCACATCCATCTCCTTACACAACCACTCTCATGCTTACATTGTTGACATTGTTCTCACAGGATATAATCAAATCTGACAGAAATGTTATGATTAGAAGCAATTGTAGCTTGTTCTGGTGCTTTAGCACAGCATTCTTTGACTGCCATAATGTTGTCTGATGCCATCTGCCGCACATGGAGCAAGCCGTGGATAATTCTGGCAGCTTCAGTGCGGGCTCTCTTCAAATAGAAATCATTACTTTAGAAGAGAAATCCTGTCATTCCTATGAGAACATATTAGACCAATCTCCAAGCAACCTCACGCAACATTGCACCAAACCTATACAGTTAGCAAAGCATTGCAGCCTCAAAAGCAGACCTGATACTCGTGCAACTTTCCCTTGCAAAGCCAACAAAATATCTTAGTCAGATTGCATCACTCTTTTAAAAGTACAACATAGGCCCTGATTCTTAAATTGCATTTTAGAGTATGTAAAGTACTACTACATAGGACTATTTACTGACCATAAAATGCAATTCACAATCGCACTAGTGGAGATCGAGACCTCTGCCTCTCCTATCTTTCTGTGTGGAAATATCCGCCATGGTGACGGAGATCACAGCACACATAGGTATACATTTTTGTAGTACATGTGGGAAGGACGCGGGAATGGTGAAAAATGGGGAATAGTTACTACTAAAATCTTGGGGTTAAAAGAAAATTAATGATCGGTATAGAGATGGACATGCAAATACAAAACACATATACCCACAAAAACGTATGATCATTGCAATTCACAAAATACACTTCTAAATTAATTACAGCCCTAAGGGTGTGAAGAAAGGATTAAATGTACTGCAACCCAGCCTTGCAATGTGTCAAGCACCACACATGACCAACCACTCGTACTGCAACACACTCCCATTGAAAACAATGGAGACAGTGACATAAAATAACACCCAACAGAAGTTATTGGTAAATTAATCAAATTACTTCTAAATTTAAATTATATATATATTTTTTGTGCTGCGAAATTAGGTACAATTATTGATAATTTTTTTTAAATGTAGTAGCACTTACTTAAAAAATATACTTCTTAACTTAATACTTATGTGTCCAAGTAGATCTACAGTTGTAAATTTCCCTATGTGAATTTGGCCTACAGAGTCTTTGGGGCATATGTACAAGGAAGTGACAGAGCACGGCGTTAGCCTTCGTGGCTTAACGCTGTGCTCCGCCACTTCTGAAACACAGGGCTGCACCGTATTTACAACAATACGGTGCAGCCCTGCGTTTCACCCTGGGCTGGCGCTAAATTTAGCTGCCTAGGGCCAATGCAGGCACTCTTGCACCATTGTACAAGGGTGCCTGCGTTGCAGGGTAAGATTGTTTATGTGCCTCAAGGTGTCCCTTCCTGCACATAAACAATCAGTACTGGCGTTTTGTAACAACTCGTCATTTTTTTTAATGATTGTTTATGTGCAGGAAGGGACACCTTCCTGTAAATAAACAATCAATGGCTGCACAATGCAACACACATAGAAACAGCAAAAACTAGGAGAAATAATGCACTTCTCCTCGTTTCACTAGGGTAAGACCAGGTTTTCCATGGTCTTAATTTTGGCGCTGACCCATATTTACACCACCCTTGTAAATATGGGAAAGCGTAAAAAATCAATGGGTGTTGCGATGGAACGCCCATGGCAAAACACCCATTGCCCTCCCCTTTCACGCTAAGTATAGCGTGAAATGCCCTATTACTTACCGGTAATCTTCATTACGCCTGGTCCAGTTGTCCTTGTCCCATTCCTATACAAAGTGGAGATGACCATCTCCGCGACAGAAAAAAAGAACAGAAGTATTCTGGGATACCTAACCCACCCCCTCCAACTGGGGGTACATAAGCGGTACCAGCCCAGCATGCAGCCTGAAAACACCAAGCCAACAACCGGAAGGCCGGCTGCTCGGGAGGGAGCGAGGGGCGTTAGGAATGGGACGAGGACAACGGGACCAGGAGCAATGAAGATTACCGGTAAGTAATAGGGCATTACCCCCCGGGCCCTCCTGTCCTCGTCCCATTCCTATACAAAGTGGAGAATACCAAAGCAAACTACCCGGCCTTCCGGACCCCCACCAACGCCAGGAGAACCACACCGAAAGCGGCACCCAACAGAAGCAAAAGGGAGCCCACAAGAAAGAAGAAAACGCAGGCAGGAGCACACAACCAGCCACGCCCCCAATCAAGCCAACAGAGCCGAAACCTCAAAACCAACAGGGGATGACAGGAAAGACCGCGAAAGAGCACAAGAACCCCCGGGCAAGCCAGAAGGAGGCCCGGCACCCAGAACCAAGCCCCAAGGGAACACCCAGAGGGGCCGAAACAAATGCCCCCCCTTGCCCCCAAACGACCAGGGGAAGGGGGCCCAGGAGAAGCGGAAGCGCCCCCACAATGCAAACAAGCCAGGAAGGGCAACCGATCAGGGAATAAACCGCCAAGGGCGAAGCCCACAGCACAAGGCACCACCAGGCAGCCGCCCAACCAGGGACAAACAAAGCCAACCCGACCGAACGCCGGAGAGCAGACGAGAGCAGGCCAAGCAGGGAGGCACGGCCGAAGGCCCAAAAACACCACCAGCCAACAGGAACACAGCAGGGGCAAAGACAGAGAACGAACCACCCAGGACAGGGAAGAAGGTGACCCACAGCCGCATGAACCCACAAACGACCACACCAAAAGTCGAGGGGAAGGAAGACGAGACCGAAGGGGCACGCCCAAGCAAGAGAGCAAGGAAAAACATGACCAACCACAGGACCAACCCCAACACACCAGGGGAAGCCACCAGCAGAGCCGGAAAGACCGAAGAGGACGGAACCTGACAAGAACGCAGGGACCGACCCAGAGGAACAACCAGGAAGAAAGGGGGCAGCGACCACAAGCAAGGCCCCCCCCACAGCTGACAACACCAGCAACAGAGAACCCAGAGGCACAGAAACCCCACAGGAGGCCCAGGCCACAGGGCAGGAACGCCCAGCGGCCAACCCCAGCAGAGATACCGGAGAGCCGCAGAAAGGCCGCCACACCCGGAGAAGAACCTGGGGCACAGGGACCGGCCAACCGACCAGGCCCGAGGCACACACCCCGAAAGCAGGAGACACCGGGACACGAACCCAGCAACCCGCCCAACGGAGGTCAGGGAGAGCCCCGAAGCGCAACGCGCAGCAGACCCCGCACAAGACCAGGGTACAACCAAGAGAGACAACAACAGAGTGTCGAACACGGAACTGGGGAAGACCAAATCCAGAACCGGGAAGGAGGAACCCCCACCAACCATGAGCCGACCCACCGGCCAGGACGACAAAGGAGGGCAAAAAGGCGAACCCCAAGAGAAGCCGCAGAAGGGCCAAACAGGAGAGACAAACAGGGAGGCCAACAGCCCAACCCTGAAGGCGGCCCCACAAACACCCAAGAAGCCAGCAGGCCAAACCGACCGGACAGCCAGGAGGCCCCCAACACGGCGCCCCCAGGGGCCGGAAGAAGAGGCAAAGGGCCAACCGACCCAACCCCAAAAAACCCCAACCAAGAAGGGGCACAGGGATAGGCACAGGAGCCAGCCATAGCCAGGCCACCCAGAGAGGAGAAGCAGCAGGAAGACAGAGAGGGAGCCCGGCAGCCCACACCAGCCAACCCACACAGCAGACCCAGCGCAACAGCCAGGCGTACAGGAGTGGCACAGAAAAACGACAGACCACCAGCCCAGGACCCAGGAACACCAGGCCCAGAACCACCGGCCACCAAGAGGCCGAAAAGAGCCCCACCGAACAAGGAGCCAAGGCACCAGAGAAAGAACGGCCAGGAAAGGACCCAGGCAGGGACCTAAAGGGGACCCCGAAGCAACCAAGGGCCCCATAGCCAAAAGCCGGACACACCCAAGCAGAGAAGGCACCAGCGACTCATCCGCACAGGCAATCGAGCTGCCAAACACAGGGACAGCAAGGCCAAAACCCAACAGAGGCAAAGCCCAGGCCCCAACAGCACACCGGAACACCCCAGGCACCACGAAAACCAAAGGAGAGGTGCCCGGAGAACCCAAAGGAGCACAACCCTCCGAGGAGCGCGGGAGCGGAAAGAAAAAGGGAAGACCGAACACCGGCCGACCCAAGCACCGCAGAGCCAACAAAAGAGCAAAGACCACAGCCACCACAGGCCAAAAACCAGCCCCGCACCGGAGCGAAAAAAAGGCCCAAGCTCAAAAGACAGGCCCCAAGGGGAAAAGGCACAGCCCCAGAGCCGAGGCAAAGCCAGCCGGAACCACATGGCCGACAAAGAGGAGCGGGTAAGCCCCAACGCGGCCCACACACCAGGGGAGGCCGACACCAGACCCAAAACCGGCCGCCCCACCAACACACCCACCGGCCACGGACAAGACCAGGCACGGCGAGGAGGACACACAGACAGGCACCGAGAGCAGCGGGGAACCAGAACAGGCAGGGAAAAGACCGCAGGGCAGACAGAACCGGCAGTCCCACCAGCACACCCACCGGCCACGACCAAGACCAGGCACGGCGAGGAGGACACCCAGACCGGCACCCAGAGAGCAGGGAAAGCGCCAGGGCAGACCGAACCAGCAGACAGGGCGGGGCACAGGAGCCGCGCACCCGAGGAACAAGGATCCACCCAAGGAAGAAGCCAAGGAAGACCCACGACACCCAGCCACGACAGGCGGCAAAGGAAGCGGCAGGCGAGAGGCAAAGGACCCCAAAAAGCGCACCAAGCCACAAAAAGAAAAACAAGAGGGGAGAAGGAAACCACAACAGGAATCCAAACCCCACCAGCCAACCCAGCGCAACACAGCCCAGCACCAGGCAAGAGGTAACAGCAACGTCAGCCAGAAAGCCCATCAGGGGCACCACCAGCACAGCCCCGGAGCCAACAGCCAACCCAAGCCAAGGGCCCACCAGGACAGGGGAAGGGCACAACAGCCCCCCCCCCGGAAAACAACGGAACCCAAGAAACAGGGAGGCCAGAAACCCCAAGGGCCCCGAAGCAGGATGCAAGAAGCGACCCAGCCACAGCCGAGCAGGGGCCAAGCAAACAGCCCCGGAAGGAACCAAGAAGCGCCCAGCAACCGGAATCCCCAGGCAGGCAACCAGACAGGCCAGAACCCGCCCAAGGAGCGAGAGCAGACACGACCAGGCGCCAGCAGGGAGGAAAGGCCGCAGGACAGGAAAACACATACTGTGAAGCCCACAGCACCCGACAGGCACAGGGTGGCAGGAAGAAACAAGGCACCCGAGCAGAGGCCAAGCAAACACCCCCGGAAGGACGCAAGGAGCGCCCAACACCGGAAGCCGCAGGCAGGCACCCAGACAGGCACGCACCAGGCCCAAACCCACAAGAGAGGGCAGGAACCAAACAGGGCGGACAGGCAGCAGGCGTCCGAAGGAAAGAGAAAGGCAGAGCAACAGGCAAACCCAGGTGGACACCCAACCAGGCACCAACCAGGCCCGATCAGGGAGAACAGAAGCACGCAGGGCAGGACGGCCGGAGGCAACGAACCAGGCCGGACTCGCCCAAAAAGAAGAGCCCACAAGAGCAGACGCGTGCACAGGGGCATGGGCGCAAGCCCACAGCACCTGCCCAGCCCCGGAACACCCCCAGCAGCGAGAAACAGGGAGCCAAGGCCGCAGGCTAGCACAGCAGCAGAGCACAGCACAGGGAAGAAAGAAACCGCTATGCTGTACTTACCAGGGGGACAGGCCCAACACCACCACACAGAGACCGACCCCCAACTCCCAGCCCAGACGCCATCCATCAACAAGCGCCGAGCAAGCGGAAAGACAGGAGGCCCGGGAACCCATAACTTGTGGAGGAAGCTCCCGAAGGATCCCCCCCCCCCACAGTACCGGAAAACAAGGCAGAGACACAGCGCAGAAAACCATGCAACGCCCCCAACCCAGCACGCAGGGACAGGGAGCGCCACAAGCCAGCACAGAAAGGCCCCAACAGGAACCAACCAGCCCAGGGAGAGACCCGTGGACGCCGGGACCCCGAGCACCAGCAACAAACCCAGGGAACCAACGTGGCAAGGAAGAAGAAAACTGAACCGCTATGCGGTACTCACCACAGGGGCAGGAAGAGCACACCACAAGCTCACCGCCCCCAAGAGCCAGCCCAGGCGCCCTCCAAGACACCAGCGCCGGGCGGAGGAGACTGCAGCAATCGGCCACCGAAGCCACACAAGGCCCGCCCCTGCACCGACACCATGAACAGCAGGGGCGGCAGGGAGGAAAGAAGGCAAGCAGGACTCCAAATGCCAGGCAGGGAGTCTAGGAGCACTGCCAGGCGCAGCCCCTGGATCCACCAAACAGCAGCAGCAGCGCATCTTCCAGACCGTCTAAGCCACAGGAAGACGCGCCCAGGAACCCGGAGGAGACCGGGAGGAACGGCGCCCCAGCCCCAAAGGGCCGGCCACCAAGCAACGCGGCTCCTGGCAAGCCCGGCAAGCCAGGAGATCGCGGAACAGGACGTCGAGGACAGCCCAGCAGCCCGACGAGACATCCACCGCAGAACCCATCAGGTAAGAACCAGCAAACCAAGTCCTATTCTGTCGGAAGCAGTGCTTTAAATGGGAAAAAATAAGTGCAGGTACTCATTAAAATGCGCTAGAGGTGTAGTGAGGGGCGGGGCTAGGGGCGGGGCTAAGGGCAAGACATGATGATACTTAACTTCTATATTAGTTGCAGCACATACCAAAACACATGAGAAATGTGTTTATATAAACAAAGCAGGTTAACTCATTACACAAAATGAAAGAGAAATGGAATAATATGTTAACAGTACCTTTTTTTGCAATAGTTGCACCTTCTTAATGTCATACTGTTAATTGCTGTTAAGCACAATACTATATATTTTTGAGCATGCGAGTAGGAAGAAACTGCAAATACCCCCACGTCGAATCAACGCTCTTATGGCACCAAGCAAATGAAGCAACTCATTATGACCCTCCCCAGAAGATATCTCTTGTCTCTTCCATCGATCTATCCATTCATCCTTTCATCCTACCATTTACCTGCTGATGTCCACCATTTAACATTTACATCCTATCGTCTATTCAGTCTTTCATCAATCATTCAGTTTTTCACCATTCCGTCTATCCACCCTTCATATCCAAACCTATCCATCCATCCATCTCCAAACCTATCCATTCATCCTTTCACTCATCCATCTCTTTATCCACCCTTTCCCTCATCCATCAATCCTTTCGCTCATCCATCCATCAACCCTTTCACTCCTTTATTCCACCCACCCTTTCACTCAATCCCTCCTTTCACTCATCCATCATCCACCCTTTCATCCATCCTCCCTACCTTTCATTCATCCATCCAATCTTTCACTTATCCAACCATCATCCGCCCTTTTATCCAATCATCCACCCTCTTTCACCCATGCATGCTTTTACTCATCCATCCATCTATTCATCCATCCATCCACCCACCCTTGCTCACTCATCTATCCACTCACTCACCCACCCTCCCTTTTACAATATTTATGAATCTTTGTCACCGAGCAGACATGTACAAACAAAGTGCCACCTATTTTCTTTAAAATACCTACTGAGAGTGTCTGGATACTCTCTCTCTTTCTCTCACTTTTTTTCTTACAAAAACAGGCATACACACAAACATAGCAGACACACAAAAGACTAAGGAAGATGAAAGCCATCATTTCTCTTCACCTACCATGGCATTTTTAATTGCCACCAGGGCTGGACTGGCCGTGGCCTGATTGTCACTGCCAGGGGACTGACATGATTCCTGTGCTTGCAGGAGATAGTGTGAATGTGATTGACAGCACAGGGCCTGAACGGATACTGCTCTGTCAAGATGATTGTGAGCACCCGACATTATTCAAATGAGCCCTGCTGAATAGCTCAGCTGGGGCTCAGATCAGGGGCTGCAGAAGCGGAGCCTTGGCTGCCAGAGACATGTCCCACTCCTGCTCACCAGCACAGGCAGTGACTTCCATTATGATTTTACATCTGATCATATAAGGCGCCCCTATACCGCTGTTGTTTCCACACCAGTAGAGGCATGGATCCAAAGCAGGAATTTTCTTAGGTTATCTTTAGCCATTTTGTTGAAAAACTAAATCCTTTTCTTGGGGCCATTTCCCCCCAAAACTGTCTAGCTTCAAACCCTGCACTTCTGGCCGATGTCAGTGATGACCCATATCTACAATGTATGTGGTGTTTATGGAGGCCGCATAACATGGCACCTTGTGATCTCTGTGCCCTTATGCAGTCCTAGGCTTTAAGTGAGAAAGTGGCGAAGCTCCCTAAGGGTTTGAATAAGTTAAAATCAGGTCTCCACACAGGTTCAGGATTGGGAACCACACCTCCTTGTGTTTTAGACGCCATTCCCCTAGAAGACATTAAAAAAAAGGAAACGGGAACACTCTTCAAGCACAGAAAGATCAAGCGGTTGAAGGAGATGTCTTCTTCATTTTAAGAGTCCATGCAACCCGTTCAACCGGTACATTTTCCTCCCAGGCGGTGCCTGGGCTCAATATTTTGAGGGTTTTGAAAAGACCATATTTAAGCAACTGCTCTCTGATGCACTTGCAGGAGCTTCCATGATGTATCTGTTACCAATGGCACTAGTCGGTTTTGGTACAAAGCTATCTTTCTCAGCTTCTAAGACTTCTACAGAACCACACTCCAATTAGTTTCAGCTGTGGTGTTTGATAGGTTGTTGGTGTCTGTCTCCTCTTCTAAGTACAGTCTCAATTTCAGTGGTTCCAGTCTTGACGTCTGTTCCAACTCCGTCCAACCTGCCTGAATCAATTGCTTCCTGGCGGGTGAGGTCACACCAGAGGCGCAACTAGAGTCAAATTTCGGGAGGGGGGCTTAGAAAAAATTCCGGGGGGGGGGGGCGGGGTGCTGATTCTTCAACCAAAAGGCAGAGTGGAGCTCCAGGGGCTCTAAGAAGGGGTGAAACACATCAAGCCTCATTAACAAGCAAAAGGTCTTCTAAAGACCTGTGAAGTGCTCGGGTGCGGCTGTGTGTGTGCCCGGGAAGCTGTCTCATCCCGGGCTGCCACACACGACAAGGGGGTGGGGGGGGCTGAAGCCCTCTGAGTCCAATGGGCGTTGCGCGCCTGGGTCACACGTTGCTCTGACTTGGCGTCACTGCCTTCCTTGTGAAATCACCAATATGTGAGCATGCGCCGCAGTGTAGAAATGCGATGCATGCTCACATGATTATGTGTGACAGTGAGTACCGGTACTCTATTTCGTAACGGAGAAGTGCCGGTACTCTTGGGGGGGGGAAAAATAAGTGCCGGTACTCAGTACCGGTGAGTACCGGCCCATTTAAAGCACTGGTCGGAAGACAGAAAAAAAGAACAGGCTGCATGCTGGGCTGGTACCGCTTATGTACCCCCAGTGGGAGGGGGTGGGTTAGGTATCCCAGCATGCTCCTGTTCTTTTTTTCTGTCGCGGAGATGGTCATCTCCACTTTGTATAGGAATGGGACGAGGACAGGAGGGACCGGGGGATAAGGGGGCCTTAGTTACAAGGCAGCATTAAGCCACGTTAAGAGGCTTAATGCTGCCTTGTAAATGAGGAACGTGGCTTAATGCTGCCTTGTAAATAAGGCAAAGCCCGTATCGCCACCATAACGTCCAAAAAAGTAACGTTATGGTGGCGATAGGGGCTTGTAAATATGCCCCTGGGTGGTTTAGCTGGCCAAGTTTTGTCACCCAAACATAACATCAACTCATCATATAACTTTACCTAACACAACTATCAGATGGTGGTAGCAAAAGCATACTACATCGATGCAATGTGACACAGCTCTTTAACCGTAAAAGTGGAACATGATGCTTCTCGGCAACACTGAAACATCAGGCTGGAAACCGTCATCTGTTCAGCCTCACTCCAAGCATTAAATAGCACGTGCCCATATTCACGCAGCACATTGTGACTAAACAATACAGGTACAGTCCGTTCTTCAACTCAGAGTCATCGAAACGCCATGACATTGGCTAATGAGGAATCCTGAACCATGTAGAAAGGTACCCGGATTTCAAAACCGCAACGAATCTGTTAGAAATGCTAGAGAGGCCAATACAGAATGCTAGTAAGATAACTGAACATAACGTAATTTAATAACACAACATAACATACAGGTTCATGCTCTCACTTTACAGCAGGAATGCTCTTTTGTGATTCATTGTGTAATTTACCTACTTTTGCATGAAGGTAAAAAGTACATTTTTGTAATGTTTTGAACTCGGACGTCGCCTCGGGCCTAGCAGCGTCTCTTTGCGATTTGGGACAGCATCCGGAAGGCAAAAATTAACAATCATCACTGTAGATAGGACTCTTTTCTGATTTTCTTTTTCTGCGAAGTTCTTTTAGCGTGTGCGTGAATCTAAAAAGAAAGATGAAACATCAAAAGAAAATATGGACACCAGTGAGATGCGAAGCATCCTCAAATTTCAGAAACTCTCTAGGGTCAGGAAGAAACGACCACGGTGGGATGCTGCTCTTGAATTAAAGTCGCTGCATGCCTAATTCAAACTTTGGCGTATCTCTGATCTGGAATGCAAATTAATTATGAGTTTTTTGCGTTGTCAAAATGTGCCTGGGAGGACTGCACGTGGGAATACATCTGAGCAATTTTTTTGTCAGACCTATCAAAGAATTTCCCCAAAGCAATTACTGGAGAGCGAAGGAGACATGATTCCAAGATGTGTACTGTCCAAAAGTGTTATTAGACTAGCAATCAGGGGAAAGAAGCGCTGTCATAACAAGTTCAAGCATAACCAGATGCAACAGAAATATCACATTTTACATGTTGC
Organism: Calotriton arnoldi; assembly: GCA_963921515.1. NCBI lineage: Eukaryota > Metazoa > Chordata > Amphibia > Caudata > Salamandridae > Calotriton > Calotriton arnoldi. The sequence goes on from CAWUFW010005061.1 coordinate 643,291, forward strand.
TCCTCGAATGCAGGGCTGCTTCCTGTGTCATAAATAACTGGTCCTAAAATCTTCAGTTTCCTCCTTAGGAAGAGTGGTACTTGGTAATAGAAGAAATACAGCATTGCTATCATTACTCAAGGGGGGTGCACAGATGCACCAATATACCGAATTCTCTGATCAATAAGTGACACCAGTTCCAGTTAACTGTCCATTTGTTTTTTACTAATTAGACACTCATTACAAGTTTTATGGTAATCAGATTCGTCCTTAAACAAGAATTTACAGCTGAATCAGGATTAGTCTAATGGAAAAGCCTACAGTTCTGGGACTTTCCTTGGACACATTTCACCCAAGTAAATCTGGCTGGGGAGAAGGGAATGGAATGAGGAGGCATTATGAGGAAATTGATGAGTTATTCCTCATTCTAAGCACTTCATCTTGGAATACCATGGGACGTTTCCCTATTGAAGAACCAAACTTTGTGGCTACCCATGGTGAAATCCCTATTGGTTTCGGATCACTGACAAAATATCGAAGGTCAAAAAATCGACCTAGAAAAATATCGCAACAAAAATATCGATGTCAATAATATCGAAATCCTATCTACAACATGGTAAGTACAAAAATATCGGAAAAAAAATATCGATGTAAAAAATATCGTTATCAAAAATATCGTTTTTTTTTGTTAAAAATAATATGTAAAATAAACTAACTAATACTTATAATTAAATAAACATAGTTAAAAATATTTTATAATTTTTAAAATTAATAAGTAACATATATAATTAAATAAAACATTAATTAAACATATACATATAATATATAATATATATACTTACTTAGGGGCCCATTAGGATGGCGGGCGGAAGCACCACCGCCGTGCTGGCGGATGGAAAAACCACCAGTTACCGTCCGGCCGCCGCAGCCCACACGCCCGCCCAATTAGGATGTGAAAAGTCAGCCAAACACCGCCCGTAAGCCAGCGACGCCGCCCGCCATCAAAGTGCGCCCATTCACGTAGCGGCGCGGCCCAATGGAGACACACCGCCCGACGGAATCATGTACCGCCCAGCGTACAAATTACGATGCCACAACCAAACAGCTCCCCGGCTAAGAGACACCGCACGTGAAAGCAAGGCGGCAACCCGACCGCACAGTACGGATACCAAAGAGGCGGACCCCCGAGCATGAATCCAGCACTGCAGGCCCTCCCCATGCTCTACCTGATGCAGAACCTAGGAGTCAATGCACCGCGGAGACGCAGGTAGGCAGACACACAACAAGTGCACGCAAACACCTCACACAGTGCAAGTGCGGTAAAACTGTACATGGCCCCCCCGACACCCCTGCGTGGACGCGACACATCCACCACTGCACCCACAAATGTCACATCGGGCAAATTGTAACAACTCGCAACAACCGGGGACACACCACCTGGGACCAGGAACTAACGTCCCCGTCACGGCCCCGCAGCGCAGCGCCGACGACGCAGCCACACATGCGCACAACGCATAGGCCAACGGCAGCGCCATGTATGCGCCGCACACAAACAACACAGGGTCACAACCAAACACCACACACACCAGCCCCACCCAGAACGCACATGTCACGTGACAGTCCTGCCACAGTCATGGCGCCAACCGGCAATTCACTGTTGCCAACCTGACGTCACACAACTGACCCGAACATGTCAGTGATGTCACGCCAAGTTAGGACACACCCCTGTGTGCAAAACATGGCGAAGCACACAGCGGCGGCAACATCACCCAGCAGAATATGGACCCCGTCGGAAAAAGCTACGCCAGTACCACACAGAAAGACCGATACCACCCTGCACCCAATACCAAGACATGCAATACGTAACATCAAAGATCCCGGGGGACCGACAACAGGTGGCTCCAATTACAACACCCACACACAAGGCCCAACGCATAGCGGAAACGCAGCGTGCCGCCCACACACGGGAGAGGAGATAGCACTGAATGGCCTTCCATACCCACACCGAAACCACAGCTCAACTATTCAAGCAGGACAACACAGTCATTATTCCAAAAAAAGCCCAACACAGGCATGCAGAGGGAACCGTCCACTGGGCAGATAGCGCATAACACGAAAGAACATTCCGAAGGGAAAAAGAAATGATACCACTCCCCCATGTGGTTCACATGCAAGTTATCGGGAAGGAGTCAGACACCACTGACCTTGACCATTCATAGAAGCATGTGGGATGAGGGCCCGTGTCCTTCGCACAAGCCACGATAACCCAAGCCCTGCCACCCTACGACCATAACAGAATTCCCAGCAACGTCGGAGGTTGCACTCTGCAGACTGTACAGACAGCCGGAGCACGCCATCACATCGCCCTTCAGCAAAATGGCACTTGCACCACACCTACCCAACTACGCCGGACAGATGAAGCTGTACAAACATTACCTGATACAGATATTGGGATGTGAAAATCTGGCCTTGCTGAACGTAAGTTACCGACTAACTTACCGCATCGCATTGTTCAGCTGCGTCATCCCCGTCTTCTACTGTCGGAGGTGTCCTTTCCACTATCCTGTGGATTTATGTCTCTCCAACCCTGCATGTCCAATGGCGGACCTGGTACAACTGTTCAACCCCCTGGACGTCCACGACAGGGTCTGTTCAGCCTATGGGGGCATGGCGTATGTGGCTGCAATCGGACCCACACTGCAATGGGACCACTGTGCCTCCACACGACGGATTCTGGATCACAGTTTCATCGAATGTCATCCAACATGTCCCATCATGCTCCTACAAGGGACAACTTACGACCAACACCTTGACAGCCACCATCCGCTACATTGGATGGCATCCATGTTTACCACCAATGCCATGGAAGCCCTGCTGGAAGGTATCGCATTCCTGACAACCTGTCAATTCGTCGGGCCCCGACGCAACACCCCCAATTGAACAATGATGTCCCACACCGTACCCATGCCTGGCATCCGCACGGACTGAGCAGTTACCAGTACAACAACTATACCACACAACCTGCAACTAACACCACACCATCAACTACACTGCCATGACATCGGATATTTTCGTGACATGCACTCTGTACCTCATCACATCCAGTAACTCTGCATGAACAGGGGGAGGCAGAGGCATGGGATTCGTGTATGGCAACCACATGGACATAACTGCACGTACATCTATGCCATAATATGTATCCTGCGCCCATGAACATATGCACCGGTCAGTGGACAGTAATCGTTCGGCTGTAGTATGTGAGAGCTGTCACCTCACCTCCCTCTGAACTTCCGTGCCAGGACTTTTGCATGGACAACAAGTGCATCCCCCAACAACATGACCCCAGTGACTGTGTCATGTCCAGTAGCCACCACATTGCAACAACAAGTGGGACGCCGTTGCATGCACGTAAGCCCATGCCCTGATGTCACCTCCACGCACGTGTGTATGAGTAACCATAGCAGCAAACCTGTAACATGGAACTGAGATGTACTGTGCCCATGATGTCAAGCGGTCTGGTAGGCGAAATGTATACTGTCTGTGTCAAAGTTAGCAGCTCCACAGTAATTAGCAAATGTACATTAGCACAGCAACGGCTAAGCAGTTGTAACTCTGAAGCACACATCCCACAGTCAACAACTGATGACATGTACCCCTACACCCTATGCTATGTGTAATCATGCTGAGTATATCCTCCACATGCATTTCGCTGCCAGTAGTGTCCACTATACTGCATCACAGAGGACATAAGTCCTAATACATGGCTTGAAGTAAATATGTGTCTCTGCTTATTCATTCCACGAGTACAAATGAGAGAGGATGAGAGTGTGTGAAGTACACGGCAGTCGTGAGATGACCATGTAGTCCACTGTCATTGGATGTCAACGCAAATGAGTAGCACAACTGTGGAAGACACACATGTGTCATGTGAAGCGGGAGTTACGCTTGGCTCAGGTGGGTGGGTGTGACGGGTAGGTGCGCACATGCAATGTTGAAAGACGCTGTGTTGGGAGGATTCCGGAACAGTACATTGCTGCTCTCCTGGGAATTTGTAAAGACCACCTGTCTGGGGATGAATGTGAACTCGTGTGTGCACAACAGGCGGGCACACGATCAATGCTGCATCAGGTGTAGACGTCAGCCCACCCTCCGTGGACATGCTGGATACTGCTGTGCGTCCGCCAGGCCCTTGCCAAGGCACTCACATCCCCTGTCTACCAGGTGTATCCCCAACATTGTCCACCTGCACAGGCAATCCAGGGCACGGGATGGCAGTGGAGCATGGTGGGTGAGATGTCATGGCGCGCTCCTCCTGGACACATCACGCAGGCAACACATCCTCAATTAGTAGTATGGCACAAGTCTAATGGAAGTAGTGGGGGACGCACACATCACGAGCAGGAGTGACGTCACGGAAGGTGGCTCGCACCATCTCACTCATTGCCTATATCCCCACACACGTTACATGCCATTGCAACAGAGAAGCCAGCGCGTGCAGAAGCAGCTCCAAGCTCGCCCCCGAGAGGCCAAAGAGTGAATGTGTGGGTCCATGAGCTCCAGTTGGACGCGGCCTGGGCCGCTAGGGCAGCTACAGCCTCTGTGTGTTGCAGGTGGTGTATCCGGACTGCGGAGCCTTGCATGCATTGTCAATGTTGCCCGGGTGTCGAGTCGGGGCACCACGCAGGTGGACGGCGTCCCGCCACTCATAATGCCGCGAGACAGACCACTTGTTCAACTGGACCCACACATACACTCCTTGGCCTCTCTGGGGCGAGTTTGGAGCTGCTTGTGCATGCGCTGGCTTCCCAGGTGCTAACGCATATATTGGTGAGCGAGGGGAGGCCATGAGGACAGGGTAAAATATGACTGTTTGACTTCCAGTCAGTTCAAGGAATGACCCTGATGTGGTCATGAAAAGACGTGTCTCGTGTGTATTGCAACTAGTAGATAAGCCGATGAACTTCCCATGTCTTGCATGTAGCCCCGCACCTAGCCCCGCCCACTCTACACATTGAAATGAGTACCAGCACCACATCCTTCCCATTCGAAGCACTGACTGGGGGTGATAACCATTGGACAGTCTTGTGTAGTCCACCCACGCGTACATGTGGGCCCTCCATGATCCATGTCACCTGCGGCAAAGTGATGTCATGGGCAATGACGGAAGTGAGGAGAGCTGTCTGCCCCACGCACAGATGGCGCATCAGCTCAACAGACCCAGCACTGAGGGCAGCAGGGGTCACATGTGCAGGGGCAGCTGTGCCTGGTGTGAAGGCACATGCATATAGACAGCACATCGACCAATGTGTAGTCTGCCCACATCTACTGTCCATTGTCAGGCGGACCTAGCAAATGTTCACAAGGCAACACATCTGTGTTGGTGTACCCACTGTGACCAACACTGCGCAACAACCAACGTACTCGCCCTGCGCATGGCCCACCCCGCAACGGTGGTCACATTCAGTGGCACTATCTCACACACACATCCCTTCCACGAGGCATGGTGTGACCAATGTACAGGGCTGAGTTTGCGCTCATCCGGAGAGTGCTGAACAGGTGACACATGTAACCCACTAGTCATTCTGTGTTGTCACCTACTGGCATTGTGCAGTCAATGTGCAGGCCAGGCCTGCTGGGACTGAGAAGGGCAGCATGGCCCCAGCCTGACATGCACACGAGCAAAAAGTGCACTGAGACCTGCATTGCCAATTGTTTGTGTCACTGGATGTCTGACATGAAGTTGCCATGTACCACCACTCGGGAGGGACAGACATGTCAAAGCGCCCGAGAGCTCACATACCACTGCCACCTGCAGTCAGCATGGTGAGCAGTGCATGTTTGAACACCACAGGCTCTGACTCATAGTGCTGCAGATCAACGACATGTGTGACCCCCACATGCACTCCCACACACACTGCAGTTGTCTCTCACACACAACTTTCGCAAGGAATAGCCATGTGCAGTGGGCGTGGAGCTCGGAATCCAGGATCTCCAGCTCCTCGCTGGTGAGTGGACCTGGACATATCCTCAGCGTCATCCACGTGTAGGTGGAGAGGTGGCAGCGGCAGGTGTTGTTGATGGGTGCCAGGCTGCAGTCCCAGGTAGCTGTGCTAATGCCGGTCTCACTCACACACTCACATAGCCCCCTGGGGCAGTTTCAGTGGGTCCAAGCTGCTGCAATTTGTGTACCATGTCTGCCAGCTACTATTGCAGACGATGGCCTGCTCCCAGCTGGACCGGGACGCTTACCTCCATGGTGGAACACGCAGGGTGCAACCGCGAGGGTCATTGGAGTTGGCCGTAAGGGCCTGGCCCATGGCGGGTACAGTCCGCTGATGCCATGTGCACCACACAGTTTAATGTGCGCAATGCATCTGCAGGTGTGGCCATGATTTGTGTGTGGGTGCAGGTCCACAATGGACGGGGCCACAACATGCTGTGTGCATAGGCAGGGACGGCCAGTGGCCAGCCTCCACATGTCTGTTGGCATATCATCATGTACACATTGGCATGGGAGCATGGGATATGCATATGCACACACATGCCATCTTACACTATGTACATCTGCCACTTGGCACGTGCGACGTTACGTGTCACTTGTGATGTGTATTTGCAATCACACAGCCGTGTTGGCATGGAGCTGTCAATGTGTACACCTGTCAATGTTTCTGGAGGTGTGATCCGTACAGTGCTGTACATAGGGTGCAGTAGGGACATCACTGACTGTCTCATATCCCCTCGTGCCACAGGTCCCACTTGTTTTGGCCGCTCAGCCTGTGTCCATAGCGTTGTTGGTGTGTGCCCTACACACCCAGCCTCGGAAGCAGTGTGATGCACAGCAGCTAGTCATGTTGCCGTGGTGTTGCAGCTTTCCGAATATGCAGTCTGTTTCCATCAGCATGCCTTACAAGTTGTTAAGGCCTAACTCCCCATGTGCATGCTCATGGCAATGGTGTGTGTCACTGCCCATTGCTATTGGTAGGGGACCTGTGTATGTGTATTGTGGCTGTGCTGTCCCTACTTGTCAGCTGTTCTGTGATTCAATTGCTTGGTCAGTCAGTTCTGATTTGTGTATGTGAAAATGCCCTGTGGCGTGTTGCCTTGACATGTGTCCACTTCCATCTTTCCTAGGAGGAGGCCAAACATACATCGCCCCTACCAATTGCTGTCGGCCATGGAGGATGTGGAGGTGATCCGGAAGTACCGTCTGGACCGACCCACCCTGCATCGCCTATGTGCCTTGTTGGAACCCCACCTCCGTCCTCGCAGGGTGTATCCTACTGCATTTACCACCACGGCTAAGGTGATGGCTGCACTGCATTTCTTCGCCAGTGGGTCATTCCAACACACAGTGGGCAGTGGAGGTGGGATGTCCCAGCCCATGTTCTGCATGGTGCTGAGGGATGTACTGTCAGCTATGATGCTGTACAGGAACAGGTACATACGATTCCCCAGGGCTCGTGAATTGGCGGCAGTGAAGGGTGATTTCTATGCCCTTGGACGGATCCCCCACGTTGTTGGTGCAATTGATTGCACCCATGTTGGCCTTGTTGCACCACAGGCCACTGAGCACCTCTACCGCAATAGGAAGCACACCCACTCCCTGAATGTGCAAGTGGTGTGCCTTGCGGACATGGTCATTTCACACGTGTGTGCGAAGTTTCCAGGATCGGCACATGACGCGCACATCATGCGCAACAGCATCCTACCACGTCTGATGACCAATCTGCAACGGGACCGTGCTTGGATTGTTGGTGAGTATGTGGAGTAGTGTAGCGTGCTGGCTGTGCGATGCTGTATTGTGTCCAGTTGGAATTGCAACGATTCTCTGTGTCCCTCACACCCAGGTGACTCTGCTTACCCGAATGGGCCCTGGCTGCTCAGCCCATTACGACATCCTCGTACCCCAGCTGATGTCCGCTACAATGAGGCACATGGGAGGACCAGACGTGTGGTTGAGCGGACCTTTGGCCTCCTCAAGTCCAGGTTCAGATGCCTGGACCGCACAGGGGCGCACTGGCGTACTCCCCACAGAAGGTGTGCCAGATAGTAGTGGCTTGCTGCATGCTGCACAATCTGGCTATTCGCAAGCAGATCCCCCTAATTGTGGATGACGGAGATCAACCAGGGCCCCAGCCTGCAGACCAGGACGGGTCGAGTGAAGAGGACAGTGGGGAGGAGGAAGCTGTGAATGTGCGTCAGCAGCTCATCGCCCGCTACTTCACTTGACCGGTGAGTGTCCATGTACGACGGCTGATGTAGCTGTAGTTGTGCAGGTGTATGTGTGCTCTGTCACGGAGGCCTTTTGTTCACTGAGTGCTGTGTGTCAATGGTCCATGTCCAGGTTAGTATGCCACTGACAGTGGCTGTTGCATTGTGCCCTGTTGCTGTGTGAGATGTGTGTACATTGCTTGTAGTTTGTGACAAGTACTGTGTGATGAGTGTGTGACACACTCATTGACTGTACTCTTGTTCTGTTTTTCACCACTAGGTCCCTACAGCCTCTCCTGTCCCATCGACATACCACACAGCAGATGCATTTCTGCTCATGGTGGCGATTGCACATCGTTGAATAAACCCAGGACACATAATGCAGATTGTGATCAAGGTGTATTTATTTACAGCGGTGACATGTGATTGTGTGCAAGGTGATGACAAAAGTGGTGCATGCTGTGACAATGATTTGACGGCCATGGCTGCGTGATGGTCAAGGTGTACCCATGTAGTTCTATGTCCACAGTCCAACAGACACATGCCATTCACATGGCAGTGTGGGGTAGGATCGTAGTCCAAGTCAGTGCAGTAGGTGGTCAGGGTGGCTGGCTGACTCACTGGCGTTTGGTGCGTGCGAAGTCCTCTCTGGACACCTGTTTCCTCTTCGGACGGCCCCTTCCACGTTTGGTAGGGGGGTTGTGTTGGTGGGCTGCTGGTGGTGGCTGAGGACTGCTCACTCGCTGTGGACGCAGGGGAACTAGATGTTGCACGAGCCTGCGCCACAGCACGTGGTGGCGGCGGTGGTGTGGCTGGCCTTGCTTGGGCCCTCCCCCACCACCAGCTGGCCCATGAGGTCCACAAGTCGGTCCATACGGGTCACGAATTGGCCCATATGGGCGTCCATGGACCTCAACACCCCAAGGACCTCCCGCGTGTCGGCAGCCGACCTGGCCCATTGTCCTTGGGCCTCTTCATAGGCCCCAAGGACTCTTGAGATTTGCGGCAGGGCTTGGCTCCCAGGCTCAGATGGCGTTGGCCTGACCCTGCTCCTCCCACCGGTACTGCTGCCACCGACCGGCCCACTCGCCACATTGGTCAGCACGGTCCTCTGTCTGGCTCCCAGGGTCGAGCACGACGGGCGTGCCACCCCTTGCGCAGGTGCTGTGGCCAGGGATGGCGTGGTGGTGGTGGTGGTGGTTGTTGCGGCGGTGGTGGTGGCCGCAACGACCGTGGCAGCAGGGGTCTGTGACTGGTCAGCAGCCCTGGGTGATGTGTTGGTGGGTAGGAGGGGCCCTGGGGAGCGGTTGGGCCCTGCCACTCCAGACGGGCCTGGTGGGTGGCCCTCGTCCGAAGAGGTGTCCAGGTCTTCTACATCCGTGAGTCCGGGTCGGGGGCTTGCGGGCTGGCTGTGCTGGCTGCTGTCTCCCTCTCCAGCATCCAGCTGTTCGGCACCTGTGGGGAGAATGTGATAGGTCATTGTGTTGCACCTAGCAAAGTATGTATTGGTTGTCTGACATTCACAGTTCGTGCACTGTCGTGCACAGGTTTCCCAGGGGCTTGTGTGTGGATGTACGATGTGTGTATGCGTGGGCTATGCAATGGTACTTTGTGATGTGGACATGTGGCATGGGACGGATTAGCAATGCCGATGGGTGTGTGTTGCTATGCTCCTACATTTTGTGGCTCGGGTGTATGCGGGCTCCAGACCCATCGACGATGGTGGGTTGAACTATGGTTTAGGGGTTCAAATGGCACGCTTAGAAACGCAGATGGCTAAAGGGGTACAGCCCCCTCAACGCTTTTGAGGTTGAACTATGGTTTAGGGGTTCAAATGGAACGCTTAGAAACGCAGATGGCTAAAGGGGTACAGCCCCTCAACGCTTTTGGGTTGAAATATGGTTTTGGGGTACATACTGTGAGTCATGGGTGCAGAACGTGACATGTGTTCTGGCAACATGACAGTGCATAGACGAAGGTGTGTGTCTGTCTAACATACCCGGCATATCTGCTGACTGTCATCATTTGTGGACATTACATTGGTGGCATTGTTGTGAGTTCGTGCTTGTTGTGTGCCACACGACGTATTGCAGATGGGCAAAACCCTTGGTGTGCGTGCTGCCCTCGGACATGTGCATCAATGCAGTGCTCTTGGGGTGTTGACTATATTATGTGTGTTGTTACTCACAGTGTGACGTGCGCTTCAGTCACTGCAGGCACATGATTTGTCATGGGCAGGTATCTCTGCATGACTGCTGTATGAGGGCCAGCTGTTCGGATGACATACCTTCCATGACACTGGGGCTGACAGATGAGATGGATGATATGTTGAATGTGCATTGTGTGCCTGTGTGTTTCATGGGTCCAGTGGTGTTTGTGTGCAATATTGTGGTTCCACGCTGTTACTTCTAGTAAGGTTTGTCTTACATGGGCGTTGTTGTAAGATGTGTGGGTGACAGGCAGTGAGGACTACATGGACAAGACTTGGATGGTGTTGCTGATGTGTGTGATGGGTGGCACAGTGCCTGCCGTGTGGGTCTGTACTCCAGTGGGACTTGTGCATGCAGACGTGGCTCCTTAGGTGTTGCTGTATCTGTGATGGGTCATGTGGGGTATGACTCTGTGATACATGTCCGTGTGCACATTGGTCACATGATTGTGACAGGGAGCAGTGCTGCGTGTTCCTCTGCTACGTGACATGTCACATGTGTCAGTCGTAATACTGTCCTCATGCCTACAGACACCCCGCCCTGTACTGTCTCCCACCTACAGGTTGTTTTTGAGTGCGCAATGCAATGGATGCCACATGGTTATGGGCGGGAGGGGTGCTCCATGTTGCTGGTCTGTGGGAGTGGGGGCGGTGTTGTGAGTTGTGGTGATGGCCTGACACCCACAGGAACCCCTGCATGTGGGGTGAGATGTCTACCTGTCGGATGCAGGTGTGCACTGCAGTGGCTGACGCATGGGTGTGGGGGGTGCTCCACCTTGCTGCGCTGTGGGACTGGGGGCCTGGTGGCTGTTGTACTTCAGCTGTCCCCCTCCGACCCACTGCCTTTGTGTTGCGGCTCCTTACCTGTTACTTGTCGGTTAGTGCAGCTATGGCTGACACATGGGTGTGGGGAGTGCTCCTTCTGGCGCTTCTGGAGTACGAGGGGACCTGGTGGGAGTTGCGGTGCTGGCTGACTGTACACATGCCCCCATGGTTATGTCAGTTGGTAGGTTTGGGCTGTGTGTGTGAGTGTCTGTTGCATGAGTGAGTGATGTCTTGTGTATTGTGTACTGGACATGGGGGTGTTTGTCCCTCGGAGCTATGGCATAGTGGTAGTGCATGTGAGTACATAGCGGTGTGCTGGTATACGTTTGTTTGTACTTACCAGCCTCGACTCCCCTGGTAATCCGGTGAGGATCTCCGGATGTATTATGACTCGCACCTTCTCCTCCCACGCCTTGAAGGTCTTGAATAGCGCGGGATTACCTCCGCCAGTCCTGGCAGCCAGCTGCTGATTTTTGGCCTCCTTCTTCTTGACCACGCTTTTCAGGTCGTTCCACCTTTTGTTGATTTCGCCTCTGTTGCGTGGCACGTTCCCGACTGCATTGACCTGGTCTACGATCCTGCTCCACAACCGGTTTCTGGTGGATAGTGGTGTCTGTTGGACCTGGTTGCCATAGATTTGTGGGTGCACCTTGACGATCTCGTCGACCATGACCGTCAGCTCAGTGGAAGTGAACTTGGGCATTCTGTGTGATGCCATGGTGTGTGTTTTGGTGTTTGTGGTGCTGGTGCGGTGTGTGGTGTGTGATGTGCAGGGGGTTTGTGGGTCAGGTGTTTGGTGGTGGTGGTGATGGGTGTGATGGGTGCGTGTCTGTGGTGTGCTGCTGTCCTTTCTGTCTCGCTGTGTTCTGTGCTTTCGTCCTCAGTTTGTAGTGTTGCAAGGGATTGTGGTCTGTGAAGGAGCTGCTTTTGTACTTACCTATGTGGGTGTGTCATGATGGTCTGTTGTTTTCAGGTGTGTTGTGGCTGGTGTTCTGGGATTTGTAGTTTATTTGTTTGTCCAGGGGGATGTGTTTTCGGGATGTGTACTGTGTTTGGGTATTTGGGCGTGGGTTGCTGTGTGGACTTGTTGGCCATGTTGTGTGTGTTTGTTTTTGTCCGCGGATGATTTCTGTGCAGGGACGTGGCCGCCTGAGCTTCCGCCGTGTCCATTTCCGTCACTGTTGTTTGCGCTGGCGGGCGGTGTATTTGTGGATTTACCGCGCTCATGTCGGTGCGTTCCTAATTTCACGGCCGGTATCTCGTTCGTCAGGGCGGGCGGTTTTGGGTTGTCGTGCGTATTTCCGTCCGTGGCGGGCGGATGGACTCGGACATGGGCGGGAGGTATTTTTGTGTATTTTCCTCCGCGGGCGGTTTGCGGCTCGCGCCATCATAATTGCTCGGTCGGTATTCAGACGGTGTGGGCGGGCGGATTTCTACCGCTATGGTAGATGGCGGATTTTTTACCGCCCGGTATCGTAATGGACACCTAAATAATAAATATTGAACAATAAAATATTTCTAATAACAAAAAACATATAAATTATTAAAACTTAATTACCAATTAACTAATATTAAACAATTAAATGCTTTTTTATACCAATAATAATAATAATTAAACATTAATTATCAATTAATAAATAATTCTTAATATATTAATTAAATTTATCAATAAATAATATTTAATAATATTTAATTACCAATTAATGAAAAAACAACAATAAATTAATTTTTAGAACCAAAAAATTGTAATTTAAAAAATTACCTATTAATAATTAATATCCAATAAATTAATTATCAATACCCACAAATAAATTTAATAATTACTTAATTAGATTTCAATTACTTCCAAAAGTATTCCCCTATAAACGCACAACACACTCCAATGATAAAATAATACACTTAACATAATGATCAATTAATCAATTAATAAAAATTAATAACTAATTAATAATAATTAATTACCAATTAATAATAATTGATTACCAATTATCAATTAATTAACAATAATATAATTATCAATACCAATTAATTAAAATAAATTATAATTTAATTACATTTAAATTACATGATGATCAATTAACCAATTAATAAAAATTAATCACCAATTAATAAAAATTAATTACCAATTATTAATTAATTAACAATTATATAATTATCAATAACAATTAATTAAAAATAAATTATAACTTAATTACATTTAAATTACATGATAATCAATTAATCAATTAATAAAAATTAATAACCAATTAATACAAATTAATTACCAATTATTAATTAATTAACAATAATATAATTATCAATACCAATTAATTAAAATAAATTATAACTTAATTACAATTAAATTACTTCCCACCCTATTCCCCTATAAACCCACAACCCGCTACAGAACTTAAACGTCAAAGAATAATTAAAATTAATTTATAATTCCTAAAAATTAATAATTAATTTAGTATAATTAAATTACTTCCCACCCTATTCCCCTATAAACCCACAACCCGCTACAGTACAAAAAAACAAAATTAACTTAATTTTTTTTTATTAACATATAAAAATTGTATACATATATTTTTAAACAAGTAGAACACTTAACAAAAACACATATAACACATACATATTAAAAACCTAACAAAATACATAACAATAATACAAATATCGATATTAGTAATATCGATATTAGTAACATTGATATATTTGATTTCGATATTACTAACTTCGATATTATTTACATCGATATTAAAAATTCGATATTACTTACCTTAGGGTCGATATTCTGTCCATCGATATTCTTCACATCGATATTCTGTCCCTTCGTTATTTTAACTTCGATATTATTGTATATCGATATTTTATTTTCGATATTTTGACTGCTCACCATTGGTTTCACGGTCAAACACTTGGGGGGGATATTTACTCTTGTTTAATGCAACACAGCAATACAACTCGTTGGGTCAAATGGAGAGAGCAGAATGCGCCATATCTAGTAAGATATATCGCATGTCCTTTCTCTACCTGCGCTGGCACACTGTGTGCTGTCTAGTGCAACACAGGCACCCTTGCGGCTTGGTGCAAGGATGCCTGTGTTACGAGCAGGATTGTTTTTGTTAAGGAAGGGATGCCTTCCTTAACAAAAACAATCTTTAAGGCATATTCCTCTTTCAATGTGGGCTACAAGATATTTTTCCTTGTTACATCTGTGTCTGGGAGGTGCACCATTTTGATGCAATCCCAGCTTTACTTACCTTAGTAAATCTGGAATTGTGTCAAAAACCATGGGTGGATGCGAGGGAATGTCCATACTCCACCCATGGAACGCCTCCCTCCTGCAAGGTAACGCAAGACATCACTATGTGCTGCCTTGTGTTACTTTAGATTTAAAAAGCAACACAGAGCCATGCAAGGTGGCTTTGCATAGCTTAGCAAATCTCACTAAAGTACTTGCATTGTCTTGCGACAACTTGCGTCCCACAAGGGCAATGCAAGCCCTTACTAAATCTGCCCCATAATAAGGAGCACTTTAGTGTCTACTTCATATATTCTACCTACTGTACTCTGTCTACGCCAAAGCTTCTACTCCCTTCTCCACCTACTCAGAAGACCATTCACTGCATTAAACTCTTTTTTCTGTGAGAAAAAGCTTTCATGTTGTATTACTGTACTTCTTACCTGCAAGCATTATCTCATGACGGTGTGCCCCTTTGTCAAAATTGCTATCTATTTTGTCACCATCTTCAATAGTTGGCACAGCTAAACATAAAAGAGTTGAAAAAAGGGGAAAACCCCACAAAAGGTACTCTTTTTATGGGTTGATTCTGAAACTTTGAAAAGTTCTTGTAGGAATAAGTTTTCCCACATAGAAAATTAGGGAAAAAAATGGCACATTTCGCAAATCTTCTCTGGCAGAATTATGATTTTGTACACCCTAGATAGAATATGTATAATCCCTCTCTCTTTGTTAATATTTCAGCATATCCACCCTCCTCTAACATATTTAAGACTTTTTTAATGTGGTTTATGAGCGAGATATTGCATCATCTTTCTAGCTCTCATCTGGACTGTCTCTAATCTACTCTACCCTTCAGCAAATACAGCCTGCAATGCTGGACACAAAACTTACTAGGAGGTGTTACCTATGATTATTACACTAAAACAACACCACATTTCTGCTGTGCAAATATTTCTATGTGCAGCACTAGATTCCCTTGACTCTCAACAGGGCCATTCACAGTATATGGAAACATTGAGTCGTATTGACAAGGGTATTTTCTGCCCTAAACATACTTTTATGGATGAAGATACCTCATGGATGAAGACGCTGGGTCTGGTGGCTTAATGGACTAATACATTAACTGTAGGGGTGTGTGTTTGAGTCACAGGTTCAGATCCCAGCGGGTCCACTCAGCCTTTCATCCTTCTGAAATGTGTACCATTGAGTTGGGTAACAATAAACATCTGTTATTCCGCGCCAAGATACCCTTCAGGGTGAACGTGCACTTTACAAATACATGTTATGTTATTTATGCATACCATGAATTCATTTAAAAAAATCCTGGCAGGCATAAATGGATCTCCTACTGCAAATTCCTCCCCTGTGATTGCTGCCAAGTTTCCCAGGTCCATGCACGACTAATTAGTTGAGTGCCATTTTTTTCCCTTAGACTTCTGGGACTTGTAGTATTACTTGTCTTGGTATAAAACAAGGACTAGAAATCCAAGAATTCTAAGAAAAAGCGGGATTGAACTAACTAGTCACGCATGGACCGGGGAAACTTGGCAGCTATAAATTCCATGCAGGGAGTGGGAAGTGGGCATTACAAGGTATGGTCTGCTATCTCTTAACTCAAATACAACTCCTAAAGTGCAGCTCACAATTAAAATGTAAGATGGAGAATGTTTTTTGCAACAGTTTTTACCGTTTTTGGTGATTCATAGTTAGCTGAAACAGCTAGAAGCACCCCCAAATTACAGCAATATTTTTAGCCGACGAGTGAAAAGAACCATGAAAACGTCAGAGATTTGAGACTGAAATCTATTGAAACGTGAGTAAAATGAACTGATTGAACTTTGTGTACCATAATGCATCAGTCGGACTTGTGCAACATGCTCAGGATGTGAATCACACCTGTGGAATGTTTCCATGGCTCCTTCTGAGTAAGGTGGAAGAGTCAATTGGTTGTCTGAGCCACTGGGATGACCTGATTCTTGCGCGGTATTTCACTGCAGCCACAGAAAGCAGGTTGCAAACATCCTCAAATAACAGAAATACCCTTTAAGAGTGGGAGAAACCATGAAACGCTTCTTAGGAGGTTTCCAGTGCTGGTTGCATACGTACTTCACTGCAAAAGCTGTTGACATGAGAGCAAAAAACACCCATTAAACTCCTTCTACCATATTTAATAGGGAGAACAGGGGCGAAACATTTAGGGGCAGATTTACAAGCCCCTTGCGCCACTTTTGCGTCACTTTTCCCATGTTAAAAGTGACGCAAAAGTGGCGCAACTGGCTTGTAAATCTGCCCCTTAGTGTGCTACTCACAGGTGTGAAATGTGCTGGCCCATGCGAAACAACTGCCAAGGAAGAGGAAATAAACGTTGAGAATATATAAGATCCCTTTGTGCTTTTAGAGAAATATTATATATGTCTTTGACTGGCATTTTATAAATAATGTTGACAGCACTGTATGTGCCTTTACTGAAAGCGTTTTAAAAGCAATAACACATCATGGGACTATGGGCCAGATGGATTATTTACTGGTCAAAAAATACTGTTCACAATTCTCAATCAGTATTTTTGTGACCAAAAAAGAATTTTAAGACATGACCTATGCATTAATAGGTTGATTCTTAAAATTCCAAATCGTGGTGCGTCGGAATCCGATGAACCTCATGAATATTAATGAGGTAGGTTGCATATTGTGACTCATTATGTTTGGAGGCAATCACAGGAATGGTGGTCTGCTGGGGTCATTAGACCACCATGTCTGTGATTGCTTTTTTATAAACCTAACCTTTATTTTAAAATAAGTGTGTATTAACCACTTGGGTCTACTGTTGCATCCGATACTTATGCTCAAAATTACTTTACTTATCAATCCATACTATGGATTTCAATTTGCCACATATTATTTCCCCAGATGGAGTGATGGCTATTACCACTCCATGGAACTAGGTTTAATTGGAGTAGCTATGATATGGAGGTACATATCACTCTACTTTAAGGCACTTCACCTGCATGCAGGTTCTAAATGACTGATCTGGTGATGGTCACATTTAATTAATAACCACATTGATTATTTTCCTTCTATTTTACGTTTGAATTCCCTCTGGAAGATGGCCGAATGACTTTCTTTGATCCTTATTCCATTTTGCATAATTTTTTATTTTCTCATTGTGTTTTGTTTCCCTAGATCTGTATGTCTTTCAATATGTTTCATTACCCTAGACATGGTAACGTGACCTGCCCTCACATAATTCACTGTGTGCGCTTGCCAAGAAAGGTCACACCTTTAAGTCACTGATGGTGGTTATCAGTGCCTTTTATATAAAAAAATCATGTTTGAGATCAGACAATACTTTACTGCTATCCTTTTTAACATTTGTAGCCCTGATGAAGTTGGGATTACGACGAAAAGCATATTGGCAACGGCTACTGTGAAGGCTATTGTGAAGATTACAATAAACAACTTGTTGAGATCAAGATTGAAGAAACTACGATTGAAGACTACATTATTGCTATACAATTTTGATATATAATTTCCTTGCGTGTGCCAGATGACTACATATATGTAACAGGTTTCACTTTGTTCTTTTGGTGTCATGCTCATCTCTAGGAAGCCTCTGGACGGAAGTGAGTCTTAGAAATATCCTATTCAATCGATTAATCAAACATTCAATCAGTCTACGTAAAGGGCTGAAATCACAGCGCGAGGGTAGTGGTTTCTGTACAGCACCAAAGAGAGGCAACATTGCTGTTAGATGATGTGTTTATGACAGTCGGCACACAAATCTGTCTCTCATTTGTTTACCCAATGTGCACCAGCTACTTGGACCAAGAGTGGTGTAGTCCCTGTACGGACTTAGGTGCTCCCCAACTGGACCCGTGTCTAGTCCATTAAGTTTAACACATTGTAATAAAGCTGTAACATTCTCAACAGGAATGACAGACACAAGCTAAAGTTTACTTAAAGAATATAAAGCAGAAATACATAAAAATGAACCATCAATCAGGTCAGCTTATAGGCATATTAATCATAAGCCTCAGTCTTTAAGTGCAAAACTCACAATACTTTATTACAGCAGAGAAAACAGCAGCTGCATAGATCACGTGGTGTATTACGACATCATTTCAAGATGGAAGACAGCATGACATTGGCTTATGTTAGCTTAAGCTCGATTTCAAATACATTAAACACTAAGATTAAAAAAACAGCTCCCACAAGAAAACAGCCTTTATCCCTTTGGTTTTATAGAAATGGGCTAGAAATACTGTTGCACATCTGAGATATATCTGTTTATTTATAGTTTGGGAGAAAATAAATTGTTTGGATTAGCAGGGTTTGTGGGGCTCTCCTCCATGTTTTGTTTCAGTTTGCTCAGAATGTTCTCACTCAAGTTCCTAAAGGTAGGGACGTGGGTGGGTGTTAATGCAAGAAGAAGCTTCTATATCGACTTCCTTCACTTTTTTGAGCCCTCTAGTGCCACTTTTGCAACTATCGTCAGTCATACATTCATTCTTTCGGCACATGAAGTATATGTTATGCGTGTTCAGAGGGGTAGTTGTATGAGGTTTTCTCCTCTTTGTGCCTTACAACGTGTCCAGCATTACTGATATGGAGATAGTGGTGGAGAAGTATGGAACAGTTGCAGGAGACAGCAGCAACTGTGTGAGCCTGTCGGCACATTATGCAGTTCAGCCTGCTGTACTTATGGCTTGTATATTATGTTTCGTAGGTGCTTGCATTTTTCATTGTTAGGCTCTAACCAGATTTTGATTTGTTTTGGCTTTAGTCTGTTTCATTATGCTCTCTGTCTTAGATGGACTGTTGTCTGTCGTGTTTTGTACAAGAAGGAAGTGGTGTTGTATTGTGTTTTGGATTGAGTCTTGTGTATATGTTTGTGATTAGTGTTAGTCTGCGAGTCTTTCTGCTTTGGCATGGAACATAGGGATGCAGGTAGCCTTCTGTAACAATGGGATGCAGGGAGTGGCAGTGAAACAGTTAAGATGGAAGGTCAGGACTTTACTGGCCATTTCCACAGTAGGGTGTAAGCTAGGGGCCACTTTCAGAGAAGGTTGGCTGCTATGACCTGCCATGCCCCCATGACACCATACTAGTTGCAGCCTTCTAATGTGCAGCTGGTTGGATCAATTCTACCAGGGCTGATTTTGGTTTGCAGGTCAGCCCTGAGGAGGGTGTGAGCGGGAAAGTCACCTTGGTCCTGATAGGGCAGGTTTATCACACAACTCAAGCTTACGAATCAACTGTGGCCGCTGTCACTTAACAGCTCTGTGAGGGGCCAAGCATGTGTATGTGCCAGTGGCAATCATAGCTCCCTATGCCCTCTCACTCAGCCCATTTACAGCCGTCTACTGGGGGACTGTGAGCTTGCATCTGAGCCCCTATACATACGAAGATAGTTTTCATTCCTGCTTCTCTCTGGCATCTGTCCTGTTACCTTGCTCTTTTCGTTAACATCTTCCAGTTGTAGCTTTCTGTTTGATCTGCTATAAAGTGAGGAACTCGCATTACTGTGGCATCCTGCCTTCCATGACGAAGCATTGGCAGGTCCGTGGTCACTGGGGATTGGTCCAGGACCAGAGACCAAGGTAGTGGGATTGGTTCCTGCTATCAGAACTGTAAGGTCTACAAGGTTCCATGGAAGCCTCCCTGAGGTGACTGTTTTGTATAGCGACAGTTGCTCAGCAGTGGCTGAGGTGTAGAAATAAACTTGACGTCACCTCTTATTCATGTGTGGCGTTTCTTCATTATAGGCTAATTTCACAATTACCTCTTAGTCCGTCTTCCTCATCCCAGAACTCACCCAAAAACTAAGGTACTACAGGAAGCCAGCAGACCTAACATAGCTTAGAAGGAGAACAATGCCCATTTAGCCTCCCAAGAGGCCCCACTGGGATTCCGAGACACAAATCCCAAGGAGAGTCGACGACTGCATACACCCACCAGGGTCGTTTCAGGGATGTAGCTACCTGTAGTGCAGCAGGTGCAGTGACATCAGGGCCCTTGGCCAGTAGGAGCCTTTTGGGCCCCAATCATGGATGTTTTTACTAACATACTTGGAAAAAGGGAGCTCAATGTCCTTGCCTGTATGAGGGCCTGTGGCTGCCATGCTACTCTACTGCAGACTTCCACCTTCTTACCCGATGAAAAGGCCCCATGTAAACTATTGTACCAACAGCTTTGCCCAGCCTGATCCGCAGCAGGGAAGAAGGGCTGAAGCTCAGTAATCAAGACTCGACAGGCAGGGTTGGATTGGGGCCACAATTCGGCCCAGGCATCCAAAAAACAGTGGCCCACATACGCAGATCGCAACCTTTTGCAATACACTGCTTAGTGAGGATAATGGAGCTAAATGATGACAAACATTTGCGGTAATAAAAGTATTTTAAAGCTTATTGGGCCAGTACTTACGGAGATTAACATTCCAATGAAAAAATATATACTTTAGAAGCACAGAATTATCAAAAGTACTAGGAAAACACTTTTGTGTCTTTTAGCCATTCGTTTGCTGTGGATGTTTTGATTAATGTTCACTGGGGAACATAATATGGCACAGACAAAACTGCATTTTACACTTAATTTTTAATGCTATTCACTTTATTTTTTGCAGTACTTAAGAGAGGCCCTCCAATGTTCTGAGACTGGTGAAAGGTGCATCTATGTTCTTTATTTTACTTGTGGCTTGCATCACATGTATGTTCTGAAAAAGGAATGATGCTAGTGTGTAAATGCATAAAGGAGCAAAACATAGTGTCACTTTCCTTACATGCAGTTTTATATAGCATGAACTAGGCCCAGAGGCAGTGGAGCGTTTTATTTGAGCACCAGATAACATTACATAGGGTCATATTATTATTATTTTTAGGTTCATATAGATTGTGATTTGCCCAGAATCACAGGATGTCGAACTGACCCTGGGACTTGAACCTGGTTTCCCAGTTTCAAAGTCAACTAAGGCCACAACCTGTCCCTGCTGAGTGCAGTAATTGTTATCTGGCAGATAAAGGAGAAGAGCAGAGACTGATTTGTTTCTGCTGTTTGCATGGTGTAGAGGAGGACAAAAATAAACTGAGGTGCTCCCTCGCTGGCCCTCAGCAACCCCCACCACCCAATGCTCCAGTCCTCTCCCCTGCTGCAGTCCCCTGAAGAGTAAGTGCTAATGGCTTCCCATTGGCAGCTCCTTGTAGATTCTGTCACACCTGGAGGGAAGCAGACACACCTCATGCTGTGACAGTCAGAGCGGAGCAACCTGTTGTCATTCTGTCTCTGTCATTAGCCCGCTGGCCTGACTTCACATGCATGGGGTCATGTTTGTTTAGGCGGTAACAGCCTTTCACGCTGTCCACCAGGGGTGGAGGCCTTAGTAGACCAAAACAAGCATTGGAAATGCAATAGGTCTCGCATTCACACGATTTTGAGCTATTGGCATTGTAAATGACAATGCCTTCTATTTATGTTTTGGGTCTCTTCTCCTTGGGATAGAAAGGGCGTGAAGCTTCCCGGTATCCTTTATATATTAATGAGTTCTGTCTTTCTGCCATCGTTCTACATAGGAAGATACCTAAGAGAACTTATTTTATGTCGAATAATACTTATGGAAAAATCCCGAATGAATTGACCATCCATTTGTAAATAAACTACTACATATATTGTTCGGGAAGTATTAACCCAAAACCCTATCACCCATATGCTGTAACAAGATCAACTTTAATCAGATACCACAGTATTGGTGGTGTGCCCTTGGCCACGGACAAGTTCTAATCAACTCTGGTCTCAATTCTTAATCTTGTGCTCAAGAACAGACAATAGAGAATGTTGAGACGGGTTCACCTGACGAAGGCTTTAACGCTCGAAACGCACGTCGTGTTTTCTTTTCATCGACCGCCAGCCTTTGAATTGTTCAATAACTCCTTCTCTAGGTTTTTAATGAAATTTTTTTTTCTGTGTATAGTATTGTTTTGTTGTATTTGTGAAAAACAATATGTGTTGTTCTGTTATTTATATACAAAAAGATTTATCAAAAAATATAAAAAGAAGTATATATTTGATACGTGCGATGAAATTATAAAGAAATTATGAATCGTATAAAAATCGAATTATTATAATAAAGAAATATAATTTCGTATCAAACAATAAGTGTTTTAGTTTTATATAATTGCTTATTTAATGTGCACTGTTTTCACATAGATTGAGGCCTGATACGTTTCATTGTAAATGTAATATATATCTTGTGGTTAGCTTGTTGTCTTACCCCAATTGTTTTGGGTTTTAAAACATAAATACAAGGCATTGTTATTTACAATACTAATAGCTTAAAAAATGCAATGAACCTCACCATCTATACCAACAGAAAGGGCGCTTCAGATATATCAGGTCAAAGAGCAAACACCCCGACTGGCGCAGATGAAAGCACCTCAGAATACTGAACGGACAGCAACTTCACCTCAAAGCAGACATCGTTTGTCACAAAATGAAGGGACCCGTGCACCGGCGGTATTTCATCTTAACGGAAGAAACAGGAGTTGTCAATAATAAAAAAAATGAAAACTGCTTAATAAAAGGAAAGTGATACGTGATGGAGATATGATGAATGAGGACCCCACTGATTGAGGTCAAATCTTAGCTACCCAATTCTACACTATCAAATGCAGTTTCCTATGAAATATTTCAGCTATACAGGCAGATATTAATAAGCACATGCAAGCAAAGGCGGTAACTCGCATCGCAAGGCCGGCGGCAGTAACTCCCGCGCCTGTTTACTTGGCCTGCACGCCTCCACTGCCCCCCCGCGTGCACCTGCGCATACTTACCCCGAGGTGACCCAAGCAGAGCCCGGTCCTTGATGGGCTGGTCCGCTGATCTCTGGGCCCGCTCTCCAGCAGGGTGAGAGGGGAGGGGTCCGGCTCCAGGTGTGCTCGCCCACCACTGCCCTCAAATGCATTTATGTGACCTCTCTGGGGCTGGCACTGGGCCCCTCCCCTGAACGGGTCCCGTGGAGAGCCAGTCTAGAGGCGAAGGATGATACACTGCCTCCTACGTAGTGCACGTAAAATAAAAGGCCTACCTAACAGCCACACGGCTCACCCGCTGCACATTTGTTCTATGTGTGTATTTAGTCACGGCTGCAACACAGCGCCCGCGTCTCCTGGAACCCACCGCCCCCTTTCCCTTAACACTTCCACACACGGTTTCTACACTTCTCGCGTATCTTCTAAACACTGGGCCAACACTATGAGACACAGGACGAGCGATTATCCTATGCACGCCTATTGCAACACGTCTCCATTAGTACATATGCATAAGTTACCCCAGTTTCGGGACACTGATACTAAACAGATGATCTCGGGTCGGGTGGCAAAGGAGGAGGTGGTGCATTCCACGAGAATTCCAACCCTTATTTTCAGGCTCTTGGTTCTAAGGACTCCGGCGCTGCATTGTGGGAGTTGTAGTCTGTCAATAAAGCACAAAGCTAGAAAAACCACGTCGGTGTAAAAGTGAAAGCAGATTTTCTAATCTTTTGAACTCGTTTTTTTTTTTTTTACAGACCTGCAGTTTGGGTCATAAACAACTACTAAATGATACGCGTGAAGTTAGGACATGTGAGCAGCCAGCGACTTCTCTGCGCGTTCTTTTTAACTCCTAATCTACTAATCTTGTGAAATTTCTGCGTTGCGCTAAAAGGAAGTTTAACGGTTCAGAAGCAACCATGATGACGGCCCATAAAGGAATACATTTTGAGCGCCGGATACTTGAACGCAATAAACTAGGGATGGGCGTAGCAGCTCTTCAAAAATGGACGGGTTCGTTCATATTGGGCATCAGAAGGCCCTCTCACAATCTCGTATTACTGTATTCTAGACTGGCCTTTGTTAGCGCAGCAAAACATGAACTGACATACCAGAGGTGACGAAAAGAACGCGTCTCCCAAAATGTAGCCTACGGCGACACCGAAATTAAGCTAAGGCCATTTCGAACTAACCATTATTTTAAAATTTCTGTTGGAACTTGCAATCTGGAGCTAGGCCATTCCAGTTGTCTGAAGCCAATACTGCACGGCGCCAGCCATTTCTTTCCCCCGCCCCTTCACTGATCTCGGCTCCCTCCTGTCCCCCTGGGGACAGTTTAACACCTTCTCGCACCTATGAATGGCGGGTAACGAGCGCATCAGAAACACAAAAGAGGCAAACGAGGCCAGTGCTGAACACATTAAGGAGGCTCCGGGCGCTGACGAGCAGCGAGGGACGGAAACTGGTGGTCGGGAGAGAACACGGGACTGACAGAAATAAGCGCTCGCCATTGCGGAAAGGCAGCCGCTTGTTTATATTAGCATCGCGCTTTCACTTTAAGTGAAAGCGCGATGCAAAAATAAACACGCGGCTGCCTTGAACAAAGACGAGTGAAACAGATGTGTTCACACTTACACGCCTCCTTTAGATAACAAATACCCTCACGTCACACTTACACACCGCCTTTAGATAAGAAATACCCTCACGACAGCCGTCAAGCACACGATCCAGTCCAGATGGGCCGTCCGAAAAGGAGACAGGGCGGTAACAAAGAATATAATATGTAATACACTAATGTAGCGAAAGAGGATCCTCTCACTATTTGAAGGGCCGAGAGAAACTCTGAAAGAGGAGTACACCCTCCCGTTTTATAACACTGATCCACAAAAAAGTACTCCCTATTATCCTAACCGTGTAACTCGGTTGTTAAATACAAACAGATACTGAATAACCAATGGTGGAATATCCCTAAATGAAGCTTTAGGTTTTACACCACTCTGAAGTGGCAAAGGAGGCAACCCCTTTTGTTTTATATTCCCTCACACACCCTAGTGGTGTCATGCTTCATCATCGGGACACCCCGACGCCTATAAGTCGGGGTGGGCTCGACCATATTGCAGGGAGCTCTTGAAGAAATGTTTGGCCAGGGGGATAAAGATTAAAAATCCACTGGCAGATCCCGGTTTCCCTTTATTCTTGGATCTGTCAGGGATATTAAAATAGAGAAGAATAGGGTCATTGGGATATTGTGGTCCTAGGACCCTAAAGCCAACATGTTTCAGTCCAATTGTTGCCCAAAAAGTGGTACTGGACTTTCTTCAGGGCGATAACGTTGTCCCCCCTGGAAGGATATTAATATGGGAATTTCCCTATACTAATTATAAAAAGGGCAGAAAGCTGCTCCTTTATTTGTCACAACCTTAGGTTTCGTTTGATCACTCCATCCCATTTATGGAGAGGCTAGACTTCACATGGAACCTCACATAGAAATGGGGTAGCCCTGTAGTCAAACAGTCCTCAAGGGTCCTGCCCCGTGGTATGACCTATTCGGTGTGGGTCCCTGCGGCTTGTAGCTAGGCATTTAGGGATATTCCACCATTGGTTATTCAGTATCTGTTTGTATTTAACAACCGAGTTACACGGTTAGGATAATAGGGGAGTACTTTTTTGCGGTAACAAAGAAGCCTCATTTTCAATCGGAGGCCACCGTTTACCATAAACGATGACACCAACCAATGAAAATGATGGGCGGGGCTTCAAGTCCCCTTCTGAAATCTCCTCTACCACAATATGTCTCGCAGAGCGGGCAGCGCATGCGCGCTGCAACGCTAGGCGAGACCTAAAAACCGGCCAACCAGCTGGCCTCAGTCAGAGGCCCATCGGTCGATGCCCGATTGCCTGCCTTGCCAATCCGAGGCTGTCGACAGGACATCCAGAACCAGCCGCTGTGAGAGCCCACTGCCGCTATGGCAGGCCAGAGTAAATGCCACCGTCTATGCCAAGGGAAAGGTGGGGTGATAGAAAGCAATGCCCCAAAACATCGACCCAAGGCATCGTAAACAAACTCCAAGACAGAAAACCTATTGGTATACGGAGCACGTGCCAACAAACCCCTTTCCCCTGACCCCCCTGCCCTCAGCGCATCCGAAGAATGTTTGTGTAATGGAAGGGATGGAGCCTCTGCTCTCAGGCCCGGGGATCCCATTAGTGCAGATCAGCCCTGCTCTGGCTAATGCTGAGTCTTGGGGCCCCTCCTGAAACTAAGGTGCTACACCCCACCTGCTAAAGCAGAGTGGAAAGAAAGCAAGAAACCCTTGCATGAAAAAACAGGTTGCTGCCCAAAAGCAGCCCTGAGAGGTAACAACCTGTCAAACTGGATGTGGAGTGGGCGGAGAGTCCTTCTGTTGCAATAAGAGGGCCCATAATATGGAAAATGGAGTATATCACAGCTGTCTCTGATCAGGGCGAGACTCAACTTCATTAAGTAAGGCTCAGGGTGAGGAAGGCCTAGACTCGGAGTAAAGAAGACTACAGGTAAATAACGGGGCCACTCGCTGGTCTTAGTTCTCGAAGTATTCAAGTGTGGACCATATTAAAATACAACTTCTTCTTCCACTATAAGGAAGGGCTAAAGAACGCCTGTTCCAGAGGAGCGCCAACATCTGCAACACAACCAAAGTTATGGCCCGCTCCTCGCTGTTTTTTGTTTGGCATGCGCATGCGCGCTCCCATGGAAACTGTAAGACAAAGTGTACATTTCCTGTACATGTACATAAACAATACAGGACGACTGTCACATTTCACAGAAAGTGCGGGGCACCAATCCGAATACCTGAAAAGGACCCCTTCCAAGCCTCCCTGGTGACATCACTTTTGTGCGAATGCCAACAGGCTGCACATCAATAGAGCCACAGCCAACACAGCTTCACGCTTTCACAGAGTACTTGCGCATCACAACTTTGAATTACAATTTCTTTTTTCATTTGACTTTCCCACTCTTTCATCCATTTCGTGCACCGACCTTTATTGCAATTCTTTTACCGATTGGACGCAATATTTTGTATGCACTTTTAGCAATATTTAATATAATAAAGTGAGCAAACCAAAGAACTTTTATGCCTCAAGTTACCCTTGTCGTACAGTGGTACATCCATGCATGCCCAGGAAGGTCGATTCCAAACAGTACACAAGAGATTCACTTGCAAACGCTTCCAAAACATGACTTGGTTAGCATTAACAATGCAGCAGTAACTACTGTTACCTATCCAACCTAATTACTATAGTTGTATTGTTTACGCCTGAAACTGGCGCGTAAGTACCTGTGGTGCATCAGGAGTAGTGGCACCGGGGCCCAGAACTCAGAGCCCTACGGGCCTAATGAATTCTGATAACCAGTGCTTTAAATGGGCCGGTACTCACCGGTACTGAGTACCGGCACTTCTTTGATTTACCACTCTGAGTACCGGCACTTCTCTACTGCCCTGGAGAGTACCGGTACTCATGACATGAAAAGGTAGGCTCATTGGCTGTGCTGGTGAGCCGGAGTGGAAGGTGTCTCTGGCAGCTAAGGCGCCGCTTCTGTAGCCCCAATCTGAGCCCCAGCTGAGCTATTCAGCAGGGCTCATTTAAATAATGTCCGGGTGCTCACCATCACGCTGTGCTTGACAGAGCAGGGTCCATTCAGGCCCTGTGCTGTCAATCACATTCACACTATCTCCTGCAAGCACAGGAATGATGTCAATACCCTGGCAGTGGCAATCAGGCTATGGCCAGTCCGGCCCTGGTGACAATTACAAAAGCCATGGTAGGTGAAGAGAAAAGATGGCTTTTATCATACCTGAGTCTTTTGTGTGTCTGCTATGTTTCTGTGTATGTCTGTTTTTGTAAGAAAAAAATGAAAGAGAGAGAGAATCAAAACACTCAGAAGGTATTTTAAAGAAAATGTGTGGCACTTTGTTTGGACATGTCTGCTCGGCGACAAAGATTCATAAATAACGTAAGAGGGAGGGTTGGTGGGTGGGTGGGTGAGCGGATGAGTGAGTGAGTGAGTGGATGGATGAGTGAGCAAGGGTGGATGTATAGATGGATGGATGGATGAATAGATGGATGGATGAGTGAAAGCATGCATGGGTGAAAGAGGGTGGATGATTGGATAAAAGGGCGGATGATGGGTGGATAAGTGAAAGATTGGATGGATGAATGAAAGGTAGGGAGGATGGATGAAAGGGTGGATGATGAATGAGTGAAAGGAGGTATTGAGTGAAAGGGTGGATGGAATAAAGGAGTGAAAGGGTTGATGGATGAGGGAAAGGGTGGATAAAGAGATGGATGAGTGAAAGGATGAATGGATAGGTTTGGAGATGGATGGATGGATAGGTTTGGATATGAAGGGTGGATAGACGGAATGGTGAAAAACTGAATGATTGATCAAAGACTGAATAGACGATAGAATGTAAAGGTTAAATGGTGGACATCAGCAAGTAAATGGTAGGATGAAAGGATAGATTTATGAAAGAGACCAGAGATATCTTCTGGAGAGGGTCATGATGAGTTGCTTCATGTGCTTGGTGCCATAAGAGCTTTGGTGCGATGTGGGGGTATTTTCAGTTTCTTCCTACTCGCGTGCTCAAAAATATATAGTATTGTGCCAAACAGCAATTAACAGTATGACATTAAGAAGGTGCAACTATTGCAAAAAAAGGAAATGTTAACATATTATTGCATTTCTCTTTCATTTTGTGTAATGAGTTAACCTGCTTTGTTTATATAAACACATTTCTCATGTGTTTTGGTATGTGCTGCAAGTAATATAGAAGTCGTTAAGTATCATCATGTCTTGCCCTTAGCCCCGCCCCTAGCCCCGCACCCTCACTACACCTCTAGCTCATTTTAATGAGTACCTGCACTTATTTTTTCCCTTTTAAAGCACTGCTGATAACTGTTGTATTTTGCAGTCAAAGAGGCCAGTGTCCTTGCTTGCGCCAGTGCCCATGACATCCTTGCTATGCTACTGGTTTGAATGCATACGTGTTTCACGACATAATGCATCTACCTACATGCTCATATTTCTTTCAAATAATCGCTTAGCATCGCGTCTGAAACTTCTCGCTTGTAAATAGCAGCAGCTTGGCCCAAATGTCTACGGACGAACACCATAGTGTTAGATTAGAATATTCGGCGTTGGCGAAAGAGAAGACGCCGCGCGCACGCCTGTTTTAGGGCCAGACTGACTGGCCTTGTCCAGCGGTCAGTGTTCACAGGTGTTTGAAGCATCTACCCCTGTGTCTAGTCATTCAATGGCGCTGTTCGGCGAGCTGTCTGGAAATGGAACATTTACAAGCTACTTTATGAGACGGGCTTTCTGCAAGTCGTTTAGTATTCACGGCGGGTTTGTATCTCCAGATGAAGGGCAGGGTAGGAAAGCGCCATATTGACTGCCGTTTAATCACATATTGGATTGGGAGTCGGTGCTCTGAGGTATATTAACAAAAGGCGAGTAAATGAACGTTTTCATGCAATCTAGAGGAACTGACAGAAAACGTCTAGTAAGTGTCAGGGCACACAGGTGTAGCAAGCATTAATGGAAATATTAGATCAATCAATAACAAGCCGTATTTATTTCAAAAGGTATGAATACAACATTTGTAGTTATACATGGCTGCTGACAGCCTTACATCATCAAGCAGGAGCTCCAGCAAACAGAATGTAACTCTTCAGTGACCAGAGCGTTCATCTGTATGGAAATAAGCAGTGTAGGGGCTGCGCGCAAGCTCAGTAGCACAGAGGATGGCCCCACTCACAAGGTTATGTATGTAAATTACCCGCGCTGTGGACGGGTTAAAGTTTATCAGTACTCCCAGAAAAATCTGGGGGCATATTAGCAAGACCGGCGATAAAATTATCGCCGTTTTAGCGGCAGGAAACTGCCGCTAAAACGGCGATAATGGGCTTGCTAATATGTGTTATAGAATTCAATAGAAGCCCAGGTTAGATGTGCAGGACATCTAACCTGGGCTTCTATTGAATTCCATAACGCATATTAGCAAGCCCATTATCGCCGTTTTAGCGGCAGTTTCCTGCCGCTAAAACGGCGATAATTTTATCGCCGGTCTTGCTAATATGCCCCCTGATTTCTCTGGGTTAGGAATTCAGCAGCGGCCATAATTAACAGCAAGTATAAGTTTTGCTCTTCAAATGGGGCATTACATATGGGGTTTGGTGCTTTCCATTCCAAAATCCACATATACTGGTGCTTGTTAGGCATTTTCCAATGGTATATGTTGGCAGATTTGATCTGCCGATAGGTACCTGGGGAAAATTGCAAGGGCACTGACGTTACCACACCAGGTTATTACTGGGTGCTGTAGACTTCTCACAACTTATAATTCAAATCCCTTCACCAACAGGGGTTTGCATAGTGGTCAGAATTATCCATTTCATTTGTAATTAGGGACTAAGTGTATGCTTTCGGTGTACATTTAATAGCAAATCAAAAAGGCATTAGCTGATACACACAATGGAAGCATATTAATCTCCTGCGATTGAGGGAAACTTGAAAAAGCACTACAGAGTTAAAGAAATTGCTGGGGACGGGAGGGGGGGGAGGGGGAACAAAAAACTGGAAATATCCCTTCCAAAATAGGAGGGGTAGTGGAAAGTCAAGGAGGAGCCCAATAAGGATTTTACAAATCAACCAACACATTCACAATATAAGTCAGTCCAAATTCACACAAAAATGTCACCCAAAATATGCCATAAGGTGTCTATGTGGGTTATTGGGAACAGCAGATTTAAACTCAGGGTGCATTTTTGCCCCCATATTGGTTTCTTGCTGGAACCTCTAGGCCTAAGTGGAGCAAAACTGTACTTTAGGGCAGATTTTGCCCGTAATGTGCACAGTGTAAGCACAACAGATTTTTCAGCGGGCACTATAGACTTACACTATGAATGCCCATTCACACTATAAATCGATATAGGAAAACAATGGTCCTAGACTTATATAGAATTAAGGCCTAGTTGCATGAAACATTTATACAACAGCATATCATTGATGCACCTTTAGTTTTTTGTTTAGCATTCAAAAATGTATATATCCTCAGAATACAGAAGGCACACACTATTACTTTGTAGGTGACACTTATTTTATTCGGTCACTTTTCATAACATATGGTCAAGTGCGATGATTAGGATAGAAAAGGTTGCTCCAAGGGGGGGAGTGTGAAAGAAGAGAAGGTGCTCGTGGGGTAGGGTAGAGTAAACAAGAAGGGAATCCAATCAGGCAGATTAGTGGTTCATCATTTTATACATTGTAGTCTCATTAGTAAAACTGGTAGTGGTTCATGTAGGCAACAGTTCTACATTGGAGCCTGTCCCTTAGATAGTTCATGGTTATTCATTTCGTTGTTTCTTCAATATTAACCAACAGCATTTGTCTGTGGATGGGCAGGGCTGGGATAATGTCAGGTACAAGCCCAGAACGGGGGAGAATGTCGACGTTTCGACCCTAGTGCAGTGAGGGCAGTTTATATCCTCACCAAGCGGGTCTTCCTCAGGACAGAAGGGGGTGGGGGGAGCAACTGATCATGGATGACGTGCAGTTAAGGTACCGCCCTTTAGAATGAGTATAAAGGTCCGCAATGGAATTGCGGCTTGTTAGAGGCTGTTCAACAGTTAATGATGAAAGATTCAATCATAGGGTGAGAAAATCGCCCACGGCGTCTCAATAAATCATCTCCAGGCAGCCCGGGGGAATCCAGCTGGTCTGCTCGAGTAGACACTATAAGGCCTGTTCCAGATATGTAACTACCCTTGCAGAGTCCTTTCTGCGACAGGCTACCTGTGCGCAGTTACAGGGCTGCACCCAACTGTATTCTCACACATGCAACCTGCACACTTGCATACACGTGTGTGCTCACATTTTACCAGCCCAGGGCTTTTTACCTTAGTTGCCCAGCAGCAACCTTATTTTAAAACGCAGACAATAGAGGTTAGCATATTCTGTTCAATTACTGTGAATTTTACCATGAATGAGACTTAGGTAGTGAAAATCGCTCACAGTAACATCCAAAAACCTGGCAGTCAATTGGGAAAAGTCCTGGTGGACTAATTGGCCAGGACCCATTTGCTACAGTTGGCACATGAACATACAAAAACATACAAATCACATCTGAAAACCCTTGCTAAATGTATACACACTAAACACAGACTCCACAACATAGACATACAGCAAGACGCCCTCATATGGATCGCCTCCTTTCTCACAGAACGCACACAGAACATCCAACTGCCTCCCTTCACCTCTGCACCCAAAGATATCATATGCGGCGTACCACAAGGATCATCCCTCAGCCCCACACTATTCAACATCTACATGACCCCTCTCGAAAACATCGTCAGATCCCACGGATTCAACATCTCCTACGCAGACAACACCCAACTGATCCTCTCGCTCACTGAGGACCCCGCCTATGCCAATACAAACTTCTGCAACACCATGATTAAAGTAGCCAAACGGATGAAAAACAACTGCCTCCAAATCAACTCAAACAAACTGAAGTACTGATCTTCGGGAAGAACACCTCCACATGGGACCACAGCTGGTGGCCTGCAGCACTCGGACCTACACCCAGACCGACCGACCATGCACGCAACCTAGGCATCATCCTCGAAGGCCAACTGACCATGAAAAGACAAGTCAACACAGTCACCACCTGCTTCCACACACTTCAGATGGTTTCCAACCAACACCAGAATGACCGTTACTCAGGCCCTCGTCACCAGCCGCCTTGACTACGGCAAAACCCATACGTGGCATCCCCACCGGCTCCTCAGAAGACTCCAGACCATGCAGAATGCCGCAGCCAGACTCATTCTTGACCTCTCCAAATGAATCCACATCTCCTCCCACCTGAGAGACCTCCACTAACTACCCATCTAGAAGAGATGCCTGTTCAAGATCCTCACATATGCATACAAAGCCCTCCATGACCTAGGACCTGTCTAGATAAACCATCAACTGAACTTCCTCCAAGCATCTAGACATCTGCGCTCCTCCTCACTCGCCCTTGCACACACCCCCTGCAGCCGTCACAGCGGTGGCCGTTCCCTCTCCTACATTGCTGCCAAGACCTTGAACGACCTTCCCCTCCAACTCCAGACAGCTCAATTGCTGGCAGACTTCAGAAAGAGACTCAAGACCTGGCTCTTCGATGAAGACACAGCACCCAGATACCCCTGGGGGTGATAGTGTGTGCTTTACAAAGGCTGCTTGATTGATTGATTGAAAGATTAATCTAAAATAATACATCTCAAGATATTTACACACCTGTGAATGAAAGGGGGAGTTATTAACAAAGCCTGCACCAGACCTCTCACCAGGTACACCTCATCAAACCACCAACCAGTCACATGAGGTCAGGATCATAAAAAAGCTACTCAAAGACACACTAACTTTTGCACAATTTTAGCTTTGGTGTTTATTGCACTGCTCTTCACCCTAAGGAACAAATACTTGTGGAGGAGGGAGAGGATATACTGAGAGAGGCTCACTCTCATTGGCTTGTCTGAGGAAAAGTGAGACACTGCTTTGCTTCAGAGATGAGCCTGATGTAATCCTGTACATGGTTGCAAAATGGGAACAGGAGCTCCCTCATCAACAGCCAACCCCATGCTATTTCTGTCCCTTTCAGAGTACTTTCTGGTTATTGTTCAATCCAGAACTCCACCAAAAGACCAGTGATAAGATATGACGTTATTGGTAGGCAGCTTTGATGTAACCCCACCCTTCCAACAGTATGTCCCTCAAAGTTCGTCATACATCCTAGTGCAGGCCCCAGAGGAAAAGAGGGAATAAAACAAGGGAAAAGAGAGCCCTCTTTGCCATTGACTGGTACAGGGTGATGTCAATTCTCAGCTCAAGGCCGTCCTACACTGTGTCTCTTCTGGTAAATAGTACACCCTGTGGTGGACAAGTGGATTTCAGTATTATGCACAAAATATCAAGGACACAAGAATGCAATAAAGGATAAGGATTCACTTAACAGCATGTTGTTAAAAATAAACTGTGACAAACCCAATGTAGTACCAGGAGACCTCCTGAAATCTGAGCCCCACTGGTATACACCTGCAGATTGTG
Organism: Calotriton arnoldi; assembly: GCA_963921515.1. Lineage (NCBI taxonomy): Eukaryota > Metazoa > Chordata > Amphibia > Caudata > Salamandridae > Calotriton > Calotriton arnoldi. The sequence continues at coordinate 677,667 of CAWUFW010005061.1, forward strand.
ATGGAACATGATGAATTCGTCATTATAGTGAAGAAACATTCAAGTGAGGGCCACTCAACATCAGTAGAGAGCAGAAAGACGGGATAGTGAGAATAAAGAACTTCTTCAGCCTCAGAAGCGCAGGCCTCAGGGGAAAGGAGGGAACAAAACAAGGGAGTAGAAGGAGAGGACACTTCGTCAGCGTCAGTCACAGGGTAATGTTAATTCTCATCTCAATGAAGGCCTTCACTGTGTCTCTTCTGGTAAATAGTACACCCTGTGGTGGACAAGTGAATTTCAGTATTATGCAGAAAATATCAATAGCACAAGAATGCAATAAAGGATATGGATTCACCTACCAGCATGTGCTTAAAAATAAACCGTCACAAACGCAGTGTAGTACCTGGATACCTCCTGGAATCAGAGAACTACTGGTATACACTTGCAGATTGTGATGGAACGTGGTGTATTTGTCAGTACAGTGAAGAAACCTTCAAGTGAGGGCCACTCAACACCAGTAGAGAGCAGAAAGACAGGGTACAATGAGAATCAGGAACCTCGTCAGTGTATGAAATTGGGTTACTGGTTGAGGGGAGTGAAACCCTACTCAAGCAGCAACCACAATTCTTGTCAGGGTGAAACACAAGCAAACCCCAAATTAACCTGTTCTCAACCCTCGTGTAGCTTGGCACAAAAGCAATCACGCTTAACTTAGAGGCAATGTGTAAAGTATTTATGCAGCACTTCAAACAGTAATAAAGTGAAAACATATCACAAGAAAAATCCCACACCAATTTAGAAAAATAGAATACAATTTAATAAATTATTTGATACCAAAACAACAAAAGTCCAATCGGTAGAACCGGGGATATGCAATTTTAAAGGTTTAGGAAAAAACTGTAGTTAAAAGCACAAAGCGTCAACTGTGGTTATCTGATCACGACGGACTGGAATAAAGTCACATGTTCTGGCCGACTGAGATGGAGCACGGGCCGGATATTGGGACCAAGTTAGTTCTGCTGAGAAATGTACTTTAAATTCTGGTTGAGGAGCGTTACACCACGCAGCAGTGGTCCAGAGAGCTGATGCGAGGTCCGAGTCAAAGATGCGTCGCACAGCAGCAGTTCCATTGAGCTCAGAGGGCTACGTTGTGGACTTGCGTTGAGACTGCATTTTGCTGCTTCAGTTCAGGGGAGCTGCTAGGTCCAAATCGAGGATGCTTCATGCAGCTGCAGTTCCAATGAGCTGTGAGGGCTGAAATGTGGGCCTATGTCTCACTGCTTTGGTTCAGATGAGGTTCTGTGAAAAACTGCATCAGGTTCGCATTGCACTGTATCTATTCTGGTAGAAACCACTGCTGGGCTGACAGAGCACCCTTAGCCCCACTTCCAAGGTTCTAGGACTAGAGGGGCACCACATAGGGGGTTAGGACTTACAGTAGGCAGAGTCCAGGTGGAGGGGTCAAGATTGGTGGAGCCTTTTCTGTCCCTGAGGCTCTCATCAGGATGCCAGCCAACTAGCACTTGGAGACACTCTGGTGGTCCTGGGTTCAAGATGCAGGTCCAGTTTTTCTCACTGAGGCAGCAGGGCAGCAGAGTAGCAGTGCAGTCCTTCTTGCAGTACAGCAGCACAGCAGTACTTCTTCTGAGTCTTCAACAGGTCCAGAAGTGTACTCAAGAGTTGGGTCTGAGGGTCAACTATTTATACCTGGTGCCCACTTTGAATGACAGAAGCATCTAAATTCCTCACGCTACAGAGGTGGCTGGAATTTCCTGCATCCCTGCCTTGGCCCCAATATGTGTGCGGGCACAAAATTCTAGTCTGAAACCCTTTGTGAGTGTGCTGAGACAGAGTCTTTGTGATGTGCTAGTTTGCTACGTGACTTCTCTGCCCTCCTATTAAGTCCGAGATGGCACATCAATCCAATACCTATTCTCCATTCGTCTTACTCTCTGGGAGTAATACACAAAGACCAACTGCCAGCTACACCTAGTCCTGTGACCCAGGATACAGCCTGCAGGCACCAAATGGTTAGGAAAAGAAATGCCAACTTTCTAAAAGTGGCCTTTTCAGAATTGTGACTTAAAATCCAACTTTACCATTAATGAGGGTTTAAATTGCAATTCATCATCAAACCACTTTATTCGGCTAACCAAAGCCATAAAAGTACACCACAGTGAACAATACACAAAAACTGGTTAAAAAACATATTTATACATTTTGAATTCCTTAAAATATACCACATACAAACAATAAAATAATACCAATAAAAAAAAAAGACTTATAGTTCATTAATCATGCAATAAAAGCAATTATATCTATGTATAAAATCAATCAGCACTTTAAAATATCTAGCCCCCTTTCTTCCTATGTCTGACTGTCGCCACCAAAAAGTTCGCAACATTAAAAATCTCCCATGGGTTGTTTAACAACTGCAGATATAGTAGGGCTGGTCTGACTTGCACAAATCCCTTCCCCTTTAAAATGGGTCTTAAAAACTTTCTCCTCATAGGGCTAAAGTACTCACAAAACATTGTAAAGTGCATGGTGTCCTGCAAAGAAAAATTATCACATGTACAGGGACCTAGGTCTTTTACCCTGCTCCAGCCCTGTACATCTGCTAAAAGACAATGGATAAGATTAAAACGAAACTTAATTAGAAGAAATCGATGAAAAGGTTTTGTAACGATTAACAAATACGGTTCAATCCGTGGGACTGTCTTTAACAGCAAATGTGCTCTCACCGTGGGTTTAACAATCTCCAATGCCTCTCTCTCGACAGACAACATATTTAAGAATTGGGCTTTAACCCATGCCACATCCTCTTTCACTATCTTTTCCGGAGTAGCAAAGAGTTCCGGTCGCCCCAATTTTCCAAGCATTGACTTGACGTATTGTAACCATTGGATTTTACCCACGTTGTCCAACGCTAAGCAGTCCCTAAGGATTTCTCTGTTCAGTCCCAGTTCGGTATTAATCCATGTCTTTAGCCAACAAATCACCGGACCCATGCCAATTTGATCCTCAACAAAGCCACTGCCCAGCTCTTGGTGAATAGCAAAAGTAGAGGTAGATTTGGGGACCACCAGGAGATATCTCATAAATTTATTTTCAACTTGCTGAAGTACTATTGCGGGTTTATATCCCCAAATCGCAGACCCATACGATGCTATTGCAATGCTTTTAGAGCCATACATTTTAAGCAAGGCTTCAAAAGGCTTCGCTCCCAATCGGGAAGCAAAACCTTGAATGGCAGCTACGGACCTCGACATAACAAGTTTTTTTGCCCTTAACTGGGGAATCCAAGAGCCTCTTTCATTAAATAAGACTCCCAAATAGGGGAAAGAGGAGACCCTTGACAGCTCAACTCCTTCACAATAAAAAGTTTTAAATTGTTTTGGCCTCTGCCCCATTGTCATCGTATGCGATTTGGTTTTATTGACAATAAGGTCCAAGGATTGCATAAAAGATCCAAAGGAATCCAAAAGTTTCTGCAGACCAACTGCAGTGCGGGCCAAAAGAACCGCATCATCCGCGTATAGGAGAGCAGGAATAACCCTGTCCCCTATACGTGGAATGTCTAAAGTGGCGGTGCTAAGGGAGGTATTTAAGTTATTTATATATAATAAAAAAAGCAAAGGGGCTAAAATACAACCCTGACAAACCCCTTTGTCAATTTTAAAGTGCTTCGTGCATTTTCCATCTTGGTTGACTCTGACCCTAGCATAAAGATCCTTATGGAGATCTGCTAAAAAATAGACTAGACAGCGGTCCATCCCCATATCCATCAATATTGACCATAACTTAGTTCTATTTACTAGGTCAAAGGCCGAAGACAGGTCCATAAAGGCCAACTGCAGCGTACCTTGTTTTGCCACTGTATATTTCTCTACCAAAAGGTGCAGGTTTAAACATTGATCTATTGTACTTCTACCTTTTCTAAAACCATATTGACAATCTATTAAAATTCCAGAGTCGTCCAACCAATCAGAAAGTTTATTTAAAATAACTCTACCTAAAATCTTCACCACTGAATCAATCAAGGAGATAGGTCTGTAGCAACCTGGGTCACCTCTCTGTCCCTTTTTAAATACTGGAATAATGGTCGAGAGAGACCAGGAAGGCGGAAATCCATGCTTACTAGCCGTGTTTAGAAGATTAGTTATAATTTTCGCCCAGAGATGTGGCCTTATTTTATATAAATCGTCCGGGACACAATCGGGGCCAGGGGCCTTATTGCTAGTCATTTGCACAATAGCTGCCTCCACTTCAGTTTCTATAAAAATTAATGATATGTTGCCCCGGGCTAAAACAGGAGTAGCTGGGGAGACCATCTCGACTTGTGATGCTCCATAAGCAGTATTAAAATGGGAGTACCACTGATCCTCAGTAATATTACATTCTAAGGGAGTGTTATTTAGTCCCGTAAAAAAGGGTTTATTGACTATAGCCCAAAATCTTGCACTATCCCTATTAACCTCAACCGAAAGCAGGTCATTCCACGCCTCTTCTTTGATTTCCTGCTTGCGGCGATTAATCGTACATTGATAGGACTGTCTCAATTGGGCTACAAGGGTACGATCTCTAGGGAGCTGCTTCAGGGCAGAAATAAGCTTTTGATGGGCTTTCGAACACTCTTTATCAAACCATTTCTCCCCCAACTTAATATAACTTCTGCTCGGGATTGTTAGGCCCAATGCCACCTGTGCACAGATCTCTTCAAATGCCAATAAAACCTCTGGGCCCTTATCTCCAGGATTAAGACATATATTAAAACTCTCATCCGCTTTAAGCAATAAGTCTTGAAGGAAAGACTCCGGGATTATACTAGTCCATTTTAGCCTCCGTCCCTGGTCTGAGGTCCTTACATATATACTGGTGGGTAATTGTCCCTCTTTCTCTTTAAGGCCAATTGACTCACATAACTCAAGTGTAACAGGATTATGGTCACTATAATCAGACCAAATCGCACCATACTTAATAGCTTGGGGTGATAATACCGGAGAAATAAAAATATAATCAATTATAGAATCCTGCCCCCTTGTCTTAAAAGTAGGGATCCTCCTCCCCGCAATGTTTGTGTTTGGCTGGCACAAGTCAACTGCCGCCAGGAGATCCTCCAGGCATTCTCCTTGTGGGCTATGCTCAAAGTGGCAACTAAGGGGATCCTCTGGGCCTAGATAGTCTCCCACGAAACAATCCTTCAGACACGAGTGAACATTAAAATCTCCCAAGATAGAAATAGAATAAGAAGTGGTTTGTTTAAGTCTATAATCAATTAAAAAACCTTCTAGGCTACTTAAATGCTCATTTAAAAATCCAACCTCCGGTGAGTTGTAGAAATGTACTATTAACAATTTCATAGAATTAACATTATTAATTTCTACAGCCAAACAATTGGTAGAACCGGTATACACCGAGCAATGTTTTCCCGTCACCTTTAGTGATATTAGGGTCAAAAGTCCCCCCTTTGCTCTCCCCGAGGCTGAGGGCCGCGCTGACACAAAGTATGATTTATAACCGTCCAGCCAGAAATTATCTTCTCTTTCCCACGTCTCTTGTAAACCCACTATATCATAGTGTTTAAGAAAATTAATCCATCTGGGTTCCCTACTTTTCGTTCTAAGTCCTGCAACATTCCAACTTAAGATCTTACAATTCAAATTCTCCTCCACCCTCTCCATAGGGGGTCCTTCTCCCCCCTCCCCACCCACTGGGACAGGGGGCAGCAGTTCCATTGAGCTCAGAGGGCTACGTTGTGGACTTGCGTTGAGACTGCATTTCGCTGCTTCAGTTCAGGGAAGCTGCTAGGTCCAAATCGAGGATGCTTCATGCAGCTGCAGTTCCAATGAGCTGTGAGGGCTGAAATGTGGGCCTATGTCTCACTGCTTTGGTTCAGATGAGGTTCTGTAAAAAACTGCATCAGGTTCGCATTGCACTGTATCTATTCTGGTAGAAACCACTGCTGGGCTGGCAGAGCACCCTTAGCCCCACTTCCAAGGTTCTAGGACTGGAGGGGCACCACATAGGGGGTTAGGACTTACAGTAGGCAGAGTCCAGGTGGAGGGGTTAAGATTGGTGGAGCCTTTTCTGTCCCTGAGGCTCTCATCAGGATGCCAGCCAACTAGCACTTGGCTACACTCTGGTGGTCCTGGGTTCAAGATGCAGGTCCAGTTTTTCTCACTGAGGCAGCAGGGCAGCAGGGCAGCAGAGTAGCAGTGCAGTCCTTCTTGCAGTACAGCAGCACAGCAGTACTTCTTCTGAGTCTTCAACAGGTCCAGAAGTGTACTCAAGAGTTGGGTCTGAGGGTCAACTATTTATACCTGGTGCCCAATTTGAATGACAGAAGCATCTAAATTCCCCACGCTACAGAGGTGGCTGGAATTTCCTGCATCCCTGCCTTGGCCCCAATATGTGTGCGGGCACAAAATTCTAGTCTGAAACCCTTTGTGAGTGTGCTGAGACAGAGTCTTTGTGATGTGCTAGTTTGCTACGTGACTTCTCTGCCCTCCTATTAAGTCAGAGATGGCACATCAATCCAATACCTATTCCCCATTCGTCTTACTCTCTGGGAGTAATACACAAAGACTAACTGCCAGCTACACCTAGTCCTGTGACCCAGGATACAGCCTGCAGGCACCAAATGGTTAGGAAAAGAAATGCCAACTTTCTAAAAGTGGGCTTTTCAGAATTGTGACTTAAAATCCAACTTTACCATTAAAGAGGGTTTAAATTGCAATTCATTAGAGATCAAACTCAACTTTCCTGCCTGTTCCTAATTGAAAGTTATCACTTATTAAACAATTAAGGTAACCCAATGGGGGAGGTGGGCCTTTCAGTGGTGAACAACACATTTTTTTCACGACCAGGACATATAAATGTTAAAAGTACACGTGGAACTTTCCAAATACACTGCACCCTTCCTTATTGGCTGTTTAGGGCCTACCATAGGGGGTGACATATGTATTAAAAAGGAACGCTTAGGCCTGGCAAAAGGTTTATTTTGCCAGGTTGAAATGGCAGTTTACAACTGCACACACAGGCTGCAATGTCAGCCCTGGAGCGCGCACATAGGATACCAGCACCCCCGCTCCCCACCAACCAGGGTCACCGCCATGCATGGTCATTTTTAAACTGCTCAATTACAAAGACAGGGGTGTATTATTGCAGGAAGCACGCAAATGAGCAAACATCTGCTTCTGAGAAGCTAAGTAATGCTATTTTCGGACCATACCCTTCAGGTACAGTGCCTCAGACGATCATTTGAGGCAGTCAAATGGTGGCGGTGCTGCAGGGATCTAATCTCAAATAGATGATGTTCTTTTCAGCCTGCCTCAAAGTGATTACACAAATAAATCGCACATCTTCACGACAACGGACCAGGCTTGGAATAAACTAGACTGAAGGAGAGGGGGATCCAGTGGATTGTCCACCAATAGAGGGCCCCCCCTCCAACTGAAAGGTGCACACAGGAGTGCTCCACAGAACATCAGGGTACAGTGCTGGGGACTGCTCATGGAGGGGTGGAGGGGAGGAGGGGACTTCTATGAGAGATGCTAGCAGTACAACCACTACAACTCACCCCTGACTTCACAAGTTGGTTTAAGTCCCGATGATTTGAAGAAGGGCACTAACGCTGGAACATCACAGTCAATCACACACTAGAGACACATAGATTTAAGGTAGATTAAGCATAGCTAGATTACGAAGTTGGTTAGTTAAGTACCGTCACCACAACATAGGAAATGGGAGAATCTAGTAGTTGAGGAACCTACATCCATTGTAAGTATGGGTTCCATTAGGATAGCCCTGACAATATGAGTTACATATGTTTTAAATGTATGTTTTGGCAGAGACAGAACAGACTATCAAGTAGACATACTGTTTGCACACATGCAACGGAAGAGGACTCTAATTGACAATAGTTACTTTGAGAAATGGGCAACAAGATAACACTGTTGACATGAGATGTGCGAGGTCTGAATAACTACACTAAAATAGCAAGGGCAGGTACCTTCCTCCGCAAACATGGGGTCCAAACAGCCTGCTTACAGGAGACACACCTACTAATGACTGAAGTAAAGGCACAACTGAAATGGAAGGGTCGACTCCACCATGCTAGCTATAGCACACACATAAGAGGAATAGGTATTTGAATAGCACCTCGACTGCCATTCAATGTGTCGACCGTGGTGCTAAACCCTAAGGAATGCTATGTTTTGACACAAGGTAAACAAAATGGGAGAGCTCTCACGATCCTAGGTCTATACAGATGAGCAAGCATTCTACCCAGCACTGGGCCGACTAGTACAGGCATATATAGGTACACCTATAATTTGGATGGAGGACTTAAACTGTGTCCTTAGTGGAAACTTAGATAGGACCCCATGGACTATGTTGTATAGAGTGAAAATGACAGCATCACTCATCCGGACTGTTCAGAACCTCGAGAGGATTGAGATATGACAACAGAAAAACCAGAATAAATTGGAGTACTCCCATCATGCCCAGGCCTGTAACACGTACTCCAGATAAAATTTTGCGCTTGTTGACAGGGCTACTGCGTACCACATATTAGATATGGAGTACAAACCTAGGTTGTACTCCGACCACTCTTCCCTAATATATAAATATTACTGTACAAAGTACAGGGCAGCAATTTTCACATGACTTCTACCATAAGCAACACTACGAGACACAGTGGCTAGACACACAGTGAGGACCGCACTCCAAGAATACTCCAATCATAATGCAAATATGGCAGGCAGTAAAAGAGTAGAGTGGGCGGACAGGAAGGCAGCTTTGTGAGGCACAATTATGGCCAACACCTCCTTCAGACTTAAAGAGCTAGAATAGGTACTGGAGACTATGAAAAGGCAATTGGCTGCACTACAGGCAGGCCAACATTCCAACAACACAACAGAGCAGCAATTGCAGGAAATAAGACCAGCAATACTCTCAAAGGCAAGTGAGAAAGACAAACTCCGTAACACACACCACAAGCAGACCTTATACATGGGGGGAGATGGGCCAAGGAGGTTACTGTCCTATCTTCTTTGCCAGGAAAATGCCCCACCCACCATCACAGCAATGAAAGCTAAACAGGACAAAATAGTACACACACAACAACAAATAAACAAAGTGTTTCATACCTGTTATAAACAATTACATATACAGTCTTCAGGCACTACCGCCGCTGAGGGTTGCTCAATTCTAAACACTCATGACCTCCTAAAATTGACATAAGATCATCAAGATATGCTGAAGACCCCTATTACAATAGAAAAGATCAAGTGGGCTATATCAGACTTCAATACTGCAAAGACACCGGGACCAAACTTACACCGGGTAGAGTGGTACCAGACATACAGAACAGAATTGACCAAAAGATTACACCAGGTGTACTTAGAATCCTTAGATAGGGAATTGCCACCTAAAACTATGAGGGAAGCCACAATAAGAGCACTACTCAAGCCTAGGAAAGACCCTGCAGACAGCCGGTCATATAGCCCCTTATCCATGATGAATGCAGATAAAAAAAACCTGGGGAAACTACTGGCCAACAGACTGAGCCAAGCAATTACTACACTGGTCCACATGGGTCAAAATGGGTTTATCCCAGCCAGTCGCACACCACTGAACATCTGTCAGCTGGCCAGTGTCATGGGAGAAGTGGAAACTGGCACTAGTACCTTTGGATACATAAAAAGTATAGGTTCGTACTACTCTAAACTACTCTCTCTGCTTTACACAAAGCCTCTTGCTAGATTGCGAACCAATGCACGTATATCCAAGGAAAGGGAGCTAGAGAGAAACACCAAACATGGGTGCCTGCTTTTCCCCTTGTTGTTCACATTGGCCATTGAGCCACTGGCATGCAGGCTGCGAAATGTATTATCAGACTGGGCCATACTCATGTGGATGCAGAAGCATGTAGTAATCCTAAATGCAGATGATATGTTGGTCTACTTGTCCGACCACGAACACTCACTGAAAATACTTATTGATGAATTAGATTACTTTGGCACCCAATCGGGACTGAAAGTCAACAAATAAAAATAAATTCTGGTTCCGATGGGAGCCCTGCACCAGACACTATATGGAAACCTTCCACTGGCAGAGATACCGTAGGCTGGGGGCTCTTTTGGATACAAATAACTACAACGTAAAGTGACTGGCTAGCATGAAACCCAGACATACTCCTAGCCCACACACAGCATAGTGCAGATAAATTGGTGACTCTACCACTGTCACTGGCCAGCCGCATAGCCATAGTGAAGATGCTGGTACTCTTGCACTGTTTGTACTTATTTCTTGCAATGTTGCATCTACCCTCTCCAATGAACGTTCTTTAAAGCACTTAACTTCATACTAATCAGCCTAATTTGGGCCTGCAAACGTAACAGAGTATGCATGAGTACACTGCGATGCCCATACGAAAAGGGGGGCCTAAGAGTAGTTGACATGGAAGCATACTACTAGGCCGCACAACTGCAATTGCGGCCGAGTGATATGACATAGACACAGCACAGACGGCAGACTGTTGAAAGGTGCACTGATCAGAGAGACACTCACGCATGGACTATAAGACAAGAGACAGCTATTGGAACTCCCCCCGCATAGTACACATCATAAATTCTGCGTGACGCATGTACCTAACAAAGTGGGGCAGGTGACTTCCATACTCACAAGATCTGCCAGTGTGGGAGATGCCAGAGTTCCAGGAACTAGACGCAAGCATGAACATGCCAAGTGGAAAAACTGGGGGTGCCTCACAGTAGCAGACCTCTATCATTCGGGTCCCCCATTGCACTAGAGTGGGAGACAGAGAAGTTCCAGTTAGGAACTGGGCAATATCTCCACTATTACGTTATGCAAAACATGTGCAGGAAATTATGGGGTATGGTGATTGAAACTCCCTGCAGGTCCTACACATTAGACTCCATAATATGGACATCCCAAGGTAGGGCAGTGATAAGACGACGGTACACGGAGGTGAGAGCAGACGCCATGAAACCCATGCTGAAGGGAAGAATAAAATGAGAAGCGGACTGCGGGTTGGACTTCATGGACAAACAACGAGATGAAGCCCTGATGCACACACGCACTGCTATTAATAATCCCAGGTTCTGACTAATCTACTTAAACGTCATACACAGAACATGTCACACCTGCCATGCTTCACAAGATAGATACTACTAGGCCAGGGGAGTGCCCCAAAAGCAAACAGAGAGATGCAACAATCCTCCACATGACATGGGACTGACCACACCTGCAGGATCCTGGACACGTAGACAGGGGTGTAGCTTATAAAGGGGTGTTTGGAGTGATACACCCCCCCTAATAAATGTATTCTCTAGTAAATCGTTGCATACAGGTGCTTTCAGTCGGGTATGGTGAGGTGGCTGTCGGATTTCACCAAGAATTTTTACATACACACACAGACAAAAACATACACACACACTCTCTCCTCTCTGTTTTGAAGTTCTTAAAACTGTTGGTTATTTTACAACATTTACAACATTTGACAACATATTGCTTTGAAGGTGCTGAAAGGGGACTGCAGAACATAAAAGGACCTGCAGAATTTCAACATGGTTTATACTATATAGCTGAAATGTTGCCACTGACAGCAGAGATTGTGCTTAATTCACACAGCCTTTTCATTTTCTTGGGAACACAGAGGAAGAAGTGGGTGGCTGTATCATTTGCGGGAACTGAGAACAGACAGTTTCAGAACTAAAGTAGATTTTCTGTTGACATCAAGCCAGCTGAAAGAGCAACCCTGAATAGGAGCGACTATCTGAGGCATTCTTTTTAGGAAGTGCTCGTCTCAGAATGGGGACCGTGTCTACAAGGTAGAGATGTTGGTTTGTGTAGAGGGCCTTATATAGCACAGATGGGGAAATATATTCCCACTTCCCACAGTGTCCCTCACACTTCAAAAACAGTTTTGACGTTTCCATTATGTTTGAGTAAAACTGACGTGAAGTCGCAGGTGTTCAGGGTTTAAAACAAAATGGTCTGGTTTGAAAACTTTAACAAAGGGCTCCTTGACATCAGCTGAGTGTCAACACTAAGGGGGTCATTACAATTGCCGTGAATCCGCCACCGGCAGCCTGCCGGTGGCGGATTCACCGCAATCGTGCGGTCAAATCCCGCCCGCCAGATTGGGATGGTGGGCGGTGTGGGTGGTGGACGGAAAGTCCGTCCGCCACGGGTCCGACAGCAGCAATCGTAACGATTGCTGCTGTCGGACTGCACGCATCAATAGAATGGTAGTGGTTCCTAGCAGGCACAGTCCGCCATATTATGATGCTGCATCCCCGCCAGCCTTTCCATGGTGATGAAACCGCCATTGAAAGACGATGTACTTGGTGGCCCGTTAAGGGCCCCCCTTGTGCGGGGGGGGTTTGACTGTGCACTGGGGCGGGGCACCTATGGTACCCCCCTACATTTCCCTGCACCAGGTGGCAGGGAAATGCAAACAGTGCATTTCGGACATTGCGGCGGGTGCTGCAGCCAGCAGCACCCGCCGCAATGTTAGAGATAGACGATGCGACCGCCATGGTGGCGGTCACATCGTAATCTCATGTGTGGGACCGTCGCCTTACAGGCGGACGGTCCCACTCCCCGCAACGATGGCGGACAGACTGAAGTCCGTCCGCCATTGTAATGAGCCCCTATGTAATGAAAGGATTGCAAAAGTCCTTGTCATACTAGTACTTAAACAGCTGCGGTTGCTACTGGTTTGAATGGTGTTAAGCAGCCCACGTGGTATCAACAGCAAGAACCTTCAACCATTGTGGGAGGTAAAGTTGCGAGAATTAATAATTGCATTTTAAGACCTCTCAGTGAGTAACATGGGAAAGAGGGCAAAGTGGCCGAAGGTAAAAATGGGATATGCATATACCTACTTGAAGTGAGATGCAAGTTTGTGTTATGTGTCGAAACCTGGTTATGTGTGTATGCTTGAATGATAAAGATCCCCAAAATTTTTTATTAGACAAAATATAAGGTTGTGTTTGTTTCTTGGATAGTGTGTGTGTGTGTGTGTGTGTATGTGTGTGTGAGAGAGAGAGAGAGAGATAACTCAAGCTCTGGGACAAACATTATCATTGGGAGGACTGGTGCGTTGTGAGGATAGGTCCTAGTAGTGTGTTTAGGTACTTTCGAGCAAGTGTATCAAAAAACTAAAAGCACAGTTTGATTTGCCTCAGTCTGCTTTATAACCTACCCTAATATCAAAGCGCACAAGGAGTTAGAATAATAATTACACACTTCATTATGGTTAATGGCCGGTCCTCATATTAATAGGTATGTTATGTTTTGTGTGCATGTGTGTGTAACACATACTGTGAGGACAGGGACATAGCTTTGGGGGGGAGGTGTTTGCGGTGTTACATCTCCCTAATAAATATATTCTATAGTAAATAGTTGGGTATTTTACCATGATATGCCAGCGTGATTGTTGGGAAATATGAAGCTTACACCCCCCCTCCAATCTTACTACGCCCCTAGTCGTAGATCGATAACAAGCATACAAACCGATTTACAGCTGTTTCCACAGACATGCTTGCTTGGCATTGACATAGGACCCTTTAAAAATAAAGTGAAAATAAATTTGTGGAGATCACCCTTCTCTTGGCCAAAAGGAGGATAGCGACACGCTCGTTGAGCAGCAAACCCCCGTCAATTGATGAATGTCAGAGAGAGGTAGGCCAATGATGCCCGGCAGAGGACATTCAAATGTCATATACCAGGTGTGATGACAAATTGTCAAAAGGCCCGGGGAAAGTAGAGGACCCCGCCCTTGAATATTACCATATCTCCCTGACTCTGAATTGACTGGCCAACTCCTGGGAATCGGGACCAGTCATATCATTGGCAGTAACGGTATTGGGCAGAAGACGAGTATTGTTGCATTCGATCTATGATTGAATTTTCTGTACTGGTACAAAAATGGACTCGGTGTAAAGTACTGACTCCCGCAAGTATTATGTGTAAACCGCTTATACACGTCTTATAATGTCTGACTGCCACAAATTATTAATTGTTATTGCTAAAATTTCCCAAAAAACATATATTAAAAAAAGGAAAAGGAAGGGGATGAATCCTTGGGTTAGTGAAGGGGTGAGGAAGGAGTTTGGGGTTAAGTTTAGTCTATATTTAGGGATTAGAATTAGACTAAAGGATTATTGTGTCGGATGGTGCAAAGTAAGGAATATTGGTTAGGGTTAGCGTAGGGGAAAGGTATAGGTTTAGGTTTGGGGTAAGAGTTCGAGATGGGGTAAAAGATTGGTATTGGTTTATATTAAGTTTAGGTTTTATTGAAGTTTTCGTAAAGGCGCATCTGTGGAATATTTCTAACAGGGTGGCTGACAGTTTGGTCTTGAGGATAACTAACAACATCCAAAGACTCCCAACCATTTGAATCTGTTCTGTTCTGCGCCATACCGCTTTGGTTATACAAGTGGGCATTGCACCCAAAGCCTTGCCGCGTCCTCAGGAAGCTCCACAGCGTGAAGGGAAGCCGCTTCACCTCCTCAGACCATAGAGAGGATCGCTCCTCCCTTCGGTCACAGAGTGGGTGGGTTAGTGGTCTAGACTCAAGTGGTTTGCCTACTTATGGCGGCAGCTGCGCGGACACGCAGCTGAGAGGAGCACTCTGCTACCTGACTCTCTGGGTGGTACCGCAGCGTCGCTTCATTGCGCTGCTTTGCTCATAAAGCTTGAGTCATTTTATGCGCACTGTTTTAGAACCTTTTTAACCTGTTTTAAATCTACTGTGTCACTATTTGTTGAATTTGAATTTGAATCTGTTCTGTCTGCGCCATACCGCTTTAATTATCCAAGTAGGCATTGCACCCAAAGCCTTACCGCGTCCTCAGGAAGCTCCACAGTGTGAAGGGAAGCCGCTCCACTCCCTCAGACCATAGAGAGGATCGCTCCTCCCTTCGGTCACGGAGTGGGTGGGTTATGGGTCTAGACTCCAGTGGTTCGCCTAGTTATGGCGCAGCAGCACGGACGCCCAGCTGAGAGGAGCACTCTGCTACCTGACTCTCTTGGTGGTACCGCAGCGTCACTTCATCGCGCTGCTTTGCTCATAAAGCTTGAGTCATTTTATGTGCACTGTTTTAGAACCTTTTGAACCTGTTTTAAATCAACTGTGTCACTATTTGTTGAATTTGAATCTGTTCTGTTCTGCGCCATACCGCTTTAATTATACAAGTAGGCATTGCACCCAAAGCCTTACCGTGTCCTCAGGACGCTCCACAGCGTGAAGGGAAGCCGCTCCACCCCCTCAGACCATAGAGAGGATCGATCCTCCCTTCGGTCACGGAGTGGGTGGGTTAGCAGTCTAGACTCAAGTGGTTCACCTACTTATGGCGCCAGCTGCGCGGAAGCGCGCAGCGGGCGCGCAGCGGGCGCACCAAAGGCAAGCCCGTCTGCGCCCTTCCGCGCCCGGACGGGACCAGGGGCCAGATACCCTGCCCAATTTTGCACGGACCCCGCAAAGTTAATCAAGTTCTCTAAAGAGGAACTTGAATCACTCAGGCAAGCTATGTCCCCTCCCTGCCTCCACTCCCTTGATCCCAATTACCCTCTGGGCTGCCGAAAATGCGGGTTCTCTTCAGACACTTCCCCACCGATTGGCAGGCGCAAAGGGTTGTTGAGCAATAACCTCAAGCACTGGAAGATGGGGCTAATCAACTGTAGATCCATCCCAGGACATTATATTGAGATAAGGATGCTTATCGAGGAGGAAGATCTTGATGTATTGTTTCTTACTGAAATATGGCTTAAAGAGAGCTCCTCGCCAGACATCATAGGTACCCTTCCCCAAGGCTATGGGATACACCGACTTGACAGGGTAGGAAAAGCGGGAGGCGGCGTTGCCATTATTTATAAATTACATCTGAGCTGCTCCACAAGCCCCCTTACCATAACCAACTGTGAGGCCATCGAATTTAGACTGTCCCTCTCCCCCACATCCTCCTTCTCGGGCAGCCTCATCTATAGGCCTTCAGGGACTTGTACGTCTTTTGTAGAATCCATCCCTGATCTCCTGGCCAGCCTGAGCATAGGGTAAAGTGCTTTCACCTCACTAGGTGACTTCAACATCCATGTGGATGACACTAATAACCCTCCAGCCAAGAGACTCTTGGCCGACCTTGAGGCCTTGCAACTTACGCAACGGGTGGGCTTGGGGACACACGAAAAAGGGCACATTCTGGACCCCATCTTTTCTAATGATCCCAAACTGCAGACCCTCACTCCTATCCATATTCCCTGTTCAGTCCACTTTTTCATTCCCATTTTGTATCAAAAGGCCCCGCCACACAAGCCTTCAGGGGCCCGCCCAGCCCTAGGACGTAAGTGGCCAAGGCTTGCCTCTGATTCCGGGACCAGAGATTTGGAGGCAACCATCCCACCAGACACAGTAGATCTCGATGAGGCACATAAGTGGTGGTCAGACTGGATTACCAGTTCTGTGGATAGAAATTTTAAGAAACCCAGACTGATCAAGCATGTAAACCTTAATAGAGCTACCTGGTTCAGCCCCAGCCAGTAGCCCAAAAGAATCACTGTAAAAAGCTAGAGAGGAGCTGGAGGAAAGCTTATGCCCCAGACATTAAATCCGCATATAAAGCGGCTATCCAGCAATATCACAAGGACATCAGGAAAGCACAGGCAGCATTCTTTGAAGAAAGAATTGAGAGATCCTCCAATCCATCCAAAGAACTGTTCAAAATAGTAAAATCCCTTACTATAATTGAGCCAGGTGCACACATCCCCCAACCTTCAATGGAGAGATGTAACGATTTAGCCACCTTTTTTAAGAGTAAAGTTGAAAGCATTTACAACTCACTCCACTCAATCACAGGCAAGACCTTTGAAGAGACGAAGAACTCTGCAGACAAGTCAGAGCTCCTTCTAGGCCCAGAACTGCCCAAGCCCAATCCTTCTCCATCTCTGCTCACCTTCCCTAGGCTGATCAAAGAACATGCAGGCTTTCTCCTAAGCAACATCAAATCAGGGTCGCCAATTGATCCCACTTCCCCTCACATTCTGCTACAGGGTGGCGACCCCACACGGGACAAATTGGCCGACCTCATCTCCCTATCCCTTGAGAAAGGCCTAGTACCCAAAGATTGGAAGCATGCTATTGTAAAGCCCCTGCTCAAAAAACCCCAATTGGACCCCGTATCCATGGGAAACTATCGGCCCATCTCATTGCTACCTATTCTGGGAAAGATTGCTGAGAAACATGTTAACAGTTCAATCTCGCAATTCCTGGAGGATAATGGTATCCTGCACCAGTCCCAGATGGGGTTCGGTCCGGAACACAGCACAGAGTCGGCCCTACTCGTAGTCACAGAAAAACTAAAAGCCATACTCGATCAAGGAAGAGCAGCTGCAATTTTGCTCTTAGACCTAAGCGCGGCTTTTGACATGGTAGACCACAAGATTCTTATCCACAGGCTCAAAGAGATTGGGATTAGAGACACAGTAACCAATGGGTGGACTCGTTCCTGAGCAAAAGATCCTTCCAATGTATGGAAGCAGGGACCCTGTCTGATACCTTCAAGGCCCCATGCGGGGTACCTCAGGGCTCGTCCCTGAGCCCGACTCTTTTTAACATTTCCTTAAGCCCACTGTAAGGAAGTGGGTTTCTGTTGCTGTAACCCCCCCACTGTTTGACAGACGACTGATGCACTTTGACTTGATGTGCCCTGGGCCCCTGCCAATTAGGTTCCCAGGGCCTGTGTTCTTTCCCCCAAACTGTACCCAATTTGCATCTCTGGCCACAGGTCAGCCCCTGGTAAATGGTACCACAGGTACCCAGGGCACTGTGACCAGGGAAGACCTCTAAGGGCTGCAGCACTTATTGTGCCACCCTTAGAGGCCCTGCACCTTTACACACACACACTGCCTTTGCAGGCTACGTGTTTTGGTGCAGAACAAAGTGAAGAGTCGACATGGCACACACCTCTGTGTGTCATGCCTACAACCCACTGCCCTGGCATAGGTCAGTCACCCTTCTAGCTGGGTGCACTATACCAGTGGTGAGGGTACAGGTGCATGAGCCCTGTACCCCTACAGTGTCTAAGTCCATTCTTAGACATTGTAAGTGCAGTGCTGCCATTAAGAGTATATGGTGCTGGGAGTTTGTCATTACGAACTCCACAGCACCATAATGGCTGCACTGAAAACTGGGAAGTTTGGTATCAAACTTCTCAGCACATTAAACCCACACTGATGCCAATGTGGGCTTTAATGAAAAATGCACACAGAGGGCATCTTAGAAGATGCCCCCTGAAACCTAACCCACCTCTAGTGTCCAGGCTGAATGGCTGCTTCAGCTGCCACCACCAGACATGTTTCTGGACCCCTGGGTCGAGAGCCTGCTGCTCTCGGGGGCCTGAAACAATGCACATCCTGGGACGAGGTGTCAAGCCTCCTCCCCAGGTTGGGCAGGGTTCACGAACGGGAAACTTCAAAGGCATGCCGCCTTTGTGAGCCTCCCCAGACCATTTGCTGCTTTCAGCAACTGGTCCCCACTGGTTCTACCCCCCACTTTGGGCGGGGGAACCGGCGGGAAAAACAAGTGAGGGAAAGAGGTGTGCTCACCTCTGCCAACTCCACTCCTCAGGTGGGGGAGGCAAGGTGAAGCACAACTCTGAGTCCCCGCCATCTTGAGGATGGGGGGACCCAACCAACCAGGGACAGGCTCCTGCCCCCTCCCACTGGAGGGTGGCACGATAGGGGGTGTACCCACCCCAGGGAAGGGACCCATTGGTCCCTGACCTCTACCTACCTGTAACGCCCCTAAATCTAGTATTTAGGGGCACCCTGAACCTTGCTTCCTCAGATCCAGCCTGACAACAAGAAGAA
Source organism: Calotriton arnoldi (assembly GCA_963921515.1). Lineage (NCBI taxonomy): Eukaryota > Metazoa > Chordata > Amphibia > Caudata > Salamandridae > Calotriton > Calotriton arnoldi. The sequence goes on from CAWUFW010005061.1 coordinate 696,546, forward strand.
AAGAAGAAGAAGGACGAATAGCCGTGCAGAGCTAACAAGAGGATGACGCCCACTGACTTGGCCCCAGCCCTACAGGCCTATCTCCCCTCGAACCTGCTCCTGCGAAATCCCGGTGTGTCCTGCAGCCAGCAACCTCAAAAACCCCGGAGGACCTGCCTGCCTTCACTTCCAAGACTGCTTCTCCCGTGAACACCGGACTTGTTCAAACTGCAGCTTCTGGCTCTGGCCGGATACCGCAAATCCAGCCCACTCTGCACCCGCCGAACCCGGCCCGAGCGCGAGTGGAAAAACACCACGATGAGGTCACCCCGGCGATCCTGACCCAAGATCCGGCGACTCCTGACCTACCTCAACTCTCCTGACGGCGCCTGCAGCCTCAATCCAGAGGATCCCCTCTATCGCGACCAGAGCGGGTAAGACTTTCCGACATCCCAAGGCACCCCTGCACCTGACGGCCCACGGCCTTGTGTGCGCAAACCAACGGTGCCTAACAAACCCAAGACATCCCAACCTACCCCTCGAAGTGGTGGTCGCACCCAGAAGGTCCTCGTCCCCGAGCCTGCAGTGTTTCTTCTAACCGGAGGTTCTCCATTGAAAACAACAGGGCACCCGACCTCAAAACAGCACCCTGCACCCGGCCACCCTAGTGCCGCTGAGGGTGCACCTTTGGTGCTAATTTGGTTCCCTATTTGCCCTGACCTAAACCCTAGGAGCTTTGCTCCCACAACCCAGTGGCCTGCTTGCCAGCAGCCACCAACCGGAGGCCCCCTATCCTCCAAAGCAGTGGTTCCCAAACTTTTGACTCCTGAGGACCCCCATTGAGTCACCACTGGAAGCCGGGGACCCCCAAGCAATTTGTATGATTTAAATTTCAAACATTAAAACAGTAATTCAGAAAAAATAAACACACGTGCACACAAAACAAATACTCGAATTACTAAGGATTTTAGGGGCATATTTAGAAGCCCCTATCGCCATGGGAACGTCACTTTTTGCAACGTTCCCGTGGCGATAGAGGCTTCGCCTTATTTACAAGGCAGCGTTAAGCCACTTAACATGGCTTAACGCTGCCTTGTAAATAAGGCCCCCTGTCACACAATGCCTAGCGTGAAAGGGGTGGGCAGTGGGTGTTGCGGTTGGCGCTCCACCGCAACACCCATTGATTTTGACGCTGCCCCCTATTTAAAAGGGCAGCGTAAATAGGAGGTAGCGCCAAAATTAAGCCAGGGAAAACCAGGTCTTAACTTGGCAAAACGAGGAGAAATCCTTTATTTCTCCTCGTTTTTGCTTTTTCAATGTGTGCTGCTTTGTGCAGCACACATGGAAAAAGCAAAACGACTTGGATTGTTTATGTTCAGGAAGGTGACCCTTCCTGCACATAAACAATCTTTTAAAAATGCCATTTTGTAACTTCCATGTGTGCTGCATTAAGCAGCACACATAGAAGTGACAAAACGGAATTTCAAGATTGAAGGGGACCTTCCTGCACATAAACAATCTTCCACTGCATCTACACACCCTTGCACTATGGTGCAAGGGTGCCCCGTTGGCGCTACACTGCTAAGTGTAGCGCCAGCACAGGGGAAAACGCAGGGCTGCACCAAATTCTTGTAAATATGGTGCAGTCCTGCGTTTCTGAAGTGGCGGAGCGTGTTGTTAAGCCAAGGAGGCTAACGACACGCTCCGCCACTTCTGTTGTAAATATCCCCCTTAGTATTTTATATTCAAAGAATTTGCAAAAAACAAAACATTTTAATGGGAAGGTTGGTGTTGCATCTCCGTGACTAACTTTTAAATGGTTGGTTTTATTTCGCAGTACGAGGCTCCTGCTCCTGCTAGGGCCAGACTGGAAACCCAAAGCAGCCCTGGCAAATGTTTTCAGACCAGTCACCATACGGTGCACACCAAGTGCAGTGTGTGAGTCTGACCACTACAACGGGGTCTTTGGGAGGCTCTCCCCCAAGAAATTTAGGAAACATTGGTGCAGTTTAAAACACATTTATCATTATATATTAAATTGTATTAGCTTTTAACGAATAGTAAATGAAGACCTTACTATGCACCAGGATACGACAATCTTTGTTGGGGTTCTTCAATGATTCCCTTATTATCACCCTCCAGCGGTGCCTCTCATCTCTCCATAGCCCCTCTGTCACATGTATTTCATTTGTTTTTATAGCATCTCTCATACCATTGTAGGATGTCAGAGCACTTTACATCACACACATATAGCGACAATGAATCATGCGTGTAAATCAGTGTATAGAAAATGTTACATAAGGCAAAGGGTACTACAATGTGTAGGATTCACATGTCATTCATACTGGTAGGCATTTTTAAAGAGTGCTTGATCCGGAGAAGCGCAAACTTGGGATTCAGAACATCAGCCAGTGGTTAGCATTGACTTTAAAAAAAATGTATTTCCGCTCAAATAAACCTTTTAAGCAGCATCAGGATAATGAAAGACTGGGAAAAAACATAAGTTACTAACTTGTACCATGCAGTTTGCAAGCAGCTCTTTGATGACAGTTTATAGGTCACTGTGCTAGATTACGATTGTCACTTATGAACTGCAGAGTAACAAAAAATCTCTGTGACAAAAGCAGTAACCCACTGACCAATGCACATAAAACACTGTTTTTTAAAATGCATGGTACACGTTCTTTGCAGTAGGCATATTAACCCTCTGTGCTACGTTAGATTACTCAAAGCTGCAACTGGACAAAACTCTCATCTCTCCAGCAGGTGCATTAATCACTGGCGTTATTTTGACACTTTTATTGTTGCTCGAAAACTGCTAATTAGACAAGGAACTTTGCAGTGCTTTTAAAACTGCCTCCTGGGGACCCCCTGGGAATGTGTCACGGACCCCTGGGGGTCCGCGGACCACAGTTTGGGAAACACTGCTCCAAAGTATAACATTGGGCCTCAACACTCTGCACCCGGCCGCCCTAGTGCCGCTGAGGGTGGAACAAAAGTGCATCACTGTCCCTGGGGGACCCTAAGTCTAACCCCAGAACCTTAACTCCCACAGTCGATTACTTACCTGTGAGCTGAAAACCTGTTTTTCCTCCATAGGATAACATTGACAATTTTCTTCCAAAAAGTTTCTAAGTGTGGAGTTTTGAAATCTAAAAATATTCTTTAAAAATCGCACAAATAACCAACAACGTATTTACTTACCTGTTTACAGGAAATGTCCCAGGGCTGAATCCAGGTATCCAGCACTGTGTAAGAAAAATAACGTACAAAGTAACTTACCTGTAATTTACTGAAAAAGCCTATTCATTTCAATGCACTGTTTTTCTTCCAAAAACGACTGTGTGGAGTTTTGAAATCTAAAGATATTCTTTAAAAATCCTGCGAATAACCAAAACGTATTTGCTTACCTGTTTTCAGGAAATGTCCCAGTGCTGAATCTAGGTATCCAGCACTGAGTTAGAAAAGTAACGAGAAAAGTAACTTACCTGCAATTTACTGAAAAAGCCTATTCATTCCAATGTACTGTATTTGCTAAGTGTTGCAACCTACTGCATTCCCTGTAAATCAAACAAAGTACAATTTCTATTGCATTTTCAAACTGTTCTACAATCAATAACTTATTTCTGTAAAGTATTTAGTGCTTCCCTGTGCCAGGCTTTCTTGGTTCTAAAAATAAAACAACAGTATATTTTTTATACAAAAACAATTGGCCTAGAGTTCAGTTCTTCAGTGTGTGAATTCATTTGCTGACTGAGTGTGTACATCAAATGCTTAACACTGTCCTCTGTTACTGCCTTACTGCTCGACCACTCTACCAGAAATAGAGAGTAAAGTTCTATCTAACTTTAACCTCTGCCTACCTCTGGGGTCACCTGGACTTTGTACACACTAGACCTCATTTTGGTGTAGTATATATAGAGCCAGTCTACATTGGTGGATCAGCGGTGGGATATACAACTTGCATTTGTTGGACTACTTGGTTACCACCTGATCACACGACAGAACTCTTAAATTGCCTTTAGAATTCTGATTTTTTCAAATTGGCATTTTTACCAAACTACTAAAAGTCTTGTTAGGGCCTTGCTTAAGTCCCTTTAGAATTTTAGAATATAAAAAGTCACTGTAGTTAAGGGTAGAGGAGTTAGAACATTTTTGTTAGAATGTCTCAAAAACAGAACCCATCTATTAGTGAAGATAATAATGACATACAGGACATGGTTGAGAAGCTTGACCTCACCCCTTACCTTCACTTGTCTTTCAAGGAAGTAAGGTCCTTACGTAAACTTAAAAATATACCAATGGGCCCTCACCCAACCAAACAAAAGCTCCAGGAGCTGTTGGCTGAGTATTCAAAGGCCCACCCCTCTGAAAATGGTGATGACCAGTCAGAGGGAGAAGGAGGTGAGGAGGATGGAGAAAGGTGCCCACCTCCACCACTAGGGAAGAAAGGAACCCTGTTTCCTTACTTCCAAGAATCAACCTCTGGGGACCGAGAGGCCACACAGGTGGCTCAGGCTCTGGTGAGGACATTGAGACAGCCTCAATGAGGAGGACAGCCTTTTAGCAAGGCTGGCCAAAATACTGGATCTGGAGTCCAGACTCCTGGCTCTAGAGAAAGAAAGAAAGGAGATGGGTTTAGCACCCATCAATGGTGGCAGCAATCAAAATAATAAGGATAGAGAGCAATCTTATGATCCTAAAATCCCCAAAGGGATTGTCCCTAAATATGAGGGGGGTGATGATATCACCAAGTGGTTCACAGCTTTTGAGAGGGCTTGTGAAGCCAGAAGGGTGAAGAAGACTTTCTGGGGGGCACTCCTTTGGGAACTGTTCTCTGGTAACTGCAGAGACAGACTCCTGACCCTTTCTGGGGCAGATGTGGGTCTTATGACCTCATGAAGAGAACTCTGATTGAGGGATTTGGACTCACAACTGAGGAGTACAGAATTAAATTCAGGGGGGCTCACAAAACCCAAAACTAGTCCTGGATTGATTTTGTAGACTACTCAGTAAAAACACTAGGTGGCTGGTTAACTGGAAACAATGTGCATGACTTTAATGGAATTTACAACCTGTTTATGAAGGAACACATATTAAGTAATTGCATTGATGAAAAGTTGCATCAGTACCTGTAGACCTAGGTCCACTTTCTCCCCAAGAATTGGGAAAGAAGTCAGACCACTGGGTCAAAACAAGGGTAACTAGGACGTCCACTGGGGGTGACCAAAAGAAAGGGGTTACAAAGCCTCCACAGAGGAAAGACAGTGAACCCCTTAAAGATAAAAGTAAGGAGTCCCAGGTAGCCCCCCAAAAACCTGTCCAGGAGGGTGGGCCCAAAGACACCTCACAAACTAAAACAGGGTACCAAGGTAAGAATTGGGATCCTAACAGAGTATGGTGTCACAACTGTCAAAAGGCAGGACACCACACCAAGGACCCTAGCTGTCCTAAAAACAAAGCCCCTAGTACAGCTCCAGGGGTGACTAGTGTAGCTCCAGGGGTTGCCAGTGTAGCTTTAGAGGGTGATTCCTCAGATGAGGAAGCCCTCACAGCCTTCAACTGGAAAATGGGGCCACAAGGTAAGCTGGAGATTCCAGAGGGGAGTAGACACTTCCACCACCTACTGGTGAATGGAATCCCAGCCCTTGCCCTGAGAGATACCTGTGCCAGTCACACTGTGGTGCATGACCGGTTGGTTCTCTCAAACCAGTATGTCCCAGGGGAAACAAAAAGAGTAAGGACTATCCCAGGGGGTGTCACTGTTAGGCCTGTGGCTGTAGTGCCCCTAGAAGTAGCTGGGTCACTTAGATGGAGAAAGGTGGTAGTCAGTAAAGACCTCCCCCTTGATTGTCTCCTTGGGAACGACCACCCAGAGGTTGGTCTGAGCCAAAGAGAGGTCTCTGCTGGTCCAATGCCAGACCTCACCCAAGAAACCTGGGGGGGCTCAACGTGCAGTTAGTACAGCTAAGCCCCAAAAGAAAAAGAAGAAACAGTGTATGAAAGGTGGGCAACTGTTAGCCACAGTTCCAGTGGGCCAGGGAGATTCTATCCCAGTAATGGAGAACTCCAAAATTGGCACTGGTGAAGTCCCCCCTAGCCAACAAAAAGCCCTGACTAGTCAGGCACCTGTCCAGCCTGAGTTGGTGGCTCCTCAGCTGGCAGAACAGAGGGTGGAAGAAGGGTGTTCCCTACCAAGTGTAGTGCCCCCACCCTAAAACAGCAGACAGGCAACCAGAACCCAAAGAAGCCTGTAAGGTAGCCCCTTCACCTACCAGTGAGGAGCTAAAGGTGTGGTTCTGGGCACTGGCAGCTGTCAGTAGCCTCTGCTGGGTGTTAGCCTTCATGGCAGCACTGTCCTTGGCATGGTGACCTAGCCCCCTGCCAAATAGCAAGTTAGGCCCCCTGACCTTATTGGTCATGGTGTGGTTGCTCAAGCTGTGGGTAACCTCTGTGGGTAAGCTGGGCTTTGCCCTCAGTAAGTTAGAAATTGCAGAGGTAGGTTACCTCTGAACCCAAACTAAAAAGAGGGGGTGAAGGCACTAAAGAGATAGGAAAGGAGCATTGGGAATTAGGTCCTGAAACTGTTGAGGTAGGCCAGCTCTCCAAAGGGACTGACCTGGACAGAAGGATGTAAGGCAGAGTAGGTCCTGCAACTTTCAAACCACTTCCTCTACTCTTCCTCGCCTGAAAGACTAGGAAGACTCTCCCAGCTTTGGCTGAGTCTCCTGGCCTTTGGGCTGGGGGGGGGGGAGGGGGGGGGCTTGTGTAAGGAAGTGGGTTTCTGTTGCAGTAACCCCCCCACTTTTTGCCAGACGACTGATGCACTTTGACTTGATGTGTCCTGGGTCCCTGCCAATCAGGTTCCCAGGGCCTGTGTTCTTTCCCCAAAACTGTACCCAATTGGCATCTCTGGCCACAGGTCAGCCCCTGTTAAATGGTGCAACAGGTACCCAGGGCACTGTGACCAGGGAAGACCTCTAAGGGCTGCAGCACTTATTGTGCCACCCTTAGAGGCCCTGCACCTTTACACACACACACTGCCTTTGCAGGCTGCGTGTTTTGGTACAGAACAAAGTGAAGAGTCGACATGGCACACACCTCTGTGTGCCATGCCTACAACCCACTGCCCTGGTATAGGTCAGTCACCCCTCTAGCTGGGTGCACTATACCAGTGGTGAGGGTACAGGTGCATGAGCCCTGTACCCCTACAGTGTCTAAGTCAATTCTTAGACATTGTAAGTGCAGTGCTGCCATTAAGAGTATATGGTGCTGGGAGTTTGTCATTACGAACTCCACAGCCCCATAATGGCTTCACTGAAAACTGGGAAGTTTGGTATCAAACTTCTCAGCACATTAAACCCACACTGATGCCAGTGTGGGATTTAATGAAAAATGCACACAGAGGGCATCTTAGAAGATGCCCCCTGAAACCTAACCTACCTCTAGTGTTCAGGCTGAGTGGCTGCTTCAGCTGCCACCACCAGACATGTTTCTGGACCCCTGGGTCGAGAGCCTGCTGCTCTTGGGGGCCTGAAACAATGCACATCCTGGGACGAGGTGCTAAGCCTAGTCCCCCAGGATGGGCAGGGTTCACGAAGGGGAAGCTTCAAAGGCATGCCGCCTTTGTGAGCCTCCCCAGACCATTTGCTGCTTTCAGCAACTGGTCCCCACTGGTTCTACCCCCCACTTTGGGTGGGAGAACTGGTGGGAAAAACAAGTGAGGGAAAGAGGTGTGCTCACCTCTGCCAACTCCACCCCTCAGGTGGGGAGGCGAGGTGAAGCACAACTCTGAGTCCCTGCCATCTTGAGGATGGGGGGACCCAACCAACCAGGGACAGGCTCCTGCCCCCCTCCCACTGGAGGGTGGCACGATAGGGGGTGTACCCACCCCAGGGAAGGGACCCATTGGTTCCTGACCTCTACCTACCTGTAACGCCCCTAAATCTAGTATTTAGGGGGCACCCTGTACCTTGCTTCCTCAGATCCAGCCTGACAACAAGAAGAAAAGAAGAAGAAGGATGAAGAGCCGTGCAGAGCTAACAAGAGGATGACGCCCACTGACTTGGCCCCAGCCCTACAGGCCTGTCTCCCCTCAAACCTGCTCCTGCGAAATCCCGGTGTGTCCTGCAGCCAGCAACCTTAAAAACCCCAGAGGACCTGCCTGCCTTCACTTCCAAGACTGTTTCTCCCGTGAACACCGGACTTGTTCAAACTGCAGCTTCTGGCTCCGGCCGGATACCGCGAATCCAGCCCACTCTGCACCCGCCAAACCCGACCCGAGCTCGAGTGGAAAAACACCACGAGGAGGTCACCCCGGGGATCCTGACCCAAGATCCAGCGACTCCTGACCTACCTCAAGCCTCCAGACGACGCCTGCAGCCTCAATCCAGAGGATCCCCTCTACCGCGACCAGAGCGGGTAAGACTTTCCGTCGTCCCAAGGCACCCCTGCACCCGACGCCCCACAGCCTTGTGTGCCCAAACCAACGGTGCCTAACCAACCCAAGACATCCCAACTTACCCCTCGAAGTGGTGGTCGCACCCAGAAGATCCTCGTCCCCGAGCCTGCAGTGTTTCTTCTAACCGGAGGTTCTCCATTGAAAACAACAGGGCACCCGACCTCAAAACAGCACCCTGCACCCGGCCACCCTAGTGCCGCTGAGGGTGCACCTTTGGTGCTAATTTGGTTCCCTATTTGCCCTGACCTAAACCCTAGGAGCTTTGCTCCCATAACCCAGTGGCCTGCTTGCCAGCAGCCACCAACCGGAGGCCCCCTATCCTCCATAGGATAACATTGGGCCTCAACACTCTGCACCCGGCCGCCCTAGTGCCGCTGAGGGTAAAACAAAAGTGCATCACTGACCCTGGGGGACCCCTGAGTCTAACCCCAGAACCTTAACTCCCACAGTCGATTACTTACCTGTGAGCCGGTAACCTGTTTTTCCTCCATAGGATAACATTGACAATTTTCTTCCAAAAAGTTTCTAAGTGTGGAGTTTTGAAATCTAAAAATATTCTTTAAAAATCGCACAAATAACCAACAACGTATTTACTTACCTGTTTACAGGAAATGTCCCAGGGCTGAATCCAGGTATCCAGCACTGTGTAAGAAAAATAACGTACAAAGTAACTTACCTGTAATTTACTGAAAAAGCCTATTCATTTCAATGCACTGTTTTTCTTCCAAAAAACGACTGTGTGGAGTTTTGAAATCTAAAGATATTCTTTAAAAATCCTGCGAATAACCAAAACGTATTTGCTTAACTGTTTCCAGGAAATGTCCCAGTGCTGAATCTAGGTATCCAGCACTGAGTTAGAAAAGTAACGAGAAAAGTAACTTACCTGCAATTTACTGAAAAAGCCTATTCATTCCAATGTACTGTATTTGCTAAGTGTTGCAACCTACTGCATTCCCTGTAAATCAAACAAAGTACAATTTCTATTGCATTTTCAAACTATTCTACAATCAATAACTTATTTCTGTAAAGTATTTAGTGCTTACCTGTGCCAGGCTTGCTTGGTTCTAAAAAATAAAACAACAGTATATTTTTTATACAAAAACAATTGGCCTAGAGTTCAGTTCTTCAGTGTGTGAATTCATTTGCTGACTGAGTGTGTACATCAAATGCTTAACACTGTCCTCTGTTACTGCCTTACTGCTCGACCACTCTACCACAAATAGAGAGTTGGATGGAGATGTTGAGTTTATTTCTGAAACAGTTTTATTTGATTTTAATATAGTCCTATCACATCCTAGAAATACTCAATATCAGTTTCCTTCCGTTATTTTATAAACCATCCTCCCCCTCCTTTTAACACCCGCCACCTTATCCCCCACCAGCCTTCCCCACTTACAACCCCTCCCTCCCTGGCCCTATTTGTATATTTTTAATATATATTTTATATACTTTGTTTTGTCTCCTTCGCTTACGGTCCCTTGAGTGGCCCAACGGGGGGTCGGTTACCTTGTGCACCAGATTTTATATGTTTGAGTGCTCAGCGGGTGTACTCACTGTTCAACATATAGCGGAAGTGGTTTTTATAGAACGACTCTGTTTGAGCGTTCTAGCGGCTTTGGCCGCCTGTTTTGAGTCCGCTCACGTGGGTGAGCACGCTACGAGGGGTGGAGCCTACCGCTTTGAAGAAAGACTCGGGAAACACCGCCATAATGTTCTACACGGCGGACAGGGAGAGACATACTTTGTCGGGTAACAGCTGACCTCGATAGCAGTAAGTGGGGCAACATAGTTTCAGAGAGTGAGGGGTGGATTAGAAGGGAATTTTCACTCTGAAGGAGGCGGGGGTTGTGTTTGTACACGGTACGATACACGGATGGGAGTTTTGTAGTATGTGACAAACGATCAAGTTTTCACTAACTATCGGGGCCTCATCTATTGGAACACCGACCTCTATGTAATAGCACTGGAATAATAGGTTGGTCTCTAATTAGACCTTTGGAGGGGATATCTGTGTTACAGGGATAGAGACACGCACAATACCGGGAGCATCTACCCTGGTTTGAGGGTCTCTCCCTGGGATGCAGTGACAGTGTTCTTGCCACTGACCACCAAGGCCACGGTTTTTTGACTTACTTTATTTCTTTACAGAGAGTGCGCATAGGCAGCTGTTCTCACTTCCCCGCCATTTCGAGTTTAGAAATTTAATAAACTCGTGTAAGCATAACAAACAATTGGTATTGGTTGAATGTGATATCTTTGAGCTCTTGATGTCCATGTGGTATCTTCTGATACATTATATAGTGAGCATAACAAAAAGTTTGGTTTGCTACTAAGTGCGGAAAACTTTTTTTCGTTCAAATACGATTGAGTGTGACTAAATGAGGAGTCATAAAATTGTCGAATAAACTCCCTTTTAGTATTGGGTGAGGGTGCGCCCATGGATTACAGTTGGGCGGCTTGAGAGTGTGGTGGTCATGCACCAGATTTTTTTTTTAAATTATCATTGTACAAAGGGCACAGCACTTTACACATCATTTGTTATTTATGTTTTTTTTTTAAATACACTTACAGGTTCCTCTCCGAACACGAGGGGCTTCACAAATTTTGGCAACCGAGCATTGTCTCGTGAAGATGACATCCCCTTGATTTCTGGATTTATAGGAATAAGGGTGAATACACAGGGATCACAGAGTTGAGAGTCCTGAGGAAAGCCGGGGTATTAATTGTGCCGGCTGAAACATGTCGACATTAGAGCAGAGTGGAGGGGTTGGCGTCTCATTATAAGCTCCCCAACCTAGCATCCACTATTTGTTTTAAATCCTGGACAGGGGACCTATTATTAAATTTATGACTAGGATCCCTTGAGACCAGTTTTACATCACTTATTTCTGCACTTTTTTCTCACCTGTGATTGGACACTGAATGTTGTATTGTCTTCCCCCTCCCTATTGCTCCACCTCCAGCGTTTGGCTGACGCGGAGGTGTGTTAGCAGCCCTATGATGAAGCATGACACAGCTTGCTGTGTGTGAGGGCAGTTTTATCAATTTGGTGCATTTCCCCTACACTTATCCATCCGCACGTTGTGTTATTTTCCCTCTTCTGTGTGTGATACTATAGACCAAAACCTAACCATGGAAATACAGGGGTAAAAAACTCTCGGGGATCTCCTTCCGCATCCTCCAGATGATCCGAAAAATCTTGAACTTAATCCCAGAAAAATCGAGAAAAATGGTGATACAGGCTCTGGTAGTCTCGCGATTAGACTACGGCAACTCTTTGTACCTCAGCTCCCCCAAATATGTCACAGACAGGTTGCAGGTGGTACAGAACGCCGCAGCCAGACTGCTTCTCAAGATCCCCAGACATCAATCAGTTAGATCATCCCTGAAGAAGCTTCACTGGTTGCCAGTCCAGGCCAGGGTTAAATTCAAGGCCCTCTGCTTAGCCCACAGGGCCATGCACGGGAGAGGCCTTCTATGCTATAAGCTTTGGTCTCCCAGTACTCCCCCCATAGAAGCCTTAGATCAGGAGCCTGCTTCCTGATGAATACACCGAAAATTAGGAAAGCAAGATGGGGTGGAAGATCCTTTTCACACCTAGCCCCAAAACTCTGGAATAGCCTTAATCTAGAACTAAGGCTAAACAATAATGAACATTGCTTCAGAAAAAAACTCAAAACTTGGCTGTTCCCCTAAGACCTCACATGTTGTTTGCGCCTCTCTGCAGCGCTGGGATGCCTGCGGGTAGCCATGCGCTTTATAAATCCCTTAAACTTAAACTTTATAAATCCCTTAAACTTAAACCATCCATTACAATGCTGGCGAGACACTGTTTGGTTGTAGAATGTAGTTTTTGTATGAACAATATAATTTGTAGTAAAAATCCCAAATAGGAGGAAGGGAAACTGCAAGGGTGACCGCATGCCATGGCTCCCTTTACTATGCCAAGCTCTCACCCAGGGAGTTTATTTTCAGTACTTTCAGGAAATGGAAACTTGAGTTCCCCAAATTCTGTAGCTAGAAACTCCAAAGTCTTCCCCACTCTGGGGGAACCCCACCTCCAATACTAATAGACAATGTTTTCATCCCCAATAATTCACAAATTGTGGAGCCACACCACAAAGGAAGGCATGGACGTCATTTGGGGGTCGCCAGGGGTCGCAGCTGCGACTCCTAGCTTGCGCCTTGTGACCCCTGGCCTCAGAGGTGGCAAAACAAGTGCCAAGAACATGGGGGGGGGGGAGTGCATCGCATTTCTTCTTTGCAGCCTGTTTTCCTTTATGCTAATAGTGAATAATATTTTATTAATCACTATTAGTGGAAATGAAAAGGAGCCAACTTAGCTGGAACAGGACCTTTGGCGGCAGCTGAGGCAAGTACACATGGTTTTAAGTGTATATTGTGTGCATGCTTGCAGGTGAGATTGTGTTAATGTGGGAGAGAGCGTGTGTATGTGTAAGCATGTGTCTGTGTAAGCATGTTTGTGTGAGATAAAGTGAGTGAGAGTCAGTGAGAAGTAGTGAGTGAGATTCTGTGAGACTGAGGCCGAGATTTACTATTCTTTGACAGAAGGCAGGGCTGCACCAAACATGATGCGCTGCCTTGTGTCAACGGAAAAGAGAAAAAATACACCATATGTACTAGCATATGGTGCATTGCTTCGCTCCTTGTGCGCTGGTGATCTTTTGGCAGCCATGCGCCAACGCACAAACACTTGCAAGATAGTGCAAGGGTGTGTGTGCGTTCTCTGAAGCATAGGTTTTGTACTGGAAGTGACTATGTTGCTCCTATTTTACCAGAGGCCTTCCCTGTAGCTCTGGTCACTGCCATGGAATAAATTCATGTCAATCTGTTTCGTTTCTTCAACCAAACTTCTGTCCATAGGGCATTTTAACCGTCTCCCTCTAACACCCCTCCACCATATAGCTCAACTGTGCCACCTGAAAGTAATGCCGGATATCTAGGATTTCCAATCCTCTTTCCCTAGGGTGATGTGTCATCCATCACCCTGCCATCCTTGAGGCCCTCCCTGAACATATAACTATTTTTTTTTTTAATAATACATTTTATTGAGTTTAATGGTACATATTGGGCGGTGCCCGGAGCATACATTATGGATACAATTCGAATGGGATAGTACCAGTTATATTTAAACAACAAATTAGCCTGCAAACGTACAGGCCCAATAACTAAAACTTGGCACAGGTTACCACATGTTTCACTGAACGTGGTATGTCTAAGTGTATGTGTAATGATGACAGAATGGCTCATCTTGGTTATATATGGGCCAGTTTGATGTAATTGCCGAGTTTATAGAGGGTCTGATGGTGGTAGGGGGGGCAAGTTTATGCCCCAATACGTCGCCCAGCGGGAGAACGTATAACTTTATTAATTAGGGTGCATGCATTAGAATATCTACTAGAAGTGCCTGGAACACATACAAGATTCTACAAAGTGCTGTCATTTTGGCCACAACTATCCTTCCCAACAATGAAAGGTGCCATTACATCAGGGATGCCGAACCCACCACATGTCCAGAGTAGTTATTTTGCAGTATTTGTTGAAGCGTTGGGGCCATCTTGATTCCCAGGTAAGTGATATACCTAGCTTCTCACTGCAATCCGACTTGAGCTTTAAGTAGAAGCAACTGTTCCTTGGGCAAGAAAAACTGAGGATCTCTCTTTTCTGGAGATTTATCCAAATGCCTGACACCTCAAGGTAGGGCTGCAACTCCTTCATTAAAGGGGCAATCGATCGATCTTGCCGGGCTTGCATGAACACCAACATGTCAGATCAGATCAGATAAATCTTTATTCAGTATACAAGAAGTATAACCATGGAAGATAAAATACATGTAAAATCGAATCAAACAGAATTTAAAAAAATCAGTAATTAATATCATACAGCATACAACAATTTATATTCCTTACTAGTCATAAAAACCATACAGACAAGTTACAGGGGTTGTCATAGTTTCTACTGTACAACCAATCAAAATCTCATAAAATCCAAGCACAAAAATCCATACAGACATGTCAACTAGTGAAGATTTGACAGTTGCCAATGCTAAATCCCTAACTTTGAGAATAAGACAAAGGGCATATATACACAATTGTTTTTTAGCAAGGAGATAAAAAAGGCATGTTTCAGAACATCTTGCTCTATGGCTTACATCAAGTAATTGTGAAATATGCTAAAAGATAATCAAAGACCCACGTTTCATAGAGAAAAGTGACATGTGCAGCTATAAAACAAAAGATCGATTTACCAAGGGTCTGTGTCACTCATGATAAAATGCTTTGTGCAGATGTAAACACAGGTAACACAAAGTGCCATCTGCAAAGTACAGAAAAATCTCTGCGCAAACTTGCTATGCTATCTGCCATATATATCCTGGGTAGTATTTATTTACCCACTAAGTTTCTCAAGCGAACAGCGGAAAAAATTTATTTGTAGACCATTCAGTAGATGTATTCTGTCTGAAGGAACTGTAAATAAAATAGGGTGGGTGTGCATCTTCTAATATTCAGAAACTTTAAAAGTGGTTTTAAAAACGAATTTCTTAGTAGGGTATATATAATTTACAGAAGAAGAAAAAATGTAAGAGGGACTGGGCCGAAACTGAATCACATGGGCATGGTTCTAATAGCGAATCCTGGCTGTATTGCTGGAGTATGAGACCAAATAGTGGGCTATATCGAACCTAAACCTAATCAAATAAAATCTTTGTAAATGAGAAAATGGGAACATAAGGTGGGGTTCCATGGAATTGGTAGTGACAACAGGGAGGTATCCCTTTACCCTTTTCTTACTCATCTCTTTCCCTTGCTGTTGATTAGCACGTGCAGTTAGGAGATCTTGTTTTAGTTGCTTTTATTAAGCATAACATCCAGGGGTATGGTGCCTAATTTCCCTGCAAATCTAAAGAGGGCCTCAGTAGTTTGTTCAAACTGTAATTTCCTAATCTTAATCAGTGGTGACCATGTACCTTTTTGATCGAAGGGTATCCCTAAATAGGAGAAAGATGGCACATGAAGGAGTTTATCTCTATTAATGTAGTGTGATTTCATGGTTGTACAGGGTTTTCCTACAATTATAACATGGAATTTGGCAGTGTTCAGTTTTAATCCCAAATCATTCATGACAAGATAAAATTTGTTTAGTAGTTTTTGTAGATCTATGCCCGTTCTTGATAAAAGGACATAATCGTCCACGTACAGTAGGGTGGGAAATTTCCTAGACCCAACCTTCGGTGTATCGACCTCTTCTAGATTAAGGTGTTTCTCTAGATCACTTATTTATAAGCAGAATAAATATGGTGCCAATACACAGCCTTGCCTCACGCCATGTTTCATATCAATTGGGTCAGTAAGCTCTCCATTTTTCCCATATCTAACCAGCCCTGTCACTCCCTTATGTAGGTGGGCTAAGAAGTGGACCAGTGCAATGTCAATTCCCATTTCAATCATCTGTGACCACAATTTCCCTCTGTCCACTCAGTCAAAAACTGTAATTAGATTCATAAAACCTAGGTGAATTCTGCTGCTCTTAGGCTGTATATTTAGATATGACTAGGTCGAGTTTGAGGCAGAGCTCCACAGTACCGAGGCCTTGTATAAACCCATCCTGCACTTCAGAGAAGGACCATTAACCATGCTTCCAGACGTTCAAGTAAAATTCTACCCATAAGTTTGTTCATGGTGTCAATCAAAGAAATTGGGCAGTAGAATCGGGGATCTGCTCTACTGCCCTTTTTAAAGATGAGTATTATATTCGCAGTTAGCCATGATTTTGGGAGCCTCTTTATTGCCACGCTTCTCATGATGTTTGTCAGGAGTGGAGCTCATAAATCAAGATTGTCTTAAAAGAGGTTGACTGTTACACCGTCAGGGCCAGGGTCCTTATTTCTCTTGGTGCGTTTCAATGCGTCTACGACCTCCCTAAGAGAGGGCTGGTCTATCTCTGTTCATCCACCTATTTGTATGGGGGTGCCTGAATCACTCCCCCATATTACGGAGAACTCAGTATTGAGCTCAACTAGAAGGGTACTAAGTATTTTCTCTAGAGAGGCAGTTATATCCACATGGTTCGATACGGAATTGTTACGATAAAAATGTATAATAACAAAAACTAACTTTGGTTGAAAAATGATATTAATGATTTAAAAATGGGGGAAATCCAGGTAAGTTTTGATGACCTTTTTTCCATGGATGTTGAAATTAAGGTTAAGAAGCCACCTTTCTGGTGGCCATCTCTGGCGATTCCTGCTGGGGTATGAATTGAAGAAAAACTGTCTATATAGACTGCCATCCTAATCCAGGTTTCCTGCAAACAAACAATGTTAAAACACTTCGGGCCTCATTACGTTGTCGGTCGGTAAGCCTCCGACCGCTCGTCGGAGGCTTACCGACTGAAAACGTAGGTTTACAGTCCAACAGGCCGGTTAATCTGACTGTGTTCCGACAGACTCAAAGAGCCCATCGGATACCCATCATAATCCCTTACGGACGGCGTTTCCGCCATCGAGATTATGATGTTGGTTTACGACAACCTTTCCATGTTGGGCTTTCCGACATGGAAAGGCTGTCGGAAATCGACTTTGGGGGCCCCTAGCAGGGCCCCCATCCCTCCGCGGCCTACGATTGTTGGCCTGGGGGGCACCTATGGTGCCCCCCTGTAAATCCCTGCACCGTGTGGCTGGCACCGTAAGGTGCCTGCCACCAGTGCCGGGATTTACACAATCTCCCATTTCTCTATGGGAGCTTGTGCTGCGGGCGGTTTCTCCAACCGCACAGTCTCCCATAAAGAAATGGGAGTTTGTGACTGCACCATGTGCGGTCGCATTGTGATACGGTGTTCAGAACCGCCGCCCTACAAGTAGTCGGTTCCCAAACCAAGATGGTGTCGGTTGGAGGCATCTCCGACCGACATCGTAAAAGGGCCCTAAATCAAATTATACCAATCAGCATTCTTAGTCTTGTTGAGAAGGCTGGCCACATTCCAAAACAAGCATTTAAAATCAAACTGCATGTCCGCCTCTGCTGATGGGATTTTTTCACAATCTATCAAAGATGTTTCAGCACATGATATTGGTGTACTGCCTATGGAATCGACTGTGCAAATATTGCTAGTTAAAACAGCCAGTATAGGAGCACTAGTCCGTGTCTCTGAGCTCGGGCTCACCCAAATCTTTTCAACACTGTCAGGGGAACTTGATGGAGAAATAAGCGCTATTCCATAATTAATCCCGGAGGGTAGTCAGATTGAGATAGTCTTAGTCGAAGACATTCCCAGTCTTTCTGCTTGTTGTTGGTCTGGTATGGGAGGTGGCCCTAACTGGAGCAGTCAATCAACTTGTTTCAGAGGAGTAAAACGGTTACATGTGGGAATTTCATACGATTTGTGAACTTGAACCTTGTCAGTAAAGGCTTTGCTTGGCCTCAGGGCATCCGGTTTATAGAAGTATCAAGGGGTACTGTGTTAATACATCCGGGGGGGGACTAGTCCAGGAGAGCTTATCCAATATAGAACCGGTGACAAATGTGTTACCAAAGTTAATAATATAGTCCCCTGTATCGTTTTTTTTGGTTGTGAGCCAACCCAATGCGCCTGCTCCACATTCATTATATTTCCTGAGAGGAATTTGCAGCTGTGAAAGTCAACTGATTTTCCCAACCAGTGTACCACTTTGTTTTTTAGCTGGTAAGAGTCCTCGTTCTGCTCTGGATTGAGGGGTGGTACATTTTTCAGAACTATTACCAGTGGTGTGGCTTCAGGTGGCAGCTGAAGCATTCTTTTCAGATTTGTTTGTCGCTGTGAGTGCTCATTATTGGAAGGTCTGTTGTCTTTATCTATGCCCTCAAGGGACAAATGGGCTACTACTGGATTTGGAGGTGGCTTGGCCACTGTCAAAATACTATGGGAAGGGTCAATTCTTGAGTTTGTGTTGAGGGGATAAAGATGGGTTCCATTACCCAGTTGGTCACCCTCCTCCCTCATGTTAAGCCCTGCAGGGGCCACTCCAGCAGATAGTGCAGACTTAGTTGAGGGTTTAGCAAGACCCTGGTCAATCTGAGATTTTAGCGAGCTATCGATGCTGGTCAAAATAGCCATTTAATGGTCAAGAGCTTTTTTAAATGCTGCCTTAAAACTAACAGTGAGTGCGGCAAGTGTGAAAACTTCTCCATAATTATCTTCCCGCTGGCCATCTACAGATTTGTACATGCCTTTCAGGGTAGCAGTTTTGCCAGAGTTTGAGCAAAAATATATTTTTATCCCTCTGCTACAAATACATTTGTGGGGAACCATATTGAGTGCTTTCCACTCCGGTATTTCTTGAGAGGGTGGGTCTCCTGTAACAGGCTTAAATTCCCTGTGGTTTCAGGCAACTGCCTTAGAATTGCAAACCACTTCGATGGAAAATTGACACCCATACCCGCAAAATTCAAAGAAAGGATTTTAAATCTAGCACCCCCTTTGCCAAAAATGTCTGTTTAAACCCAACCAGATGACACATCAATTAATCTTCTAAAATGGTCTCTACCCCCAGTTTTCCTCTTAACCATAGCACCTCCCTGCCCACTCCTAGCTTTCCCCCAAATGAAAAATTCCTTCAGTAACAGCAAATAACTAACCAGGGTCCTTCCCTGTGCTTCCAGCATAAGATCAGACAATGGACCCCATTACTAAAAGATTACTTCCATCTGCAGAAGCCTTGGGCCTTAATGTTCAGAAGAGACTTCTTCCTGTCAGCCCTCCTTCTGCTCCCACCTTAAGCAAAAGTATTTGAGAATATTGCTGCCCCAGTTACAGAAGTGTCCTTCCAGGTCAGGTATTTTCTTCTTTCTCTTTGTTGTCAGGCCACTTGACCCTGGAGAAGCTGACCTTTAATGCAGTACATCTTCTCTTGCTTCTGCATTGACTTTCATAGGTTAATGCTTGCTACCTTGCTGATTCACTGTTTATCACATGGGGCATAGTTCCACTCTCTTGGATGTGGTGCCCTAATCTTTTTCTCCTTGATGAGACACAAGATCTTTTTTGCCTCCATCAGTGGCCAAACTGTCTTTTTCTCATGCTTCCCAGAGGGCGGAGGCTAGAAAAAGCTGACCCTATATGATTAGACAAAACTGTTTATGCTTTCTTAAAGAAATTGCTATGGGGCTTGTTATAGCTGTTTCTTATATCCCTTGAAGTCTATAGCATTCTTTGTTTGGATTTTACTTATGCGCTGTTAAGATATCTGACAGCATACTCCAATGTGCTTCAAAGGTGACTACTCTGTTTGTGAGCTCCAGCTGTTGTTAATGTAGCAGTTCATGGACAAAAAGCAGAATATTATCTCCCTCAGCACTCTTGGGAACTCCTCAAAGTCATATATTCTTGCATCACAATCTGTACTTACATTCTTCATGCTTAATTTGCAGTTCTATGTTCTCCTTTCAAGGGCATGTGTTCAGACCCACATCTGCAACTGTTCTTCTGACCTCTGATTGACCATGCTTCCAAGATGATCTAGTCTTCTCACTATCTCTGCAACATCGTTTCTGAGTTCCTGAATGCAGGTTTTGAGATCATCGCAGATTGAGCCTACCTCTGTTTGGATTTCCTCAAGGAAATTTTCTAGGAACTCCTGTGTGATGAGAGGTCGTATCTGACTGCACTGACTCCTGACTGGAGACTTCAGCTGAATCTTTCTTTGACACTTTCCTTTTCTGTCAGTTGCGACCACAATTCTTATATAGAGGGCTTTCCATGCTTCAGCCCCCCACCATATCTGATTCATAGGTTTGGTAAACCTGGGCTTGGCTATCTCTACACAACCAGCCCCAGTTATTCATGCCAGTATCTTCTTTTTCACCACCTCACCATCACCCAGTAAAGGCTGGACCACTGTTTCCACTCAACATGGGGAAGCAGAGCAGACTCTGTTGCCTCTAAGTCTTTCGCTGCTTGCCATGCTCCTTGCATCTAGTTCAATAGCTTGTGTCTTGTTTCCTCTCACCACTCAGACACTTGAAGCAGACAATGACTACCACCGAGTCATAGACAGGGAGCCCAGAAAGGGCTACAGATGCAGAAGGATGGAGGGTCTGCTCTAATTGATAAGGTGTATGGAATTGTCTATTAGACCTACTTACTCGCTTCCACCCTGCTCCTTCGGCCACCACTTCATGGGATTATATGCTTGTGCCCCTTGCCCTTACTTTCAGCAGTTCAATCCTAAACTGGCACCAAGGAGCGAGCTGCGAACCTGAGTGCCTGCATCACTGGTCTCCTGGTCCGTACAGCTCGCGGTTGCCTTGTCCCATTTGGTGTGCCCCCCCTCAGTACCTGCCTTTCCATTAATGGTGGCTCCCACCATTCCATAGGGCGCTCAGATGCTTAATGTGAATACATTGAGAGGTCACCTCAACACTCTTCCCGTAACCATGCTGCTCTCTCAGTCCTGCCATTCTTTGTCAGTTATTCTAACTTTTCGTGAGATACCTGCATGGCAATGCTACCAGAGCTAACTTGTTCAGGGTTCCTGTGCTTCCTGTCCTTGTACATCGGGGATCAGTGAGATTGGTTGGATCCTTTGTAGGTGGTGCTGGTCCTTTCCCGTGGAGCCTTGGGTTCACCAAGCAAGGGAAGCTGAGTCACCCCTCTGGGCCCTTCTTCCCAGTATGCTCCCCATCATTCACATTCTCACTGTCCTTTGGAACTGGAGCTTTATTCCCTCTGCTTGATCCCACATCATGCACTGTGGTAAGGCTTCCTCCCAGAGTGCCACACTTCATGCACAGTGGCCCACTGTCACTAGTGAGGCTCTTTCTAGAGTCTACTCTTCTCGTCTGTTCCCAAACCATCAAGATGGACCCCCCTACGGCTAACCTCCTGCTCTCCCAGTCCATTTTCTCCTACCTGATAGCAACAGCTCAGTTTGTGGTGTGAACTCCTTCCTTGCAGAGCCTTCATGCCAGCTGGACACATTGTCTCGAGCTCTGGATGGCTTTAAGTTGCTATGATCAGCCGGCCAGGAACAGAGCATTCAGGACTCATGGCTCACTGCATGATGGCTAGGTCACCAGCAAGAGTTAGAGTAAGGGATGGTGTAAGGGTGGATGTGAGGGAAGGTATCATAGTTACGGTTGGAGTAGGGGTTAGTGTTTATGGTGGAGTAAGGATTTGATTTGAGGTAAGTCATAGGGTTAAGGCTAGTGTAGGCTTAGGGGATGATTAAGGGTTATTGTAATGGAAGGTGTAAGTTATAGTGTGGAGATCACATATTTGTACTCATACTGTTTATTCCTAAAGCAAGAGAATAGAGCATTTTGTGGCATTTGTTCTGGTCCATCTGTCTCGTACATCACTGAACTAATGTAGTCCCTCCTTTGGGCACAGACTCTTAGAGACCTGCAGTCATGGACACATCGAAATATAGATGGGTAGTTTCCCATACTTGGACTGTGTTCCACTGAGGCGCCCCAAGTGAAATCAAATCGAATATAAGAAGAAAACTCAAGTCGTCTTTAATGCCCATTAGATTTCAGAAATGTAGAAGAACCTTAGGTCAAATATTTTTGTGACACACGTTCCTGCCAGAAGGTATGGGGATAGTCTAAGAGTCACAAAAAGAGCTTCTTTAGTGATACAATTTTGGTTATTTAGCTTTGCAGAAAAACGTTTGGAATGAAGACAGTGTAAAAGAGAAGTAGAAATGTAGAAAACGAAACTACAAAGAAGTAGAGTATACAAAAAAAAGTTTGAAGTTAGGCACGGGGTTAGAGAAAAGTTTCTGGTTCGGTTTAGGTTATATCTAGTATAGAAATATATTTTTGTATTTTGCATAGACAGATATGCTGGCTTCAACTTTTTTACTTCTTAAGGCAACTTTTTTGCCCTCTACTTCATTACATACAATCAAATGCAATTGTTTAATTGTTTCGTTTAAGTAGCTTGTCTCAAACATCCACTTTGAAATACACATAAGTCACAAAAGTTCATGCTGTGATTCCTTTGACAAGAAGAGATGTCAAGGTCAGCAAGTGCCTAGGAGGTCTGCTGCCACAGGCCCTACGTTTTTAGGTCGAGCCTAGCGGCAGCCCGCATGCACTGCTCGCTCTGCGAGACTGCTGTAGTAGAGTATGGGAGAGAAGCCAGCGCCCACTCTCCGCCCATATTTTTCATTGGCTTGTGTCATTGTCTTTCGTAAATGATGCCTTCAGGTTCGTTAATAGGCTTGTTAGTCCCTCCTTAGTACGAACTTGTCTTCATTTGTAACCTCTCAATGCTACTGGCCCCTTTACTTCGGTTGTTACACGGGACCTGTTATTTAGTCTGTAAGCACAATTTACTTCATTGAGTTTCTCTTACTGCAGGCTGGACGTGCGCTGCTTCAGCTGAAACCGCTTGTGTTGTTTTAAGCAGCACGGCGGCCCCCGTAACACAGCGCCTGCTTTCAATCACTTTAACCCGGCATTTTCTCGTGTCTGTTTCAACCCTACCTACCAAGCTAAATCGATTTAGAAATGATTAGCAAATTAAGTCATGTGAATACCAGGTAGCACATAATCGTGTGCTAATGGGCTGAAGCTGACAACAGCACATCTGTGTTACATGTCATCTATACTAAAGCCACCTGACGAGTTGTTTTCAAAAGCCTGTTTTATTAACAACAACAACACCACCACCAATACCATCACCACCAATACCACTACCACCAACAATACCACCACCAATACCACCACCACCACTAATACCACTACCACCAATACCATCACCACCACCACCAATACCACCACCTCCACCACCACGAATACCACCACCACCACCAATACCACCACCAATACCACCAACACCACCAATGCCACCACCACCAATACCATCACCACCAATACCACCCCCACCACCAATACCACCCCCACCAATACCACCACCACCAATACCACCAATACCACCACCAATACCACCAATACTACCACCAACAATATCACCACCACCACCAATACCACCACCAATACCACCACCAACACCAACACCACCACCAACACCAACACCACCACCACCACCAATACCACCACCACCAATACCCTACCAATACCACCACCACCAGTACCACCACCACCAATACCAATACCACCACCACCAATACCACGACCACCAAAACCACAACCACCAAAACCACCACTACCACCACCAATACCACCACCACCACCAATACCACCACCAATACCACCACCACCCCCAACACCACCACCACCAACACCACCAATACCCCCAACAATACCACCACCACCAATACCAATACCACCACCACCACCAATACCACCACCACCAATACCACCACCACCAATACCACCACCAATACCACCACTACCAATACCACCACCACCACCAATACCACCACCACCAATAACACCACCACCACCAATCCAATACCACCACCGCCAATACCAATACCAATACCACCACCACCAATACCACCAGCAATACCAACACCACCGCCAATACCAATAGCACTACCACCAATACCACCACCACAACCAATACCACCACCACCACCAATACCACCACCATCACCAATACCAACACCAATACCACCAACACCATTACCATTACCGCCACCACCAATACCACCACCAATACCACCACCACCAATGCCACCAATACCACCACCACCACCAATATCACCACCACCAATACCACCACTACCACCACCACCAATACCACCACCACCAATACCACCACCACAAATACCAATACCACCACCACCACCACCAATACCACCACCAAAATCACCACCACCAATACCACCACCACCACCAATACCACCACCAATGCCACCTATACCACCACCACCAATACCACCACCACCAATACCAAAACCACCACCTCCAATACCACCACCACCAATACTCATACCACCACCACCAATACCACCACCAATACCACCACCACCACCAATACCACCATCACCACTACCCCCCACCAATACCACCACCACTAATACCACTACCACCAATACCACCAACAATACCACCACCACCAACACAACCACCACCAATACCACCACCAATACCACCACCACCACCAATACCACCACCACCAATACCCCCACCAATGACACCACCACCACCAATACCACCACCACCAATACCACCACCAATACCATCACCAATACCACCACCAATACTACCACCACCACCAATACACCACCACCAATACCACCACCAATACCACCACCACCAATACCAATACCACCACCGCCACCAATACCACCACCACCAATACCCCCACCACCAATACCACCACCACCAATACCACCACCACCAATACCACCAACAATACCACCACCACCAACACATCTTCACTGTACTATTAATCACTACGCAAGCCGGTCTCTTCCTCTGATATTTACAATCTAACAAGCGGTCGAGAATTCCCTTTATTGAAATGCAATAGGTCTCGCATTTGCAAGAGTTTAAGCTATTAGTATTGTAAATGACGATGCCTTTTATTTATGTTTTAAAACCCAAAACATAAATAAAAGGCATTGTCATTTACAATGCAAATAGCTCAAACTTGCGTGAATGAGAGACCTATTGCATTGCAAATGTTTGTTTTGGAGGAAGCTGCTGGAAGCAGGTGTAGTTGCACAGTTTCTGGAGGAGGTGAGTGGACATCGGAGGAGGAAGACGCCGGAGGACAACAGAGGTCAGCGTTTACTTTCTGAGCCTCTCCTAGCCTCCGTTCTTGCTATCGCTTCACACCATTTCAGTCCCCGTTTTTTTAGGTCTCGACCTTAGGGAAGCAAAGTGCTCCTCAGGAAGAGGACTGCGGTGCAGGCACTGCGGTGTCAGGTAAAGCCCCCACATCCGCAGAAGCGGCCCAACTTGGACTGGGTGCGGCTTGCGGCTAAGGTGTGCTCCCGCATGGCCCTCAGTGCGGGTTTGGACACGGGGCCTCAAGACCCACAGCCCCACAAGCTGTTGCCCCCCTCCAAACACAGCAGTACCCAGCAGTGCCCTGGAGAGCCAGAGCTTGGCCTAGTTAGGCCCACCAAAACTGCTCCACCTAGACAACTTGTGCCCATTACCTGTCTGAGGCCAGCAGAAGACTGGTAGGAGACTGGCAGCAGAACAACAGCGGTGAGGTGAGGTTAG
This sequence comes from Calotriton arnoldi, assembly GCA_963921515.1. Lineage (NCBI taxonomy): Eukaryota > Metazoa > Chordata > Amphibia > Caudata > Salamandridae > Calotriton > Calotriton arnoldi. The sequence continues at coordinate 722,133 of CAWUFW010005061.1, forward strand.
GGTGACCAACTGGCATGGGTGCAAATTCAGGATGGTGAGTGTGAAAATTCAGGACAAAGGGTCAAAATTCAGGATAGAAGGTCAAAATTCAGGACAAAGGTAAAGGTACGTTTTACAGACACATCAGAGGAAGTCACGCAATAGTATGAGTACGTAAATAGACAACCAACATAAGTACAAGTCAAAATAAGTTTATATTAGGTTGCGACAATCGTGGACTTCGTGGTTTTTTGGTATGCATGCAGCTTTGAGCAACTGTGCAGGTATTTTTGTGGCATTTCATATCATCATAATTTATTTATATGTTTACTGCACTAGGTTCTCCCATCTCACAGATGAGAGCCAAGCAGGGCAAATACTGTCTGTGATTATTGAACATTGTTTTGAGAGGTCACTCTCTGGCTCACAGTCAGAGATTGACTCCTCTGAAAGATTCTGATTGTTGAGGGCAGAAAATAATGTAACAAATACTGGCTGCATGCTGGAGTCTGCACAGGGCATCATGTGGAGCGAACTTACTAGTGAAAAGCGGTCACGCTGTGACTGCACAGAGAGGCCCATTATCATTCTGTTTGTGATAATTAGGCCGACACACAGAATGATAATGGGCCGATAGCAATCTGTGCCAGGTTGGAGAGGGGCTGTTGCAGGCCATTGATCACAGCAGGAGCGTGAGCTAGCCCCTGCAGTGAGAATTACAGAACTCTCAGGCTGCTTGCAGGGGGACAGCTCGCTGCAATGTGCAGAATTATGGACAAAAGGCGTCCGTGAAAGAAATCGTTACGGACAACAGACAGGAGGCCCAAATAACGGGCGGCCTGTGAAATTTACGGACTGTTGGTCACCCTAGGTGAGGTCTGAGGTCACCACCATTGTGCAGTGCCGTGTGGCCGCCTTTATGGCTTTCTATTAAGTTATCGCTGCAGCAGTACCGGCAGGGGCTTAGGGGGCAACTGGGCACGCGAAACAGAGGGTCATGAGATCCAGTAAGATCAGCGGTGCCATTAACCTTGCCAACAGACAAAATTGCAAGGGCAAAAATAAAACCAAAAGCAAAACCAATTCTAAACAAGAGCTGTGGGAAGTGGTGGGCACATGCGACGTTGCGACGCAGGAAGTTGTGAGCATGGCATCGCCCACTCCAAAGACAGTAAAAATCACAAACTTAATAAAGTCTGCTAATAACATCTGTGCCAGCCCTTCAGCTCAACCTCAAGGCCTCTTACTAGAATCTAGTAAGCAGCCCAGGAATTCAAATCTGCATGCGATGGAAAGCACTGATGGCACAACTAAGAGGTTAATAGCAACGCAAGCTATTGTACATTCACTAGACTTCTGTGCTGGGCACCCCACAAAACAAAGTGTAATTGACAAATCAAGCAGGGGGATGATGCAGTACCCTGTAAAAGAAGGGGCACCTTTAGATGGACAAACTTCCTCGAGAAACCTCCTGGTACAGACCAGTGTTAACAGTGGGGTTGTGATCAATCCTGGTGGAAGATGGTGGAAGTAGATGATGATGATTATAGGAGATGAGGTCGATCCTGCTTTGCCCCTTTGAGCCACCAGAGCTTAGCTTCAGAAGGACAGACAAGAGGGGGCCTATGGCTGATTATACCCATTTGATTAGTTCAATAAAACTGTCTCTTGCAAAGCCATCTATTATGCTTGACCAACCGATCCAAGCACATTCAAATCCGAATATCACTGATCAGCGCAACAATAATATCTGGAACACATCCTTTATCCAACCGGGTCCAACCCAACAACATGGAAGTGATATCTTCGCCCCTCAGTTTTCATTCTGATAAACTGGAGCTCCAGGTGGATCTGCTTAATGCATTAGCAGTGCATGTTATCAGAATAGATAATAAATTTAAGGTGCTAAATGAAATGGTACTAAAAGTTTAAGCTGATCCCGACACCAGTGCCCATCGCATCTTATGAAGGCAGTTTAGGCACCTGGCCCATACTGGTGTTCTCTCGTGCATGAAACTTGTGAGTGTCTTTCATGTCTGGTAAATCAAATGCCACATTTAGCCACAAGCTAGCTAAGATGAGAATCGACAGACTAATTTGCACTGACTTGCCCGTTGTTGCCGAGATAGGCAATGACTACACGGATTGCAAATTTACAATGCCATCTAATCAATATGAGCTTGCCATCATAGACAGAAAGAGTAACCCGGAAAAGATCCCACAGCCATAAATCTGTAAGGTGGGGGGTGCCCATATACAACTTGTTAACGTCACAGGCACATAGTAGCCTTCATTCCTTGGGGCATATATTGTTACTGAAGAAAAGAAAAACAGATTTAGGCATCTATGTTGTGCTTCTGCTTTTGGCATTTGGTTTGGGGCTGTTTACAGGGACTTGTTTGTGCATCAGTGAACCCTTTCCTGCACAGGCCAGAGCTGGACACCCACACAATTAGGCACCTAATAGGGGTTAGGTGTTGGCTTCTGAGGAACAAGAGGCTACTCATGCAATCTAGTACACCGAAAGAAGTAAGATGGCTGATCTTCCTAAAGGCCCAGACCAGTTGTGCTGGTTCTCTTATAGGTGTCAAAGACACAGACAACACAGCAGTGTCAGATGCTTGTCCCACTTGTGTTGGGCAGAATGAGGTGCTGAATGTTGTGTTGTTGCACTCCTAGAGAACTGAGTAGATTTTTAGGTCTCGCCTACGCAGCGCGCATGCGCTGCTTAGGCAAAAATACCTTTTGCCAACGATTCGGCTTTCCAGCCTAAAACGTGCACGCGTTCCATTGCCTTCAATGGCAACGCGTGCACGTTTGGCGATTCACTTGCGGGAGCGAGCGGCGCCATATGGTAGCAATTATCGCTCCTGGCGCCGCTCGCTCCCGCAAGTGAATCGTGCAAGGCTCCCTCCTCTCCCACCTCCCCCTGCTGCCATGCGCGCTTGTTTCCCTTTGTGTTCGCGCATTCTTAGTTTTGCCCTGCAATCTTTTTTATCTCAGCCCCTTGAGCACGGCGGTTGCAGCCTTCTTTCTCTGGGAGGCTCTCTCAGCTTCTGTTTACTTTCTGCATGGGCCTCGCGCCTCCCACCTTTCCCCCTATTAGACGCATGTGCGGTGCCCTGCTTCACGGCTGCTTCATCTTTAAGCCTAGGATGGCTCACACCGTTGGTTATTTGGGCATACATCAACAGGCACCAGGTTCTATCCCCAACAGTTCCAGTTATTTTGTTTTTTATTATTTTCCCTGTTTCATTTTCAAATTTTCCTTTTCTTGTGATGATTTTAGGGCTGCAAACAGGTTAGCCATCTTTGGTGGAGGCCGTCCGGGTCCCGAGCTACACACGGAGCTGTATGCTTGCTCCCCCTACCTCGCCCACCGGCTCGCATCCTCCTTGAGGAAGTAGCTCTGCTTGGGGGCTGCATTCTTATCTTAAAGCGTGTTTAAGGGTGGGGCCATCCTTTGATGAGTGATTCTTCAATCGGAAGTTCACTTCTGTTCTAATTGACAACACCAGCCTGCTCACATCGGGATCATCTGGCTGCATCTTCTAGCCACGCATAAGTAAGGACTGCTCTGTCTACTACTATTAACGCATTGTTACACTTTGTTTCCCCTTGTGGCTGCTTCACAGTTGCTTCATCTTTAAGTCTAGGACGGCTCACACGGTTGGTTACCTGGGTATACAATCAACATGTGCAGGGTTCCATCCCCGACAGCTTCTGTTATTTTTTTTTTTAATTAATTGTCCCTGTTTCATTTATTGTTCATTGCCAAATTCTCGCCATTTCTTGCCGATTTTAGGGCACACCCGTTGGCCCCCTTTGCTGGAGGCTGTCTCCGGCTGCAATTTCTTCCCAGGTATAAGTAAGGACTGTTAATGCGAGGAAGCCTCAAGTTCTTTCGGAAAGGGCGGGCTGTAGACCTTTGCCGTTACCAGCATCTGCTTATATTTTCATTGCAGAGCCAGCAGTGCACAACATGATCACTGGGGAAACAAAACACACGTTCCTCGGCTTTTATAGCACACACTCATGCTTCTTCCCAGACAATTTGAAAATGCATTGCATAAAAAGGCATTCTGCTTTGTGGAACACTGGTCAGAACTCTACAAAAAATGCAAAGCTTGCAAAGAGACACTTTTGTAAATCTTACCGTTTGTTACCATTTTACATGACCTTGCTGCTTGTGGAAAATGATGCTGCCAATGTTGACTGATACAGAAGCAGTGTTACGTTCACTAAGAAAAATCTTTATGGATCGTATCCATTTAGCAGCTGAACGCTCAATGAAAAAGAGATATGGCCATGTGTGTCATGTTTTTGGTCTGATATTGTCATTAAGTATTATTAGTGGGTTCATATTTGCCGGTCCTCATTGCTTTTTAGTGTTACATAGATGTCACGATTGTGTATGTTTTATATTGGTGCCTAATTTAGTGAAGTAGTATCTCTATTGAGATTGTTTGGTATAGCATGCACTTATTTTCTAAATGATCACTCCACTGCAAAAAAAAACAAGCATTGGCATAGCCAATAGGTCTCGCTTTTGGGACCTTATAAGTATTTAGTTATGCAGCACAATATCCTTGCTGCAACAACATGAACTGTTGCATGGTTAAATACTTATAAGGTCCCAAAGGCGAGACCTATTGGCTATGCCAATGCTTGTTAGTTATCCTCTAGTATGAAGATGATGCTCTACTGAAACAAAGGTTCTGTGCATGACACTCAGCCATTGGATGTCCTTTTAACAGAATGGACATTTCCATATTTGCTGGTGAATCTGACTATCCCACCGGGGGCTGCTTTAGACTTCCCATGCAGATCTTGGATGCATGATCTGTAAAATGTTTGCCTCAGGTATTTGAAATGACATGCCATTTAGAAGTCTTCTCCATGCACATATGTCTACTTTTTTGTGGTGCTGCCGGAATCACTCCGCACCATTTTTAGATTTGTTGATCCTGATTCCTGCTCTTTAGAAAAAAGTTTTCTCTCCGCCATTAAATTGTTGAGGTTCATTTGCCGTCCTTGACAAAAGTAACAGGCTAACTAAATATTTTGTAGCCTCCCTGGGGACCCCTGTAAGAAAGTGTCCTCTTTTTGCATGGTTGCCCCCACTTTTTGCTGAACAGCTGAGGTACTTTGACTGAGTGTGCCCTGGGCTCCTGCCAATCAGGTACCCAGGGCCTGTGTTCTTTCCCTAAAACTGCATTGAAGACAAAACCCAATTGGCACTCTCTGGCCACAGGTCAGCCCCTGGTAAATGGTACCACATGTACCAAGGGCACTGTGACCAGGGAAGGCCTCAAGGGCTGCAGCACTTATTGCACCCTTAGAGGCCTTGTACCTTTACACTCACACAATGCCTTTGCAGGCTGCATGTTTTGGTGCAGAACAAAGTGAAGAGTCGACATGGCACACATCTCTGTGTGCCATGCCTACAACCCACTGCCCTGGCGTAGATCAGCCACCCCTCTAGCTGGGTGCACTATACCAGTGGTGAGGGAACAGGTGCATGAGCCCTTTATCCCTACAGTGTCTAAGCCAATTCTTAGACATTGTAAATGCAGTAATGCCATTAAGAGTATATGGTACTGGGAGTTTGACATTATGAACTCCACAGTACCATAATGGCTTTATTGAAAACTGAGAAGTTTGGTATCAAACTTCTCAGCACATTAAACCCACACTAATGAAAAATGCACACAGAGGGCATCTTAGAGATGCCCCCTGAAAAATGACCTAACACTAGTGTCCAGAATGAGTGGCTGCTCCCCAGCTGCCACCAGTAGACATGTTTCTGGACCCCTGGGTCAAGAGCCTGCTGCTCCCGGGGGTCTGAAACAATGCACATCCTGGTAGGAGGTGCTAAGCCTCCTCCCGCAAGATGGGCAGGGTCCACGAAGGGGAAGCTTCAAAGGCTTGCCGCCTTTGTGAGCTTCCCCAGGCCTTTTGCTGCTTCCAGCAACTGGTCCCCACTGGTTCTGACGCGCTTTGGGCAGGAGAACCGGCGGGAAAACCAAGTGAGGAAGGGAGGTGTGCCCACCTTTGCCAACCCCATCCCTCAGGTGGGGGAGGCGAGGTGAAGGGCAACTCTCAGTCCCCGCCGTCTTGCAGATGGGGGGACCCAGCCAACCAGAGTGAGGCATATGCCCCCTCCCACTGGAGGGTGGCATAGTAGGTGGTATACCCACCCCAAGGAAGGGACCCATTGCCCCCAACCTTTTACTTACCTCTATTGCCCCTAAATCTAGTATTTAGGTGCACCCCTGAACCTTCCCTCCTCAGACAAGCAACGACAAGAAGAAAAGAAGAAGAAGGACCGAACAGCCGTGCCGAAGCTAAGAAGAGGAGGACGCCCACTGACTTGGCCCCAGCCCTACTGGCCTGTCCCCACCTCGAACCTGCAGAAGCGAAACTCCAGTGTGTCCTGCAGCCAGCAACCTCAAGAACCCTGAGGACCTGCCCTGCCTTCCAAAGAAAAGACTTGATCGCCTGTGAACACCGGATTTGTTCACCCACAGACTCCACCTCCGGCCAAACCTGCGAGTCTGCACCACTCTGCACCCGTCGCCCACGGCCTGAGTTCGAGTGGCCCAACCCCACGAGGAGGTCTCCCCGGCGATTCTCACCCAAGATCTGGTGATCTCTGACCTGCCTCGAATCTTCCAGCGAAGCCTGCAGCCTCTTTCTGGAGGATCCTGCTGACACCCCTGCACCCGAAGCCCCACGGCCTTGGGTGGCCCAACCGACGGTGTCCCAGCATCCCCAGGCATCCCAACTTACCTCTCCAACCAGTAGTCGCCTCAAGAAGATCTTCATCCCCGAGCCTGCAGTCTTTGTTGAAACCAGAGAATCCCCATTGCAATCAACTGGGCACCCGATGCCGAAACAGCACCCTGCACCCAGCCGCCCCTGCGCCGCTGCGGGTGTACTTTGGGTGCTAACTCGGATCCCCCTTTGCCCTGAGCCTATCACCATGAGCTTTGCTCCCACAACCCAGTGGCCTGCTCATAAGCAGCCACCAACCGGAGGCCCCCTATCTCCCATTGGATAACATTGGGCCTCAGCACTCTGCACCCGGCTGCCCTAGTGCCGCAGAGGGGGTTTTGAGAGTGCATCCTCGACCCTGGAGTAACCCTTGTTCTAACCCCAGAAACTCAACCCCAAAGACCGAGTAATTACCTGGTAACCGATAAATTCATTTCTCTCCATAGGAATACATTGACTGTTTTTCTCTGAAAAGTTTTGTGTGGAGTTGATTTGTATGAAAACATGAAAAATTACAACTGTGCAAAACTGATTTTACTTTCCTTTTCTCTAGGAAATGTCCTAGTGTGATATCTAGGCATATCACACTGAGTAGAAAAAGTAACTTAAAAAGTAATCTAAAAAGTTACTGAAAAGTAATCTGTACAGTAATTTCGAATCCTTGACTTACCTTTATTTCAACCAAACTGCATTTGAACCTGCATTCAATTGTAAACACTGCATAATATTTTGCAAAGCATTTATTTCACTTACCTGTGCCAAGCTTGGCTTGGTTCTAGAAATAAAATAACTTAATAATATTTTTATACAAACAAAATTGGTCTGAGATCAGTCTTTGAGTGTGTGACATCATTTGCTGATTGAGTGTGTACAACAAATGCTTAACACTAACCTCTGATAAAGCCGTACTGCTCGCCCACACTACCACAAATAGAGAGTAAGGTGCTATCTACTTTTATCACTGCCTACCTTTGGGGTTCCACTGGACTCTGTGCACACTATACCTCATTTTGGTATAGTATATACAGAGCCAGCTTCCTACAAACCCTCGTAGCCACTCATGGGGGAGGCCCTAGGTTAGTGACCTCTTAAGTGAAGTGGATGGTGCCCTGCATGTCAGTGGAGATTGATGACAGATAGTCCCTTGCCCAATACAACTAGAGATGACCTAGACGATTCGCCTATGTCCAATAGGCATGTAGGGAACTAACAAAGGACTAGACCTTTTTTGATGATTAGGTGAGTTTGTGAGGTATGAATAACCGGTTAAGATTTTACTCTCTAGGCAAAGTCAAAACCTAGAGTAAGAAAGACATAGTAGTTTTCTGGTGAAAAAGGTTTCATTTTACATTGACTGTAATTTTAGGCACTGTTCAGGTGGAAGCAGTGCTTAATTTTACAGACAATGAGTGCCAGTACCCAAAGCTCTGCCCAGAATCCTGCGGCGGTCCAATAAATGTCCACGAGCCGAACACCGAGGGTGCGTGGTCTTGAATCCACTTGAGGCCTCTTTAATCCACCACCAGACCATCCCTGCCCTTGTATCTCACTCTGGCAGGTTCCTGCTTTCTCCCTTTAGATCGGGTTTCCATCTTTCTCTTCCTCTGTCTTTCCGCACTCTGTGTATTTCCCTGTCTTGCTATCGGTAAATGTCTAATGCAGAAAAATAAGTGCCAGTCCCCAAAAATGAGAGCCGGTGGATCCCAACAGCAATCACCAGCTCAAATTGTTAAGTACATCATCTGTTGGAGGACCACGGCAAAATAAGTTTCTGTCCTTGTACTGTGTTATTTTAGAACAAGTGCATAAGCGCAGAAATATTTACTTTGGTCCTGGGAAAAACATACACCAATATCAATGAGTTAAGTTGAACTAGTAAATATACAATTCAATGCATTGTGTATGTTTGTGTGTATTTGTGTGTCTGTGCATGTGTCTCTGTGTGCATGTACATGGATGATAATCGAATATTTCAGTAGAAGGTTGAATCTAGAATGTGGATTGGGGTGGACAAAATTGTCCCAACGTCTCCTACATGCACTTCGGGAAGTTTCTTATAAGAGTAAGAAAAAAATGCAAAAAAACTTTCAAAATCCACTCTCCATCTTATCCAATTGCAACCAGTTCCCAGAAGATCCATATCTTCTGCAGAGTCCCCCCAAGGAGCCATTGTGTCTCCCATCATCTCCAGCCTCGCTATGCAGCCTTTTGGACTTTACTCACTAATAACAGCATCAAAATCCACCTAAATTACAACAACTCACAATTCTATTTGAAAGTCTCCTGTGCTCCAGATATACAACATCTTACATACTGCCTGCAACTCATCCAGACTTCAATGTCCTGCTCCTAACTAAACCTCAACCTCTCCAAGACAGAATTCCTACAAAGCATCAACAACAATCAGCAGCTAGTCCAAAACTGGTTCGATGACAAAAACATGGAGAGATTTGAACCCCAACTTTCACCCAATATCAAGTCACTCAGATTCACCCTGGGCACTAAATGCACTCGTAATTAACTAATTGTGAACAAAACTAAGACAGCCTAGTACCAGTTGTCTCTGTTGAAGAAAGTGAAACCGTTCCACCCAGAAAGAAATTACAGAACTGCCATTCAAGCCCTCATAGTCTTGAATCTAGATGTTGGCAACACCTTGCTCCATGGCCTTATAGGCTCAATACTGTCCTGTGTTAAAGGCATCCTATACCCTGCAGCATATCTCACCAAGATCCAAAGAAATGTGAAATCACCCTCACCCTGATGAAACTACACTGACTCTGCTTGCCAACCATCTTTAAAATCAGCTGCACCATCTACAAAGCCATCATGACCCACACTCATGCCTATGTGACTGACAAGCTCACCACCTCCAGTGGCTTTTGCCACACTGGCAGACTGGACACTATCAGATTGTAGATGAAGAAGTGCAAAAATGGAAAAGCAAGGCAACAAGTCTTAACCATTTAAGCACTCAATATATGGACCCAATCTCCCTGTATCCTCAGGAATTCCCCAACTATGCTTTTTATGCTTTAGCAACATTCTGAAATTTGGCATCAAATGAAGGATCCACTAGTACTGAATTATTAAGTCTTCATCTACTAGGATATGATTGAAACTGGATTAGGTAATAATCATTAATTACAGTAGCATAGTCGAATATAAGAATATTTCAAATTTCTGCTTTTAAAAGATTTTGTATTAAGCTTTTACTCATAAATGAATCAGTACTTCTAGATTGCTCCTGATGAGCATTAGAATAGAATGTTTTTTCCTTATTTATTTATTTATTTATATCTTTATATAGTGCACTCCTTAAAGATGAATTACAGTGTTGCCAGATATCAACCAAAGACTTATGAGAAATGCATAAAATAAAATGTTTTATGCATTTTATTGGGTATGTATTTACCTATTTAATATTATTAACCAACAATTCAACAGCAATTCTGTATTCCATGTATTCAGATCATATTTTCATCACCTTTCTTCTGAGATATAACATTAACATTTAGACCTTTGTTACAAAGAATTAATGTGCCATTTTTCTTTTTCATAGCAGGTGATACAAAAATATAACTTTCCCAACATCACTTAAGCTTTAACACTTCATTCTCTGGAAGATGGAATTCTTGTAATGAAACAATATCAGATTTTAACTTAGCTAAATGTGACCGAACTCTTTGGGCCAGAACTCTTTGGGCCAAATTTATCAATCTTTCATGCAATACAACGCAGCATGACAACTTGCTATGCTGTGTGAAAAGGAGAGGGCCGGAATGTGCCATATTTTCAAATATATGGCGCATTCCTGCTCTCTCACTGCGCTGGCACACAATATGCTGCCTAGTGCCAATGCTGGCGTCCTTACGCCATGGTGCACATTCTTGCACAAAAACAATCCTCTCAGACTTTTTCCTCTTTCTAAGTGTGCTGCTGAGTGGGAATAGTAAATTTCACCCCGCCTGAGTCCAACACTTACCCTACCTTTGCACTGACTGGAGTGGGAATAGGTACGTTTTACCCCTCTTGAGTCCAACGCTTTTCCTATTTTTGCACCCACTGGAGTGGGAATAGTAGATTTAACCTCTCCTGAGTCCAAAACCTTCCCTACTGTTGCACTTACTGGTGTGGGAAAAGTAAATTTTAACCATCCTAAGTCCAATGCTTTCCCTACTGTTGCACACACTGGAGTGGGAATAGTAAATTTTACGCCTCCTAAGTCTAACGCTTTCTCTACTTTTGCACACACTGGAGTGGGAATAATACATTTTACCCCTCCTGAGTCCAACACTTTCTCTGCTGTTGCACAAAGTGCTGTGGGAAAAGTACATTTTATGCCTCCTGAGTCCAACACTTTCCCTACTGTTGCAGTGACTGGAGTGGGAATAGTAAATTCCTCCCTTTCTGTGTCCAACACTTTCGCTATTGTTGCACCGACTGGTATGGGATTAGTAAATGTAACCCCTCCTAAGTCCAACACTTTCCCTACTGTTGCACACACTGGAGTGGGAATAGTAAATTTTACCCCTCCTGAGTCCAACACTTTCTCTGCTGTTGCACACAGTGAAGTGGGAATAGTAAATTTTACTCCCCTGAGTCCACACTTACCCTACTGTTGCATTGACTGTTGTGGGAATAGTGAACTTAACCCCTCCTAAGTCCAACACTTTCCCTACTGTTGCACACACTGGAGTGGGAATAGTAATTTTTACCCCTCCTGAGTCCAACACTTTCTCTACTGTTGCACACTCCGGAGTGGGAATAATACATTTTACCCCTCCTGAGTCCAATGCTTTCTCTGCTGTTGCACAAAGTGGAGTGGGAATAGTATATTTTATGCCTCCTGAGTACAACACTTTCCCTACTGTTGCACTGACTGGTATGGGATTAGTAAATGTAACCTCTCCTGAGTCCAACACTTTCCTTACTGTTGCACCTACTGGAGTGGGAATAGTAAATGTAACTCCTCCTAATCCAACACTTTCGCTACTGTTGCACACACTGGAGTGGGAAAAGTAAATTTTACCCCACCTGAGTCCAACACTTTCAATACTGTTGCACACAGTGGAGTGGGAATAGTAAATTGTACGCCTCCTGAGTCCAATGCATACCCTACTGTTGCATTGACTGTTGTGGGAATAGTAAATTCTGCCCTTTCTGTGTCCAACACTTTCCCTATGGTTGCACTGGCTGGTATGGGATTAGTAAATGTAACCTCTCCTGAGTCCAACACTTTCCTTACTGTTGAACCTACTGGAATGGGAACAGTTAATGTAACCCCTCCTAATCCAACACTTTCCCTACTGTTGCACACACTGGAGTGGGAATAGTACATTTTACCCCTCCTGAGTCCAACACTTTCTCTACTGTTGCACACAGTAGAGTGGGAATAGTAAATGTTACGCCTCCTGAGTCCAACACTTTCCCTACAGTTGCACTGACTGGAGTGAGAATAGTAATTTTAACCCTTCCTAAGTCCAACGCTTTCTGTACTGTTGCACCGACTGGTGTGGGAATAGTTAATTTAACCTTTCCTGAGTTCAACGTTTTCCCTACTTTTGCACCTACTGGAGTGGGAATAGTCAATTTAACCACCTCCTGAGTGCAACGCTTTCTCTACTGTTGCACACACTGGAGTGGGAATAGTAAAGTTTACCCCTTCGGTGTCGAATGCTTTCCCTACTTTTGCAAACACTGGAGTGGGAGTAGTATAGTTATTATTCTTGGAGTTTAATAGTTTTTTTAATGTTGTTTACATATTTATTATTATGTGTTCATGTATTTAATTTTTTATTTTTTTTAAATAAATGAATGTATGTATTTTGTAACATATTTTTAATAAAATGTATTTTTATATATGGTTTACTGTTTTATGGATAATTAACTTAGAAATATAATACATATTTTTGCAGTTTATTTGTTACATTTATTAAGTATTTTTATATATTATGTAAAAAAAAATATATACAGTTGTCTTATTGGTATATTTAAAAAACATTGAAAAAACATTAGATAATTAAAATTTAGATTATAATTAATATGTTTGAACATTATATATGTGTATATAAATATACACCCATTCATATATATATATGGGTGTGTGTTTGTTTAAATAAGTTTACATTTATATATGTTTAAATATGACTTAAACATATTCAACTTACATTACGAGCTAGCATGGCCGATGTCCGGTGGAGCTGTTTAGGCAGCTATAGAGGAGATTGGCTCTGGTTTCACCCCCTCGGCCGTCACCTACCCAGCCGGACATTGGACATAGTTTTTCCTCGTCTCTCCGCTGTGTTTCCTTCCCTCCCCCGCCTCCTCCCTCTGTGATCCTATGGCTGCCTCCCCCTTCCTGCCCTGCGTGGAGCCGTGGAGTGAGTTACCTTATGGTTTTTGCATTGGATTTTTGTATATCCCACCATTTTGAGATAATTGTTATCGGCTCCTGTGACCTGGGTCTTCCTTCTTGGTGGTTCTTTGTTCTTCTGACTGACCTTTTTCCTCTAGTCGACCCCCCCCCCTTAGGTCTCCAACACCCCTCCCTTCCTATTCTTTCACCGATACACGGGATATTTTTGGATTGTTTGTCCCCAGCCCATTTGTTTGTTCTTTCACTTTGTCAGTTTTGTCCCCCTGAAGTACTTTCCCCCTTGCCGGTCTGCCTGACTTGATATGCATTCCTTACCCCTTTTTACCATTCTCCCTCTACCTTCCATGCCCCATTGGACGTGTGTCTTGACTATGCTAGGCGCTAATAACTCATGCTATTGTTTAATCACTGTTTTTTCTCCTATGTTATACTTGGCTCCTGTAACTGATGTAATTTTTTTGTAACTTGTAACTCGCTGATCCTCATGTAAAGCGCTCTGATACCTCCGGGTCTAGCCAGCGCTATATAAAACTCTGCAAATAAATTATATTAATGTCATATGTTAAAATATTTACTATTAACTGTTTTAGCTCTATATATATATATATTAAAAATGATATTATTGTATATATTGTTTGATATTAGTGTAAAACAATATTGTTTTCGATATTTATGTACTTAACATTATATGTATAGAAAAACAATATTTTTGTGAATATATTTTTGACATGATGTTTCTGTATCACGATATTTTTGGTTTCACTTATGTGTCAGGGATCCTTTTCCAGGTTTACTAGTCTTGGTAAATATGGGAATGTGCCAAAATCCATGGGTGGATATGTGGGGAAACCCACGCTTCACCCATGGAATGCCTTCCCAAGGCAGAGTAATGCAAGACAGTAACTTGCTCTGCATTGAGTTACTCCAGATTTACCAAGCAACGCAGGGCCACGCAAGATAGCTTTGCTATTCTTGTTTAATCTGCCTTTAGTATTGAGTTGCCCTTGAGACACCATGCAATACTATCATAAACCTGGCCCTATGTCTAAAAGACATAGGGCCAGATTTATCACATTGGTTTGCCTAAACCCTTAGCATCCCATGGTATTACCTTAAATGGAATAATTCGAATAGTACAGTGGTTCTTAACCTGTGATCCAGGAACCCCTGGGGGTCCACGTAGCCTACTCAGGCGATCCGCAATGGCTTAGAAAGATAAAATTATATTAACATTTTATTAATGTGTATATAAATAAAAAGCAAAATGTGCAGGATATAGTATGGAGGATGAGAGGCCTCAATTGAATTTAGAAAGGCTCCAAACATCCTATTGAAATTATAATTTGTTTTTTAACATTTATTTGTGAATTAAATACAATATTTCAGGATTTGTATATTTGATGAATGCTTGTTTCTGTATTTTTTGTTTATTGTTTTGTGGTTCAAAATGCTTAGGCAGGGGTCCCTGGCTTCCATTAGTGACTCAGCGGTATTGTTACCGGTTCTTTAAAATATACGTAGGGTGAGCTATGGCTCCATCCAGAGGAATATTTCTCACCTGATTCTATTCACAGTTTCGTATATTATCCCATCTCCTGTGGAGTGCTTGTATTGAAGTGCACAAGGGACTAGTTACATCTCAAAAGGTACACTAAATTATGAAACATTAATATTTTTTCTCATATATGCACTGTATATTCCCAAAAATATTTTTTGTTTTCTTTTTCACCGCAAGCCAGACCTGTTGGCTTTGCCAAATATTGTTGCATTTTTGCTTCACCTGCACGTATGGTAGGTAATAGGCTTCTTTCACTTCATTCAGCAGTGCAGCAGTACCGACAGGAAGTCAGTCCCGCACACCTAAGGCGTTGCTCTGCAAATGGTGCTATCGATCCTGCGCTCTAATTGTTTTCAGCATCATCTTATAATTGACTTAGCCAGGAATACTAAAACACAGCTGCCGAGGTCTGTTCTGATCTCTTTCTTTCCAACAGCAATGGTACTGCCTTAATGATAAACATGTCACATTTAATAGACCTCCTTAATGGTATTTACAAGGAGATAAATGCCTGCTTTACAAATGGAACAAATAGAGTTGTTTTGGTGCTCCATGCCATGTATGTTAAACATTGAGGTAGAAATGTGCAAGCTGTTATTTACGGTTGCTAAGATATCTCAGTGAATTATGCACGAGCTCCTGAAATCTGTCATCTGCAAGCTGATTCAGTCTTTCATCCTTGAAAAGGTGATTAAAATAGAACCCATTTCTGACTGCATAATAATATTTATATTCAAAAGTTCTCTGTATTGAAAGTACAATATAAATAAGGGAAGACCCTACGTCCCTTGCCCTCGTCCCAGTCATTAAAGATGAGGTGATGTCACCTCACAACAGGAACAAAGCTGGAGGACCCTAGCCCCACCCACCTAACCTGGGTGCCATGAAGGAGGCTGGCACCTCCAGTTTTGTTTTCCTGCATGAGTGGAATGAGGACGCGGGAGGTCTCTGTCTGGCTCAGGCTATTTGGGGATCTGCTTACCGCCCTTGCTGGGCTGTTTTCTGAAGAGAGGATCTGCCGGGGTCTTTTTCTTGGATAGATAGCTTTCGAGGCCCCGCCTATGCTTGGGAGGAACAGGGATGCTTGCCTTTATTCTTCCCTCGTTGTCCTAGTGTTCATTTCTCCTTGGTCGCGCTGTCTCCTAGTTCACGCCTCTGCAGTAGAGCAGGATAGGTCCACGCATAAGCACCCTTTCATTTTGGACACTGAGAGCAGCACACTCTTTGCCAGTCTATAAAAACAACCGGAGGTAAGCATGTTATTGTTTTTGGGTTGAAGCAATTTATGTGAATTTCTCTGCAGCAATTAACTTGATTCCATTAATTCCAGTAAGGGCAAGCATACTTCCAAAAGAAGGCACAACTCTCCATTGCCTTCTTCATCAGTTTCATCTGTGCATCGCCTCTTCCAGTACGTATAAGGTATGCTAGAGAGGAGGAGGAGGAGAGATTTAGGAGGATTGTCCTCCAGACTTTGAGGGCCTTTAAAGAAGACACTTTTTCTGCACTAAAGAAGAGGTAGTATCTGATACAGGTGATTCGGATACATCTGATGAGACTCCATCTTCCGCCGACTCAGAGGGCAAATATATCACCAGCGACATGATGACAGATTTGCTGGCTCATATTAGGGATAAAATGAACTTTTTTGCTTTGAAGAGGCTTTGGACCTCAGATGAATCGCTCCTGAGGCAATACTAAAAGCCTTCTAATTTAGGGTAGCCCATTAATCAGTTTGTATTAGACATTGTGAAGCAAGCATGGAAGAATCCTGATAAAATCATGTTACCAAGATCCATGGCCAAGTTTAGTCCATTGTAGAATATGGATACAATGTTGCTGTATAATGTGCATGTGGATTCTGTGGTGGCAAATCTTGCGGGCTGCTTGTCCATGACAGAAGAAATAATTCTAAACAGGGGCGTAGGAAACACTAAGGGGCATATTCTCAAGGACTTATCGCCGAGTTATCGGCACTTTAGCGCAGCAAAAGTGGCGAAAGAATTATCGCCCCATTCTCAAGCTGGTGCAAACTGCCCATATCGCCAGTTTCCCAGCGATAGCTGCCGCAAAAAACATCGCCACGGATGAGAGAGACAACTAACGCTCATGATATGCAGAGTAGGCGTTCCCGTGCAAAAACACACGAAAACTCCACTTAGCGATGTTCACAACGACCAGCCAGATCTGCGATGCGACCCAAAAACAGGCGATAAGGCGTGTTAGCAGCAGGGATTTAACACCTGCCTTTTACTGGTGTTAAGCAGGACGACTACCTGCAGTATGAAAGGGAGCCCAGCCCAGAGCCACACCTGAAGACCAACACATGTCATGGAGACACTGATCGTGCAGCTCGGAGACCCGAGAGGGCCACAACACCCACCGCCGCCACCCCCAGCCCCCCCCCGGACCATCCCCCCTCCACCGGCTACCACTGAGGCAGCGCAGAACAGGACAGCGGACGTTCCGAAAACGGCATGGCCCCTCAGCCACACAATAGCAGAATGTGGGGAGAGGTGGGAACCAAGTATGTGTGAAGGAGGCAAGTCACCCATGAATAAGAATGCACACAATGCCAAGTGTGGCGGTGATGTGCTGGACAGACCTCAGTATGCAGAGCACAGACCTGTCCATATGGACATAAACTGCAGGTGTATGTAGTGTTGTGGACAGTGGACGCAACCATGTTACCTCAGGCAGTGGGGAAGACCTCGGTCATGTAGCTGTGCCGTCCCTCCCTGTAAGCGTAAGCGGAGTGGGCTCGTCCGGCGTACGCCAGTCCAGCGTAGTAGTGTGAATAAATAGGCCGGGGCTCTGGGCGTGGTTCACTTCCGGGATGGCCAACGTGTCTGCAAGGGTGGCGCCCCTCACCCTGCCACGAGGCCGCCACCCCCCTCAGCCCATCGCTGGCTTCCGCGACACAGGCCCCCAGCGTACCCAGCCGCAGAGCACCACGGAGTTATGTGTGTGCTGGATACTGCCTCCGGCCTACACTGCGGCCAGCAGGGCTCACAATTCAGATCGAGTCGCGATTGCAGATGACGCAGTCCAGTAGGCAACAGACATTGCTTCCAGTGCGGCCCGCCCAGACCACGCATCATCGCTGGCTGCGCACCCCCTGAGCGCCACAGGTGCCCCTAACTCTGTGCACCACAAGTCAATGCCACGTGGCTGCGGGCCCTTGCTGACCTCTGCCTCCGGCCTACACTGCGGCCAGCAGGGCTCACAATTCAGATCGAGTCGCGATTGCAGATGACGCAGTCCAGTAGGTAAAAGACATTGCTCCCAGTGCGGCCCGCCCGGACCAGGCATCATCGCTGGCTGCGCACCCCCTGAGTGCCACAGGTGCCACTAACTCTGTGCACCACAAGTTAACGCCACGTGGCCTTATTGAGGCAGAATTCAATAGGCAAAAGACATTGCTCCCAGTGCGGCCCGCCCGGACCACGCATCATCGCTGGCTGCGCATCCCCTGAGTGCCACATGTGCCACTAACTCTGTGCACCACAAGTCAACGCCACGTGGCCTTATTGAGGCAGAATTCAATAGGCAAAAGACATTGCTCCCAGTGCGGCCCGGCCGGACCACGCATCATC
Source organism: Calotriton arnoldi (assembly GCA_963921515.1). Classification (NCBI taxonomy): domain Eukaryota; kingdom Metazoa; phylum Chordata; class Amphibia; order Caudata; family Salamandridae; genus Calotriton; species Calotriton arnoldi. The sequence continues at coordinate 740,422 of CAWUFW010005061.1, forward strand.
GCTGGCTGCGCACCCCCTGAGCGCCACAGGTGCCACTAACTCCATGCACCACAGCTCATGGACCCTTTATGATTGAGTTACGTGCTGTGGACTGCGGACGCAACAATGTCACCTCAGGCAGTGTGAAAGACCTGGGACGATGATGATGAAGATGAGGCAGGTGTAACACACCACACTGCAGCTGCGGCAGGAATATCCCGAAGGGACACAATCATTGACAATTTCTTCACATGAGCACGCTCAGCTCTGGTGCCCCTAGCTCAGTGCATCACAAGTCATGGCCCCTTCTGATTGAATATTGGGTGACTTCTGGACTTCCTCCGGCTACCTCCATGATGCTTCGCAGTTGTTTGTGTTATGGTGGTGTTTTCTGTTTCCGCTTTAATAGTGATCACTGTTCAAGTTGTCGCCAGCACCAACCACTCCCTGAGGCTCACACTCACCCCACACCCATCCAGCACAGGCGTCACTGGATATGTGATCCTGGTAATAAAAAGGGGCCGGGCGCACGTGCCCGTAGTCAGTTCCACTATCTATCTAAGTGTGTCCGTGTGTTCATTATGCATGAATGATGGCCCCGGGCCCTACCACATTACATTGTGCTGTGGACAGTGGACGCAACCATGTCACCTCAGGCAGTGGGTAATAGCGTGGACATGTAGCTAAGTCGTCCCCCCCCTGTGAGCGACAATGTTGCAGTGTAGCATGCACCCGGAGGGCGGGCTCACACGAACGGAGTAATGAAGGAGCGCAAGATCGCTCGGGGTCCAGGATCATACATGCCAAGTGTTGTGTGTATCTGTATTGCCGCAGCATGAGCAAAATGCCCAGCCACATTAGCAGCACCAGTTCAGCCAGGCATGTACTCTACATCTGTGTCCGCCCTATCCTTAACATAGGCCTACACTCACGTGGCCGCCCACCTTCAACGGCCAACATCACAGTGTCGTTGTCAGGCTTGTGGACATGCGCAGACAGGCATGACAATACTGTGCAGTAGGAGTGCAAGTGATGCAATCGCGCAGCGCACATAAGTAAATGGGTTCGGGGGAGCGAGGAGCAGCTGTGAGGCAACGTAACACACAGTGATGCCGCTCATATACCACATGCAAGTCATGTCAATAATGAATCCCAAAGTCACACTCAACCCACCCCACCCCCAACAAGCCACTTCACATTCCATGAATGCAAGCAGATTACAAACTTACACTAGGGATGAAAGCTCCTTTGTCTGAACTATCAGGCGGAAGCACATCTGCACCTCCGACCTCGGAATTGCATGTGCCCGGCACCCCCTGACAGATACTAAAGCAGCTGATGCCGACTCCCACACTACGCACAGCCTGACGAGAGACCAACGTATACACACCCCACACACAGGAGTCCTTGCTCGAAGTTATCTTGCATGGAATGGCCTTCACACTTACTCCCACAACATCCCAGGCGTACAACCGGTGCACACTAAAACAACTCATTGATCCGAGATGTGGCATTTCATCCACAGAACTGCTGCAGGTCAGAACAGTGCTGCTTCAACAAGAGCCACTAACGCAATGGCCGAACATCCCGGACACATGCACAACCCCTGTCACATGGAACTGTACCATGCACGAATGCTGCATTTACTGGGGGCACTGCCATTTGCAGTGCTGCGGATCAGTTACCGGCTAAGCTTCTGCCTTGCCAACGTCACCTGCGTTCAGCCTGTGTTGCATTGTCGCTCGTGCATGTTCGAGTGGTCCATGGATGTCTGCCTATCCAACAGGACGGTAGCTGAACTGGATTTTGACATGTATGTGCGCCCCCTGTTGGCCCACGACCAGGAGTGTCACCGTGATGCCCGTTTATGTAATGCCTTGATACTTGACATACATGCTGGCAGCTGTACCTGGGAGATTGCACAAATCCTTGTATGCAGTGACCACATTGAACTGCTCCCCTATTGGGCAGTAGTGCTAATTGGTGTGAGGGGGTGAACGCAGCACATCTGTCCGGACCTGCTAATGGATCGCCTCGCCGTATTGTTTGATGAAGTCGACAACGACCTCATGTTGGAAATGTTAGCCTATGAAGCTGCAATTGCTTTCATGGACGAGTAACTACGTACCTGCAGCCACAACTGATTGGAACACATTGCACATGTCCCGACACCTTGTTGCATCTTGGAGATCTGGTCACATATCCCACGACAACAGTGGACATGGTGGCATTCGCCTTGACTCCGAATACATGAGCGGACAACAACGCGGCTTAACACGCACCTGTGAAAGGTGAGGCACTCCCCCGAAGTGGACAGCGGCGCTTGGCAACTTTCCTCATTCTGACATCCTGCTGCATTGGTCTGCATGTTGTGGCACTTATCTTGCCCGTACTGACACGCATATGCTAATAAAGTCTACGCACCTTCACTTGTATTCAACTGTGATGAGTGTTGATTTGAATGACAATGTGTGTTTCACTGCCTATCTGGGTCACGGCCATACATGTGCATTGATAGCATTACTCAGGGAGTGACCCTTTTGTGGAATCACTGTCCCTACATTCATCCATACTTTCATTCTTGAATGATCATGGCCATGACACAGCTGTGTGAAGTTGAATGTTTTATTCACATTCAGTGGAGTGTTGGAGCTGGACCAGTACAGGGCCATGCAAACCCCACTTTACATTGTTGGCCCGTGGAGGGCCAGCCAGAGTCCTTTCGGGATTGACAAGTTCATAGGGAGTGGAAGACTACAGTCCGCAGTGTGATTGCTGTGTCATTGGTAACCACACCAAATATGGCAGTCCATGCCGAGGTCCAAGGTGAGTGTCGCTCAGTGTATGGGGGAACAGTGGGCGGTGTTATTCCAGGGCATGATGCAGAGGGCAGAACCAAGCTGAACACAGCCATATGGCGGAGATGAATGCTACCACTTCATTCTAGCCACAAAGCCAGATCCATCATCATCTTCGTCCTCTGATGTGTCAGGTGCCTCACATGCGGGTGGTGGTGTTCTGTCTGCATCACTGTGTGGCAGTGACACATCAAGGGACGGAGGTGGGAAATCTGCTGCACTGTGTGGCACTGACACTTCAGGGGGAGGAGATGTGGATGTAGTAGTAGTACCAGCATCCATCCGCGCCAGGCCTTGTGGTTGCAATGCCATGACGAGGATCTGCAGGGCATGGAAGATCACAGCTACATCTCGCTGGTGTGCAGCCGTGACAAACATTCTTTCTGCCTGCATCCTCTCCAAGCTCTACATCATTTTCCTTATGTGTCCCAACTCCCGGCTGACATCGCTGGGGCCACTCTGACTAGACAGTTGTTCTTGTCTCAGAGCCATGACTCCAGCGATGTCAGCCATGGCTTGTCGTAGAGCAAGGAGCGGACAGTGGGTGTCCGTTAGGGACTGTGAGTGGTCCCTGATGGGACTTAGACACCAACGTATGGCATCTAGTTTGCCTACCATGAGGTCGAACCCCACCCGCAGCTGGTCAGCCATCTCCTCCTGGCACCCTACCACACGGCGTTGGAATGCCATGTGTTGGTCGTGGGGGTCCTGGGAGACAGCCGTGGTGGTGGGTGCTTCCTGCTGTGTGGCCTGTGCAGGGGGTGGGGTCTCATGGATGCAGCTGGGCTGCCCTGCTCCTGGAGGTGGGGTGCCAGAGCTGTCCCTGAGCTGTTGGGGTGCGTCGGTGTAGATGTTGGGGAGGTCCTCTTCATCATCAGTGCTGTGTTGTTGGGTCTGCTCTGCAGGAGGTGTTGATTCTCCCTCTGCAATGTGAAGGGAAATGCAGATTGACATTGTCTTCACATGTATGTTCACGCATTGTACAAGTTTACTGTCGGACTGCATGGCAATGTACATTGTGACTGTGTATGAGGAGACGCCTATTTGAAGTGGGACACTTGGCATTTCTACACCATCAGGGATGTGAGGTTGTGCTTGTACATTGTCATCTCACAGTTTCCTGCTATGCCAAATGCGAATGGCCATTTTCTACACATAGGCGGGAGCAGTTGTGTCCTCTGTTCTGTTGTGAAAGTGTTTCAGTTTGTACCACATTGTTGTCAATGTTGGGGTGCTCTGCATCTTATGTGTGTGTGCTGCATTGTGGGTGAGTAGCCCCTTCGGGTCTGATTTGGCTGGCCCTTATCCCTTTCAGGCGGTGTGCCTTTCACTTCTGTGCTTATGCAGTGCTGAGATGTTGCAGACTTGGGTAAATTGGGCCCTTGGTCGGAGTTGTGACTCTTGGGCATGGTTTGTCTGCAGATGTGCAATACTTACTTGTGCATGTGTGCCATTGTGCCCATCTCCCCCCGTCCCCCCAGGCCCTGGTCGTTACTCACCCTGTTGCTGTTGGCTCAGGTCATGTTGTGCAGTGTCCGGCCCCTGACTCCTGCCACCGTCTCCCCAATGATGGTCCCAGGCTGGTCCTCCGTGGGGCTTCTGGGTTTCTGGTTGTCCTCTGTACTTGCTCCGGCTACCTCCATGGTGCTTCGCAGTTGTTTGGGTCTTGTTTGTGTTTTTGGTTGCCGCTTTTATAGTGATTTTGGCCGCCTGACTTGTGGAACTTGCAGGCTGGCGCAGCTTATCGCTGGTTTTGTATCGCGGTTGGGCCCATCCCGACTTTTTTCACGTTCTGGTTTAGATTTTTATCGCCGTCCTAGTAATGTTATTGCGGCCATTTGACGCGTTATCGGGTGACTATCGCATGTTACCGCCGTGTTGTGAATAGGACGTTAACACAGAGTTATTTTCCCGCAATAGACGGCGATATGGAAATGTGCGTTAGCCTTTTTTGGCGATGATTATCGCACGTTCTTGAGAATATCCCCCTAAAATTCTGGGGGGACAGGGACAACCCTGTGGACTTTCCAGTGACCCTATACAAATCGCCCGTTGTGTGAGACGGTAAACCTGTTAAACTAATATATTCGCATAGTTTTGAAGTGAAATATTGAGAAAGGCATGCATGTAGTCACAGTTTGCAAGTATGTTTTATTGTTATTTACATTCACATAGTAAATAGACCAAATGTGAAAAAAATGCATATGAATCTTGCGTCTTCATGCACCAAGCAAACAAAGGTCGCTGACTTCGGATGGGGGCATGGTGTTTGCAAGGGCATTATGTTTTGAACAGTACCTGCTGCTGCATTCCTGCTGTCCAGCAATTTTCAGGCAACAATAAAAATGCCAAGATAATTCCAGTGGTTAATGTTCTTCATTGAGAGAGATTGGAGGTTTGTCTAGTGGAAGTTTTGACTAATGGTAAGGTAGCCACAGTAGGTTAATATGCCTGCTGCAAAGAACGGTGTACCATGCAGATCACAAAGTACATATAATGTAAAAAGGTCAGTGGGTTACTGCTTTTGTCTGAGAGAATATTTTGTTACTTGCAGTTTATAAGTTAAAATCCTAACATAGAACAATGTCATCTGGTACCTTTACTAGGCTTCATTAGTGAAGTAAGAAGGCACAGGGAAAGTGCCCTATGCAGTCTGTGATTCCTAATTTCAAGCCCCAGCTCCTACCTGAGCCAACTGTGATCTGCAACTGCCGTGATTAACCCCACAGTCAGGCTCCGATAATACTTCAGTTCGTGAGGCCTCGACATTCAAAAGACAATAAACAGGAAGCAGTGGTCGAAGTGGGGGAAAAAAGTAGGAAAACTGTGGGCGGAGAATCAGAGGGCGAGAATAACCTGAGATTTGGGTCTGTGGGCGGAGTCAGAGGTGTGGCCAGAAAGAGCAAAACCTCCCTTTTTTTAGTATTTGTTTGGCATTTCACTGACCAGTTACAGCGTATTACGTTATTTAATTCAACCAATAGATACACGTTTATTTAAGGTTTAATATAAGTTATTGACATTAAAATACATTCACAAAGTGGGATATGCTTCCGATCACAGAATATGACAAATTCGCGTAAAAGTGGAATCACAAGCCATCTGTCTCCAAGCCATGCAGTTTCTGCCACCAGCACTTCTCCCTTTTTCCACAAGAGCAAATCAAACATAAATGGCAAAATATCCTAGGGGCTCATTATAATGTCGGGCGGATCGCCACCGCCCGTATGGCGGTGGCGATCCGCCCGCCATTATACACCGCCCGCCACCCATTTCCTCCCCGCCATATTACTATGGCGTGGGGGACCCCGGTGGACGGAAAGACCGTCAGCCGGTTTTCCGTCCATATTAGCATACAGGCGGAGAGCAGCCTTTCCATGGCGGCAACGCCGCCATGGAAAGGCATGCTGATCCTGCATTTGGGGGCCCGTTGCAAGCCCCCAGGGTGTTGGGGTGTGGGGGGTGCACATGGGGGGTACCTATGGTACCCCCCTGCATTTGCATGCGCAACGTGGCAGGCACCGCGCGGTACCTGCCAAGTTGTGCATGCAAGTGCACAAGGTGCAGCCATGGCATTGTGGCGGGCGGTGCTGTGAGCACCGCCCGCCACAATGTTTTGGATGGGGCATGCCACCGCCACCGTGGCGGTGACATCCTAATTGCTGGTGCGGGACCGCCGCACCACTGGCGGCTGGTCCCAGCACCGCTAGGGTGGCGGGCGGACGAAAGTCCACCCGCCATCCTAATAGGCCCCCTAGTTTGCAAATGTTTTCTACTTAATTATGGCTGTACCATATTTGCCACATAATACATCATCTGCTGCATAATATAACAATTTCAACGAAAAAATTGTTTGTAGCTCAAACGGATCAAAAATTGCTAAAATAAATGTGACTTATGTTGCAGCGAAGTGGAGGGCCCTTTGCAAAGGTTGACTGGTCACCTTTCTCACTGCTGCATTTGTATATTACACAGGTACTAATGAAGCAAAATCTTTGCAGAGGCGGTTAGTATGTATACAAATGTCAAAATAATAAAGTATCATAAAATGTACAGCATTACGCTGCAGCCTTTTTTTTGCTGAATATTTTAGTCAACACTGCAACATAATTTTGGGCTCCATTGCTGCACAATTCCAGTGGCCCCAGAGCAGGCAGCACATGTTTAAAGTGCTTGTGCATGAAACAGAGAGACCGTGAAGTTTGCAAACTTAGGGGGTCATTACAATAGCGGGCGGATCGCCACCGCCCGTATGGCGGTGGCGATCCACCCGCTATTTCTCACCGCCCGCATTCAATTTCCTCCCACCATATTACAATGGCGGGGGGGACCCCGGCGGACGGAAAGACCGTCTGCCGGTTTTCCGCCGGTCTGACAGGAGACCGGGCGGAAAAGGGCTCTGATATGGTGGCGGTGTCTGCAAGACACCGCCATCCATATTAGCATGCAGGCGGAGATGTGCTTTCCCATAGCGGCGTTGCCGCCATGGAAAGGCATGTGGTCTTTGCCTTTGGGGGCCCTGAGCGGGCCCCTATATAGTTGGTGGGGTGGGGGGTGCACATGGGGGTACCTATGGTACCCCCCTGCATTGGCATGGACAAAGTGGCAGGCACCGCACGGTGCCTGTCACCTTGTGCATGCCAATGCACGACGTCTATTCCCAGCATTGTGGCGGGCGGTGCTGTGAGCACCGCCCACCACAATGCTGGGAATAGGGCTTGCCACGGCCACGGTGGCGGTGGCATCCTAATATCAGGTGCGGGACCGCCGCACCCCTTGCAGATGGTCCCGCATTCCGTTGCGGTGGCGGGCGGACTTTGTCCGCCCGCCATCGTAATGATGCCCTTAGTTTGGTGTGTGTGCAAATCCTGCATTGCCGATCCCCAGTGAGTTGCACTACTACTGCTGAAAACGGCCAATGGAGATACCAATGGGTGAGGTGGATTGGCCTCAAGGGTCTTGTGCCCTCAGTGACAGAGTCACTATCGCTCTAGGGTGTGCTGCTTCATATGCCTGCCCATAAGACTGGAGGTGAACTTCAGTATGGATTCTGGTGGACAGGCCTTCAAGGTTGACCCACACTTGCCAGCTCTAGGGTCCACCTACTGGTGCTAAGACACCAGGGTTTCTAAAGTCTAAGGTGTAGCATGTGAATGTGTTCCGTCAGGAGAGTGTTCAGGTGGACTGGTCAGGAAGGCTGAACCTGGTTCTCCAGTTCCAAATTCGGCAGCTCTGGCCAGAGTGCCACATCCTCTCCCCCACTGAACACCATACTGCCCCACTGAGAGAAACTTGCACTGCCTTCAGCTACAACCCAATTGTGCCGCGACTCAATTCAAATTATGCACTAGACAAGTGTAATATCCTGCCTGGAAAAAAAGTAATAACATCTTGGAAAAAGCAAACACTCATAGGGAATGCAAGGTTAAGTAAAGCATGTGAAATGTAAGCAGGAACAACATGGTTACCTTAATGTTTACACTCATTATTCAGAAATCAGTGAGTGGTTTTGCCTGAAAAGTTCAGGACATGACTACAGGGGTCGGAAGCGACCTGTTTCAATGTCCATTGCTTATATCCTTACAAAACATAAGGAGTTTGGTTTAAAAAGACCACATCCCTGAACACAGAGCCACCGTACACATTTTATAAGTTAAAATAATTTTAAAAGTTGAAAAGGATCACATTAAACGTTTTCCACTCCACCCATCAACTAGGTATTGCAGTCCCTCTAGGAATGGTGCACTTCCCCACCCTGGGAAAACAATGTTATTCAAAAAAAGAAGATAAAAAGAAAGTAGTGTTTCAATGGCAAACTATGTAAAGTGGTGCTAATGTGTGTGGGTGTGAATAACACCAATCTGGCCTGTCTGCGACCACTATGTATTGCTTTATTTAGTTATTTATTTTTCGTATTTTGATCCTTTTTTTCTCTTGGTCCCGAGGTTGCACTTTGGAATGGAAAAAGTTCAGAAAATGAGGGCATTTCCAGCCAAAGTGTTTCGTTCTTTTTTTGATCCATTTCACAGTGGAACACGTAAAGGAAAGGAGAGGCAAGAGAGGGTAAGAGCTGTCTCTTGAAATCACAGAAGTGAGGAGGAGCGAGACAGAGACAGAAAGAGAGGGAGGGAGGGAGGAATAAAGAGAGAGAGTTGGGAGGAAGGCAGCTGCCAGCCGCAAAGCAAGAGAAGTGGACACTGTCCTTGCCTTCTCTGGGCAGGAAGGAAAAGAGACAGAGTCTTTTTTCCTTCTCTGCCCGTCCCAGAGCAGCCGAGCCTTATCTATAGGCATTGGCTATTTCTGTGGAGGGGTGCAGCATAACAAAGGGCAGAGGGCGGGTGGCCTCTGTGACTGGAGGCAGGTCACAGGTCAAGTGCAGGGCCATTATAGGTAGCGCTTTTGCACAATAATGGCCCTGCTAATCTCAGAAGGGAGAGGGGAAATGATTTTGTCTCCTCGTCCCCCCACCATTGTCCCCCGTGTCCCTCCCACTCCAACATCTGGGGGGGATATATCCCCTGCGTCCCCCACACTTCCTACACCCATGATTCTAAAGCAATATTGTATCACAATTTCTTAGGATATCTTAAAACATGATGGAAGACATGGCTGATAACCCAAGATGGCCACTATCGTCTGCAAACGTTAGCGATTGCTGGGAAATGTAGTTCATAATCAGGGTTCCATTGTGCAGTGTGTTCCTCACTTGTGCAAAGTCTCACTCCAAAAGTCACTGACTCTTTGTAAAAATGAATGAGAGGGTTTGAAGTATAGCTCCCCTTGGCCCACTAAGCTATAAGCAGTAAGCCATACCTATTGACATGCCTCATGACACAAACTTGCCAAAAGCATCCCATAAAAAAATAGACTAAATGGCCCAGAAATAGAAGAAGAAGGAGTGGGTCCACACATGAAAAAAAAGTGACCCCCGGCATATCCCAGAGTAGTAGAGGCAAGAAGCCTAAATACATTCCAGGAACATCTTAGATGTGACCATTGAAGAAGAAGTAGGTTTAGACATGGCCAGGAGTAGATAAACAAAGCCAAGAAGCCACCCACAGAAACAGGAGCAACAATGCAAAAATTAGCCCTGTGGGCTAGGGGCTACTTCAGGAAAAAAAGGCAAAGCATGCAGAGGAGAGGTTTTCTGAAGAGGCCAAGCCCACATGGTGCTGTAAAAAAGGGCCAGGTTCAATGTTCAGCCACCTAACTGCAATCTTTAAGACCACCAAGAATAGAATGAACAGCAAAGGAAAATCGTACCATTGACTCAAACGAATAAGAAAACCTCCAACCTGCAGCATCAAAGTAGATGGGAAACATAGCTCTCACAATGGCCAGTGGCAGAATATCAGCCTGCAACTGCACTGTGCCAGTAAGAGACCTGCTGGAAAGGAGAATGTCAGGAGGAGTTTATTGACATAGATGGTGTTAATTGACCTGGAATGGACTGGAACCAAGTCGGGGTGGCAGCAGGTGGAACAGGGTAGATGTATAGAAATACCTCTTTTTGCATGATCATTCCTAAAGTCTTGGACTGATGCTGCTGGTTTTTTGACTCAGAGAGTGCACTGAGGACTGCTAAAGAGACCTCAGTGCCAATGTTCTGACCTTACAAAGTATATGACTGATTGGCTTATGCACAATTAGTACAATTTTACTTACTTCCAAGTCCTTAGTATATGGTACCAATGGCATCCATGGCCTGTAAGTTAAAGTGTCCCACCAAGACTGCCGCCCCTATTGGGCCACCCTGGATTTGAGAGAGTGAAAAGATGTCTCCCTGCCTGCCAAGGCAGACAGGAAGAGCAGTTTTAAACTGTTAACTCGACTTTGCCATTTAAATTAATAGCAAAGCCCACACCTCCCTCTTTAATACATATCAGTCACCCCTAGCACAGGCCTATCGACTCCTAAGGCTGGGTGTGATATATTAAAGAGTAGGACATGTATTTTTATATGTCTTAACTGTAAAAACCTCAAATTGTCATATTTACTACGGAAACGTTAGTAGCCCCATTGGGGGGTACAGGGTTACACGCTAACAACTCAACTGTGCTAACTTCTGAATGGGACTCCTAAAGTTGATGCTTCAAGGTATCAAGATGATCCTTGCACTAAACCCAACTCGATGCCGAAGTCGAATCTAATGTAGTTTGTTAAGAAATGCAACTTTTAGAAAGTTACCACTTTGTTGCCCAAGTCTTCCTCTGGCCACTCGCAGATGTTGGGCACCAGACAGTTTTCTGTCCTCCTAGAGAGAAGTGTGAATGACTCCCAGGAGTAAGAACAACAGAGGCCTGCCATTGGAAGAGGTGTGCCCTCTCCCTTGCAGGAAGTCACACAGGGTGTGAGCCCAAAAGGTGAACTTCAAAGGGGAAGCCAGCTTTGAAGGGCAAATGATGAACATACACAAGAGAAGCTGCTCTGTTGTTGAGGTAGATGAGTTAATTTTTGGGGACAGAGAGAGGAAACCAGTTGCCAAACTTTTTTTCCTAATGGGCAAGTAGCCCTCAGGTAGCCACAACTCTAGGGTTGGCTACCAAGCTCTGCACACTGAGAGAGGGGTTCTGCATTCTTTGGAGTGATCAGAATACTGCACTCTGGGATAGCTAGATGACACACTTCACAGGAAGTCATCATCAGGCGGGAAAGCTCCTACTAGCCATTGGCTAGTGACCGTCAAATCTCCCTAGGGCATTTTTCTGGGCATAAATATGGCACTCCTGGCACCCAGACCTCATATCTGGACCAGAGATAGGGCCGAAGAAGGACTGCCCTGCTGTTCCCTGGACTTGGGAAGTGAGGCTGCACCAACAGCACAACTGCACCTGATGATCCTTGGGCTCACAAAGAGAGGACTGTGGCTGTGGTGACCGGCTCATGGAAAAGTCGCTCCTGAGCCCCAGACAGAAGAGGTGAATGCCAAGAGCCAGTTGACTGACTTCCTGTTACAGCACTAAGGCCACAAAAGCTGAAGAAGTCCATTCTGGCCAGTCAGTAGCCACAATTGCCCAATGCTCAAAAGTTGCACCGGATTCTGTTGGACTTGGTGGAGTCATTGTAATGCAGTTTGGTTGCCCAAGACAGACACTGGCCTTCACCAAGGGGAACTGCTGGTTTCACCATGACTAGAGACCAGTTGTCCAGTGGCAACTGGACTTTTGCTGGACTAATGAGGACTTTGAGTGACATGACCACTGAGGCCAAAGTCACCCCACATAGACCGTGGACCAAAGAGTATCCCCAGTAAGACCCCCCTGAACCTCACAACATCCTCAGCATCTTACAACATCGTCAGCATCCTGTATCCCTTGCATCAGGACCACTCCCTTGAAGTCTATGGTGGTTCGCCTATACCGTCTGGAACTGGAATTGAGACTGCTTTGGTGCCAAGGTAACAGTTCTACTACTCCTTATAGACCCTCCTGACTTTCCCCCTGTCGGATTTGATCCCACCCATCTCTTTAAAATTTTACAAAGTTCTCAAACTTTGCCGTTACCAATGCTTATTCGTGCTTTTGGTGAAAAAGTGAGATTTAGGCTTTACTTAAAAATCTATGCCATATGCATGAACACTTTTTCCCATAGACACAGAATGGGCAAAACCCTTTGATGCATCTGGCCCATCTTCAGAACCCTCTGGTGGATTTTCTTTATTTTGGTATCTAAAAATGCATAAAATAGAATCTATTTTTATAGATTGGTGTCGGAGTTGTTATGTGTTATGTGACCTTCCTATTCTGTTGCTTTGGTACTTCTATATGATTTATACTCGTTCCTTTGTTTAAGCTTGACTGCTCGAAGCAACAGTTACCAAGGGTTGAGCTTAGGTTTAACAAACAAGTCTGACTGGACCAAAGTCAGAAACATGAGTGTATTCAACAGTGAGGTCATAAACCACACCATATAATACACCACATTTCCTCACATTGGTGCCTAGTGGTGAGATCCAGAAGTTGTGTTTAGCTGTACCAGACAATTAATGAGTTGGTAACTACCGAAAAATCCACCAAGTCAACACCTAAGAAGAAGTTTTAAAAGTTTTGCCAAGTTCTTATTTTCCAAGGCACCGTTTTCTTGAAGTTTACCAACCTTAAGAAAAGCTTCCAAAAGTTTGAGAAAAGTTTGCAAAGTTACAAAAAGTTTGGAAAACATAAACATCAACTTGTCCACTTTGCCCCTGCTGAGGTTCCGCAACCTGAAGGTTCTGTGCAAGAAAATAAAAATCAGTCAGGGCATCTCTGTCACTTGGAGGTCCTGGAGATGGCCCCCAGGGCTTGGTAGGAAGCCAAGAGAATCCAAGCACAACTCGAAAGTGAATTCACCCCTGATAGTGGTTGTGAAAAAGAAGATAGAGAAGTCAAAGAGCCAGAGGAGAAGGACAATGACAGCCTGACCCCCACTATATGTCCAAGGAGGCCCTCTATATCTAGTAGTGAGAAGAGTGTCACTTCAGAAGGGGGGCCCAAAAATGTTGAGGCCCAGATAATTCTTCTAACTCCGGAGGAGTGAAAATTTGCCTTAGAGGAGAGAAAGTTGGCCCTGACAGAGAGAAAGGCCAAGCTGGGCATCATGCCCAAGGAAGAAGTTGGCAGCGATGATACAGAGGTAATTGCAAGGGGTGCCTATAATCCCACGTTGCCTAAAGGAATTGTTACTAAGTATGTTGAGCGGGATGACATACACAAATGGCTAGCATCCTATGAGAAGGCTCTAAGGATGAGAGGGGTGGGTGCACAACACTGGGGTCCCTCATGTGGGAACTGGTCCCAACAGTGGAGAGGGATAGGCTCTTAACACTAAAGAATGAGGTATGTGAATTTTATCCCCACATAAAGGAGGGACTGACTGAGCTGGTTGGTCTGACTCCTGAAGAATACAAGCATAGTTTAGAAACACTCACAAGGTGGAAACACAGACATGGGTGGTGTAAGAAATGGGTTGTTAGTAGACTGGGGTGTGAGCTCTAGCCAGAGCAGCAACAACAATCCTTGTCAGGGTGAAGCACAAGCCAACCCTAAATTAACCTCTGCTTAACCTCCTGGTAGCTTGGCACAGAGCAGTCAGGCTTAACTTATAGGCAATAATGTAAAGTATTTGTGCAACACTTCAAACAGTAATAAAGTGAAAAACACCACATAAAAAGAATCCCACACATGAATAGAAACATGGAGTATTTTTTAATAAATAAATCAAGAACTAAATGAAAAACATCCAATTAGTAGAACCGTAGATATGTAATTTTTAAAGATTTCAGTGAAAATAGCACCTAAAAGCACTGTGGATAGCTGGTCGCGCCAGACTGGGACAAAGTCACAAATATAGGCTGACTGCAATGGAGTGTGAGCCAGCTACAGGGACCCAGTTAGGTCAGCTAAACAAAGCACCTTAAATTCTGGTTTGCAGAGCATTGCGAGGGTCTGTTTTGAAGATACATCACGCACCCAAAGTGATGCACTGGTTCCTGAGATGCAATGAGGCTGCAGTGAGAGGTCCTGCACCGTCATCGAGGATCCCGTCGACGAGGGCATGCGGTGTGAAGTCTGGCATCGTCGTTGAAGCTGCCGTTGATGAGGGATGTGAGGGCTTGCACTGGGGATGCGTTGTGCAGTGATGGTTCTGATGAGGCAGCAGGCTGAGATGCTATGCAGGTCTTTGTGACGGGGAGACTCTTGCAGCGGTGACGATGCACCAGTTCTGCTTGGGGTTGTGCTGAGCAGCAGAGAAGATGCATTGGCTCTGCTGGATGTACTGAGGCTGGCAGAACACCAAAGGCCCACTTCCAAGGATCCAGGACTGAGGTGGCACCACTTGGCAGAGTAGGCTCATAGATGGCAGAGTCAAGATGCAGAGTTTGAGGTTATTGGTGCCTTCTGTCCCTGAGGCTAAAGTCAGAAGTAGGGGTGGGTGATAAATTCTGCTCTGCCAGTGTAGTTCGCAATTTTGCCAACTCCCGGTTTTGTTTTCAATGCAGAGTTCTGGCAAAACTCTGTCAACTGCCACATTGCGGGGTGTTTTTTGTCAGTCAAGTAGAAAATCTACTCGACTGGCAGAAAGAAGCAGCACCCTCTGGTGCACTGTGAGGTGCTGTTTGTGTTGATTTTACAGTGCAGAACAAGCTCCTGCGCTAAAAATCAGCACAAGCAGCACAATATATTCTGCCCGCTCTCTAAACTCCATGGAGTCTCACTGAGTTTTTATACAACTCTGTGAAATTCCGCGGAGTGAAACTCTGTAAGTTCTGCCCAGCACTAGTCAGGAGGCGAGTCAACTAACCCTTAGAGTCACTCTGGGGTCCTGGGTTCAATAGATGCAGGTCCTGTCCTTCTTACCCAGGTAAGAGGGCAGCAGGTCAGCACAGCAGGGAAGCAGTCATTCAGAGCAAAGGACAGCAGAGTGGCAGTCATTCTTCCTGGCAGAGTATCCACAGGTCCAGAAATGTGCTGAAGAGATGGTGTTTAAGGTCCAATATTTATACCCAATTGTGCTTCAAGAGGCTTTCCTTTGAGGTATCCAGGCATCCTGCCTTCTCTGTCCTGGCTCCAGACTAACTACAGGGGTTATGAAGCCCTTTATATGGAGGAAGGACACAGCCTATTCAATTGTAAGTAGGGATGTGCTCAACTCCGTCCTCCCATCCTGCCAGTGATGGCCCATTCAGGCACACCTAAGCTCTCTATTGTGTGTGTCTGTCTAGGATGAATACACAAAGCCCAGCTGTCAACTACACCCAGTCATGTGCCCCAGGTACAGACTACAGGCACTAAATGGCTAAGGCAGGAAAACACCAACTTTCTAAAAGAGGCTTTTTCAAAACTGTAATTCAAAATCTGACTTTACCATGAGAGAGGATTTTTCATTATGATTCCAAAGACACCAAACATGAACTGGTTACCTGCTCCCATTTGAAATTTGCAGCTTATTAAATGTAATAAGGTAACTCCAATGTTAACCTATGAGAGAGGTATGCCTTGCTGTAGTGAAAAATAGATTTGAGAGTTTTTCACTACCAGGGCATGTAAAACTAAAAAGTTCATGTTCCACTTATTAATTACATTGCACCCTGCCCTCTGGGCTGATCAGGGCCTACTTCAGGGGTGACCAACATGTATTAAAAAGGGCATTTTGGGCCTGGCAAAAGGTTTACTTTGCCAGGTTGACATGGCAGTTTAAATTGCACACAGAGGCTGCATTGGCAGACCTGAGACATGTTTAAAGTGCTACTTAAGTGGTGGCACAGCCAGTGCTGCAGGTCCCCTAGTAGCATTTAATTTACAGGCCCTGGTCACAGGTAGTGCCACGTTACTACAGACTTACAAGTAAATTAAATATGCCAATTTGGTATAGATCAATTCTACTATGCTTTAAGGAGAGAGCACAAGCACTTTAGCACTGATTAGCAGTAGTAAAGTGTGCATAGTTCCAAAACGCAACAAAAACAGGTTCAGAAAACAGGAGGATGAAGGCAAAAAGTTTGGGGATGACCCTGCAGAATTGGCCAAGTCCAACAGATGGACTTTGTGGATGCTTCTGTGAAGTCACTGGAGGACTGAATAAAGGGTAGCAGAGTGGAAACATATGATTGACTCCATAATTTGATGGTTAAAGAGCACATCCTCCCTATCTGTTCCTCGGAGAAGTTACACCAGTGTCTGGTGGATTCAAAGCTATCTAGTCCCAGAGAGCTGGGCAAAATGGGTGATGAGTGGGTACACACCAGGATGCCCAAAAAGCCACATGGTAGTGATCATAAGAAAGGAGCGCAGGCCCCTCTTCAGGGATATGATAGGGGCAAGGATAAAAAGAAAGAGTCTCCCAAAGAGCCCCCAAATGATGTCCCAGGTGGGCAGAGCCCAGAATCACATCCCATTCCAAGGGAAGGGGGTACGTGAGAAAGAATGTGACCCTTCAAAGGCTGGGGTGTGCTATGACTGCAAACAGCCAGGGCAGAAGAGGGGAGATGCTGTGTGTACCAAAAAGTCACCCACTGGTGTCTATCCCAAAGGCATTGCTAATGGTTAATGTATGGATAGGGGTGGAAGTTGTCACTGGGAATTGCAAAGGGAACACATACGCTACCTTAGTTTCCCTAGGTGGGGAGGAAGTCAAACCTTTGGTCCACTGGCCTGCAAGTATAGAAAAGTATAGGCAGTGGCCAAGAATCAATGGTGATACAGGTGCTAGCATGTGATGGCCAAGCTGGTTTCCCCAGACCAAATACTCTCTGATGACATGCACCAAATTGTCAACTCTGACAATGTTGCAAAGTCACATCTCTTAGATGTGGTAGACTTTGAGTGGGGAGCGATTATTGGCCCAAAGAAGGTAGTTGTGTCCCCTGACATCCCAGTGTAGTGTCTACTGGGAAATGACCTTAAGACTTCTGCCTAAACAGCGGTGGAGAGAAAGACTCATGCAGAAAAGCTGGGTCTTCCTAAATGGGTGTGTATCTCCACAAGAGTACAAACGGACTTGAGGGAAAGTCAAGGGATCCTGGAGCCTGGAAGAATGGCCCAGGGTCCTAGTGTCAGGAGAAAAAGCAGGAAGGCTAGTGAGAAGTCCTAATGCCCAGAAGGAGCCTAATTCTGAGGGGGAAAGCCTGGTGCCTGAAGACGAGGCTGCTTCTTTAGGAAACTTGCCAGAGTTGTCAGAACTCCAGGGAACAGGAGGCCCCTCCAGAAATGACTTAAGCCAGGGACAAAAGACTTGCCCCTCTCTCAATGGCCTGAGACAGCCAGCTGTCAGGCAAGAACAAGGTGAGGTCAAAGGTACCCATAAGGTAAACTGGGAGGAGGAAATCCTGTATAGCGAGGCTAAGGACCCCAAGCCAGGTGTAACCAGGAGAGTGGTGGTCCCCCAGCTATAGAGAGAGTTCCTCCTTAACCAGGCCCATGACACTCCCTTAGCTGGACGTATGGGGAAAACCAAGACATGGGAAAGGTTGATTAGCCATTTCTAGTTTCCTCAAATTTCTGAAAAGGTGAAGGAGCTCTGTTGCCCCTGTGCCACCTGTCAAGTCATTGGCAAGCTAGGGAGCAAGCCAAAGGCTCCCCTGATACCACTGCCTATGGTGGGGACTCCCTTTGAAAGGGTGAGGATTGACATTGGAAACAGATTTATCTTAGTGATAGTCGACCATGCTACCAGATATCCAGAAGCTATTCCACTATTGACACTCACTGATCTTGCAGTGGCTAGAGCCCTCCTTGGAATCTTCACCATGGTTGGGTTCCCTAGGGAGGTCATTTCAGATAGGGGTACTAGCTTTATGTCAGCCTATCTCAAAGCAATGTGTGATTATTTTGGTGTTCACTACCCCCTACCATCCCCAAGGAAATGGAATTTGTGGAAAGATTCAACAAGACCATGAAGGGCATGATCATGGGTTTGCCTGAGAAACGTAGATGGAGGTGGGATGTTTTCCTACTATGCCTGTTGTTTGCCTGCAGGGAGATTCATCAGAAAGGTGAGGCCCACTAAGTTTGGTAAGAGAGGGTTGGGAAAGTCCCATCAAAGAGTCCAAGCAAGATATTGTGGAATATGTGTTAGGCCTTTGCTCTAAAATGGGTTATTACATGAAAAAAGGCAAACAAGGACTTGGAGGCTAGCCAGGAGCTTGTCAAGCACTGGTTTTACCAGACGTCCTCAATGGTGGAATACCAGCCAGGACAGTTGGTGTGGGTTTTGGAGCCTGTAACGCTCACGACACTTCAGGTCAAGTGGACTGGTCCTTATCCCATCCTGGTAAAACAAGGGGAAGTCACCTAACTGGTAGACTTAGGAACCCCAAGAAACCCTCACAGGGTTATCCATGTGAAAAGGTTGAAACTCCACCATGGCAGAGCAGTCATTACAATGCTCATGGTGACAGCTAGAGGGAAAGCACAGGAAAGTGATCCTCTCCCTGGCTTGTTGTCATCAATTGTGAGAGATGATTCAGTGGAGGGAGTAGTTCTCTTTTCCACTCTAACAGGGACTGCTGCAAGTTGCTAAGGCAGTTTGCTGGTCTGTTTTCACTGACCCCAGGCCTGACGACTTGGTGCACCCATGATGTGGATACAGGTGACACCTTGCCTGTCAAGAGTAAAATTTACAGACTGTCAGACCAGGTCAAAACTAGTATCAAGGCTGAGGTTACTAGAGTTGGGAGTGACAGAGCCCTCTAGTATTCTTTGGGCCAGTCCATTGGTACTGGTTCCAAACATAATCCAAAAGGAGGGAATCCTGGAATAAGGTTCTGTGTGGACTACATATACCTAAGTGCAGTCACCCGGACTGATGCCCACCCCATATCCAGAGCTGATGAGCTCATTGATAAGTTGGGGTTTGCAAAGTATCTGAGGCAACTTTGACCTGACTTCAGGTTATTGGCAAATAGCTCTCACACTTTGCACCAAGGAGAGCTCTGCTTTTCCTACACCTGAAAGTCACTTTCAATTCAAAGTGATGCACTCTGGGTTAAAAAAATGCACCTGCCATCTTCCAAAGTTTGGTGAACTGAGTACTGCCAAACTTGGAGAGTTTCAGTGCAGCGTATCTTGATGATATAGCCGTATTAAGTTCCACCTGGGAGAATAACGTGGCCCACCTCAAGGTAGTGCTTTAGGCCCTGCAACAGGCAGGCCTGACTTTCAAAGCAAAAGAATGCCAAACAGGGCAAGGTTCTGTTGGGTGCAACCTCTCCAACTCAAGATCCACACAATTCTGGCATGGGAGGCTTCTAAGAACCAGACCTTGCAAACGCTGCACTTTACAGCACTCATCCAATGTGTGAATGTGTGACATGTTTTAATAAAAGTCAGGGCACAGGATTTTGTACTGCAAGGGTGTGATTACAATGTGCATCCTATGCTAGAAAGCATGCACAAACCTTTGCACTATGTTGCAAAGGTTTATGCATGGCGCTAGCCACCCTTAAAGTGCACCAACGTAGGGGAAGAGAACAGCAGCAGGCCATATTTAGTAAATATAGCTCTAAACTACTCTCTCTCCCCTAGCACATAGCAGGGCACTAATTTTGGTTGCTGTGCTGAATTGCCCTATTTTTTGTAAGTCTGCCACAAGGTATGCATAGTCAATGAGACGCTTAACGGACAAATTGCTTTGGGAATTCTTAAAATAAACTATATACCACAGTATTATGCGTTTGAACTACCCTATCCAAAGCTTTATTTCTTTCCACTGTGATTCCTCGCTTATGTCTTTGCAATACTCAAAAGAGCCATAACATTACAACGACTGAATTTCTCCCCGGTGACCATCTATGTTTATCTGTTTGTGTGCTGGAAAAAGAACCATGCGGCGCTGCTGTAAAAAACACACGCCAGGTGGGACCACCCTTTGAATCACCAAACCCTCCTCAAACACGTTTCTCATCTTGTCTGCAGATTAGGGGAATAGATAACGCGTGCCGGCAAAAATAGCATGTCTAATATTGATGTTTCCAGCGATTAAAC
Organism: Calotriton arnoldi; assembly: GCA_963921515.1. Taxonomy (NCBI): domain Eukaryota; kingdom Metazoa; phylum Chordata; class Amphibia; order Caudata; family Salamandridae; genus Calotriton; species Calotriton arnoldi. Next base: position 760,718 of record CAWUFW010005061.1, read on the forward strand.
AAAACACACAAAGATTGAGTGCAGCCTCGATGTTCATACCTGTGGGTCGAGCTTATTCCTGGACGACAGAACTGTTTATTTTTTGATAACTGAGCCTGACTGGATGTAAAAAACAGATATGAAGCCAATGGGCAGTAAAAAAAGATCCGAGTGAGGGGTACTCTCATCCACAATTTCAAGCTCATATAGTGTACTTTCTAAAGAAAGAACTGAGGGGCATATTATCAAGAACATCGTTAAAAATTATCGCCGCTTTAGCGGCAGAAAACTGCCGCTAAAGCGGCGATAATGGGCTTGATAATATGCCCTTGAGAATTCCAATAGAAGTCCATGTTCTGGTGTGAACATGGGCTTCTATTAGAATTCTCCAGGGCATATTATCAAGCCCATTATCGCCGCTTTAGCGGCAGTTTTCTGCCGCTAAAGCGGCGATAATTTTTAACGATGTTCTTGATAATATGCCCCTGTGTGTGGTAACGAAAGAAAAATATAGTTTGCTCAGGAGAGTGCATTCTACTGACGTTCAGCAGCCGATCTGTCAACCGACCAGAAGTAGTGAAAATACAGTTAGAAGACGTCCTATCACCTGAACCACACACATACAAGTCAAATAGTGGAAGCCAGGCTAGGGGTTGTCTTTCATCAATAATCTTTGATTTTCTTTGGTACTTACTGCCTTTGTTACCTTTGTTCTCAGAGCTCAAGAAGGCGGTGTAGGAAAAATACGTAGTCCCTGTTTACTTTGTGCATTTTCCATTGGTTACCCTTTCCTCAGTCTCTCAGGCCCAGTGACTATCCAGGGTCTAAGGGTGGGCCAGGGTCAAACTTGACATTAGTGTCAAAGGTCATATCATGTTACTTCCCCTACTTTGTGAATGGACGTCCATGCTACCTTTGATTCTAATGATCAAGTTTATTGCACCTTCAGGGGCCAACATGACGGGGCTAATGTAGATCTCTGTTTGGCAATTTTTATCCTTAAAATGTGATTGTGCAACGTGCTATGTAAATAGGCTGCTACACTAACGTGATCTGCCCTGCATATAAAACATTGCAGGTTCTTTATCACAAACATGTGTTAATTTTCTCTAGGTCAGATTTTCCACAATCATAGAATGTTGGAAACTATATCTTGGGGGTGAGAAAGTTGTAGTCATAAGCCTCGACAACATATGCGAGGTTATTTCATCCATGTTAAGGCTCTTTTATCCATATCTAATCATTGATCACCTCAGCCCATCCAGATTTAACCACCAAGCTCAGTGAATCAGAGACCAGAAAATTAGCGTAGCATTATGTGACATTTTTTGAGTGAAACACTTGTTAAAAATAATTAAATCCATAGGTTGAGGAATTATTTGGTAACTTTTCATGCAATTAATTCCATGAGAAAAGGATTATATCGAAAAAAAAGTGAAACAGCACGAAAATAGTCTAGAGAGGAGGTTGAATCTGTATTGATGACCTACATTTTTGATTTAAACCTTATAGTTGACTGATATGGGGTAAGAGTAAGGGTGAGTGAGTAGGTAGCTGGTGTATATGCCAATATTAGGGTGAATGAGAAATGGTTTCATGCTCCTGACAATCCCCTCTGGTGTCATTGCTGTGCACTGGGACATTGATTCACTGCAATTCTAGACATGGCGGAAGTGAACCCATGCACTCTTTAACTTCCAGTGTCACCACAGGGTGTGCCAGTTGTCTCTTCCTCATCTCCTCAACAACCTACTATTTGGTAATGAGGGGCTATGGAAATTAAAAGGGCCTGTAAAGACCTGCTTATATGCTTGCTGTTGCCTTTATACTTCTTGATACCAGGGGTAGCAAAGTCAATGCCAGAAGTACCGAAGATAAAGAAAGCTGCTACCTCTGGCTTTCCCTATTTGACCACCATTTATTTATTTTGAAAGTTTTATATAGCGCGAACATGACCACCAAGGGTATCAGAGCGCTTTACAGATTATGCATCACTAAGGGTATAAGCAAACAAAACAGAATAAACAAAGCAACAAGGTCAACGTCTAAGATTGACCAATATTCTCGTGAGGGAAAAGCAAACATAACAGAATCAACACAGCGACAAAATCACATTCTAGAATTGTCCGACAAACTCGAGAGCCAGGGGCTAGGTCAAAGTCAAGGCTATGGACCCAGAATCAGATGAAGGGGCCAGGCTAAGGCAGAAATTTCTTCATCAAGAGCCCTTTGACTTCTTTTTTGAAGAAGACGATGGAAGGGTTCACCCTGACTTCGGGGGGAAGGGCGTCCCAGATCCTTGGAGCCATACCCGAGAAGGCACGGTTATATTTTTTCTTGAATTTTTGTGGTTTTAGCAAAAGGGTACTGGCGCTTCTGGAGGCTCTAGAACCACAGGAGAGCTCCAGTTTGTGCGCGAGGTACAACTGGGTCTTGAAGTGGATGGCTTTGTGAGCCATGCATGCAATTTTTAACTGTATCCGAGCTTCATATGGAAGCCAATTCAGGTCCCACAAGTCCGGAGAGATGTGGTGGCATTTTTTGTGTGCCAGTTAAGAGCCTAGCAGCGGAATTGAGGGTAGCCCTGAGAGGAGCCGTCCTCACTCTAGGCAGGCCGAAAAGTGTTGCGCTACCATAGTCCAGCTTTGAGATCACTAATGCTTGTACTGCCACCATGGAAGTACATGTCGCAGATAAGCGTCTGAAAGGTTTCTGAGCAGGTAATTTTAAGAGCTTATGAGACATTGCTTTGGAAAGCCAGAGTGAAAGGATGCTTCTAGTGGGGGCGGTATGCAGCACCCTGTCAGGTGTGCTTTAGTAGAACTTACAGTCTAGGATGGGGCCCCATGGGGTGGTCCATGACCTAAGGGACATCTTGAGAGGGGAGCAAGTGAGAAATAGTCCCTGCTTCCAGCCACTGGTGAGTGATCCCTAAAGGTGGCCAGATCCAGTACATAATTCTTTAGGATGGAATGTCAATGGATCTGGCAGGCATCACTGCCTCTAGGGCACGGGGAAAGAAACCCAATGCATTCTGGCAGGAGACTGCTATAGCAGAAATGACTCAGCTGGAAAATTTCTGCTAAAAACAATCTCCTGCAAGCAAATAAATGAATTGAAACTGCAAATTTCACATAATTAGAAATTCATGAATTTCACACATTTTGTGAATTAAAATTGCAATGGTCGAATTGGAGTATTTTCTTTCCTTAGTGGACTTATTCATCCAAATATGTTGATCTCCTCCAGTAACGTCTGCCCTGTTGGCTGGATGCAATGATTGCATGTCTGTTTTGGATGGTATCTTGCTTTGCAATTTAGTGTTTGCACTTTTCGAAGATTAAAGGCCCTATTATGAGTTTGGTAGTCTGCAAACCGCCGTACCCACGGTTGTGGTCTGACCGCCGCAAGTTCAGCGGTCTGACCGCTTTGACCGCCGCGAGTTCAGCGGTCTGACCGCCGCATCAGGGGATGGGCGGATTGCCATTACAAAGACCATTAAGTATAATGGGTTTGCCTATGTCCCTCAGAACCTGGGTATACAATTATAAACTACAAGTGGTCCTGTTGGGTGTCACAATTTTGGCAGAAATGGTGAAAAATGCTTTTTATTAAGCATGGATATAAAGGGTCCAATAATGATCCTTATCAGTCTGTGTGCGAGAGATACTATTAGTGATTCCTTACTTGCCTCTGCACATTGAAATTCTTAATGTCCACAAACCACGACACAAAGAGTGAATCATCGATAGCATGTATTATTCTGTCCGTCCATAACATACAGATTACATATAATACAATCAATTAAACTAACATAACGTGGAAAATCAAAAGTTTACAGTGTTCACATATACAGACATGAAAACATAATACTTGAAGAAATTCTGTTTCTTTTAGTAGATGACTATGCATCTTTGAGTTTGGTTTGAGTGATGGAGTGTTGGATGACAAGTGTTTGGCCTAATACAGCAGCCATGTGCTTCTTTTGTACCGTGAGAGTTGACACTGAGACCAATGATAGAGTTAATTAAAGTACAATAAACTTGATTTGCTGATATTTTCACTGAAAGAAAACAGGGCAGGTTGAAGATTGATGATTTGTGAAACTGATTAAAATACCAGGATCCTGTATAGTTATACAGTAATGGGAAATGACTAAGTATGACTGTCAGATGTTTGCCATTATATTTGTTTTTTTTTTTGTCATGGGTAGGACGAACATGTAGCTATGTATAATGGTATATTGACATTTTATTACTTTTTAAATTGTTCTCTGACTGCATGCATTTATTTGTTTACAGCCTTGATGAAGGGGTGGTACCCCAAACACGTGTTGGCTGGCTGTATCTGTTGGAAATCTATTAAACCAGTTTTTTATTTGATGAAGACTCGATAAATAAAGATTTATTATTTTAGATGAAAAGAGGAGTACATCTGGATATGTGAATTATTAATGGCTTATTACTTTATATTTAACCTGGCATCCTTAGCGTGGTTTCCCCATTACTTTTTCCCTTCAGACCTCCTGTTTTTGCTGACTTCAGTATTGCTGGCCATAGGACTCGGCATACTTTACCACTACTAACCAATGCTAAAGTGTTTGTGCTCTCTGCTCAAAACATGGTAACATTGGCTTATACCCAATTGGCATATTTAATGTACTTATAAGTCCCTAATAAAGTGCCCTACATGTGCCTAGGGCCTATAAACTAAATGCCACCAGTGGGCCTGCAGCCCTGATTGTGCCCCCCACTTAAGTAGCCCTTTTAAACATGTCCCAGGTTTTCCATTGCAAAGCCTTTTGCCAGGCCCAAACCTTTTTAATACATATAACTCATCCCTAGGGTAGGCCCTGGGCAGCCCCAATGGCAGAATGCACTGTGTTTAAAAAGTAGGACATGTACTTTTGAGTTTTACATGTCCTGGTAATGAAAAACTCTTAAATGCGTCTTTCCCTACTGCAAGGTCAATCTCTCCCATAGGATTACATTGGAGTTGCCTTATTGCATTTTATAAGTGTAATTTCCAAATGGGAAGAGGTGACCGATTCATGTTTGATGTCCCGGGAATCCTAATTTAAAATCCTAACATATAGTGAAGTCGGATTTCAAAACGTAATTCTTAACATGCCACTTTTTGAAATTTGGCATTTTCTTGCCTTAGCCACTTGGTGCCGGCAGCCTGTCTCTGGTCACCTGACTGGGTGTAGTTGGCAGTTGGGCTTTCTGTGTTCCTCCTAGACAGCCACAAGCAATCGGAGCTTAGGTGTGACTGGATGAACCATCACTGGCAGAATGGGAGGGAGGAGCTGGGCCCAGCCTCACTTACACCTGAATAGACTGTGTCCTGTCTCCACACAAAGGGCTGCATACCCACTGTAGTTAGTCTGGAGCCAAGGCAGGGCTTCTGTGCATTCAAAGGCATGCCTCTATAAGCTTCTCCCCACTTCAAAGGCACAACTGTGTATAAAACAAGGGCCTCAGACACCACCACTTCAGTACACTTCTGGACCTGTGGATACTCTGCCAGGAAGAAGGACTGCTACAAGGACTGCCACACTGCTTGAGTGCTGCTCTAGAAGTAACTGCTGCCCTGCTGTGCTGACCTGCTGCCCTCTTGCCTGGCAAAGAACAACAACTGGACCTGCAACTTCATCTTGAACCCAGGATCACAGAGTGACTTAAAGGGCTAGTCTGCTGGCCTCCTGATCTCAGCCTCAGGGACATAAAAGGCTCCCCAACAGCTTCTGGAACCGTCGTCAGTGAGTTCCTGACCCCCAAGTGGTGCCTCTCAGGTCCCGGACCCTTGGTGTGGCTCTCGAGCTCTTGAAATCAAGCTTTTGGATTCTTTGTGATCCCGAACAGGCCCATTCGCATCAGAACCACCAATGCTGTTCGCTCCGAAATCAGCACGAGTCGCCACCAGCCCATCTGTTTGCACAGCAGTGTCGACAGCCCATGGGGGACAGCCAACGTGAAGCTCCAGCCCACCCGTCCAAGACGCCCAGCCTGCTCTTCGTACCTCACCAACTACTGCCTGACGCTCTCTTTGCTTCCGGCAACCCTCTCCAACGCAAACTGGACGCTTGGCACAAAATTTGAAAAGGTAAAATTTCAGCTGGACTAATCTGGAACTGTATCCAACCTGCACTCCATCGCAGTCGGCCTGAACATTTGACTTTGACCCATCCAGCGTGACCAGATAGCCATGGATGGCGCTTTATGCTTTTTGGTGGTACATTGTTTTTTATTCTTTAAAAATTCATATCTCCAGTTCTACTGGTTGGAGTTTTGTCATTTTGTTTTATTTAATAAATAAAGCTCTGTTTTTCTAACCTTGAGTAGGAACTTTTTGTGTGGTGTTTTAACTGTTTTACTGCTTGAAGTATTGCACACATACTTTGCAAATTGCCTCTAAGTTAAGCCTGACTGCTTTGTGCCAAGCTACCATGGGGTGAGCACAGGTTAATTTGGGGTTTGCTGATGCCTTACCCTGACTAGCACTGTAGTGGATGTTTACCAGTCAACCAGTAAACCAATTTGTAACAATTTACCTCCTGGGGAACATTTATATACAAGACTGGACAGGTGGGGTGTCGGTTTTTGGAGATTGTGGTCCCTGGCTGCTAATTCCTTTCAACGCTGAAGTAGTGACTTGAGATTTACAAAGAGTTTAGCTGTATTGTAGTCGGAAATTCTATAGATGACTATTACTGAGCTTTGTAGAGTGGTGACTAGGTCTGCTGTGAATAGTTTTTAACGCTATTATAGAATACATGGTTTAGACATTGATACAAAGGACCTTGGTGCGAGGTTCTCAATCTATTCTTTCATGAAATATTTGATGTGGTAACAAAAAAATCACTGAGGGTTTGCACTGAGAGATTTGTTACATAATTTGTTTATTAGGGTTTAAGGCTTTAATGTAGCTTTGGTATTTTTCATACCTAATTTCGAGGACAAGGGACATAGAGGCAATGTACCGATTACTTTCTGGCAATCCTTATTACTCTTAGTCTGACTTGTCCTCGTACCAGCTATTCCACCCCACCCTCCTGACGTGGCGCTGTCTGGCTTTCAATGACTGGTATTTCAGAAGGTATAGTTTCTAATGCAAGCAAGCATAGTGAGTCCTTAGCCGCTGGTTAGGTAGTAACATACAACCATATTGAGGTGCAAAGGACCCCCAACACCTTCTGCCACTCAAGCTTCTGCACTAATGGTTGGTAAACCCCTGGTCTTAAGGCCTAGGTCAGCTGGGTTGCAGAATTAAGATGAGTCCATAAAATAAATGATCAGTAAACACCCTAAAGAACGTTTGTGAGCCATCTTGATATGTGACTGATGATATGTGTAGAGCAGGCCCAATTAAATTCAGGGTGGGAAGCTTGCAGCATTGTCCAATATAGACATATCGAACACATCAACACGCACACCCTTGGGGAATTCTGGATTCTGAATACCTAACTTTCCTGTTTCATGTGATGGGCAAAGTGTCAACAAATTTCAGCCTTCATCCATCCCAAAGCGCAACCCGGTGCGAAATACACAAGTATGCAATGGAAGCACCCCTGGGGCAGCACTGTAGCAGGCAAATGGTTACATAGATGCCAATGTGCAATGTCAACCGAATAAATCTATGTGACAAGCGCGGAGTATTGTCGCCTTAGGGTAAAGACATCACTTGACAGAGACAGCACAGTTAAAAAATCAATTGAGCAAATCGTTAAAATGCATTTACATTTTGGCAATTGTGACCTTTAAACAATTAGGGTGCTAATTAGTGGAACCTGCATTATTGAGTGGTGAGTGATTACAACACTGTGTCAAACTGAGGAAAAAGGGAAGAGGCGTCTAGGTAGTTTTCTTGTGTATTTTGTGTTTAGAATTGTTGTGCAGAACCAGGCGCTTTAAAACGTGTTGAACAGCAGCACAGGCACCTATCACAAAGCAGGTATCAGAGACTTTTGTAACGTACTTTGCTAGTTTCCTGCTTCGTCTAAAATCCGTAATGAAACGTTCCCGTTCCTGGGAACCATGGCTTTAAGTGGGCCGGGTCTCACCGGTGCCGAGAACCGGGAGTTTCTTAAAGGGGGGCTCGAAACGGGTCCCTATCGGGCTCTGTTTTGTGCCCTGGCACAGGCGGTCCGTTTTTCCCTGGACTGCAGTGACAGCAGGCACATCGATGTGCGCTGCTCACACTGCTCACTTCTCACTAGTGGAGAAGTTACGGCATGACGTCATGCCAGGCGAGTGTTGTAGGGAGAAGGGAAATCCTTTAAAGAGAGTAATTTCTCTCTGGATTTCCCTTCTCTTTTTTAAACTCAGGAGCAGCAACATTGTCGTGGTGTCACCAGGGCTTCAAGTGGAAGCTTTTTCAATATTACATACAAGCCATAGTTGCTGCTTATTTATCTTGTGCAACTAACAACCATTGACAAAGCCAATAGTCCTGACTTGTTGTAGGTATGATGTTACTTGTTGTATCATATATCTGGATGCAATGACAGAAACAGCAAAATGCAAGTCGGGCGGCACACTATGCTGAGCACAGATTTTTAGCATACATGTTTTTAAGCCACGTCCTTAATTACATTGGCCACGCCCCCTTGAGAGACCCCCCAGTTTTTTCATCCCACTTAAAGCCCTGCTGGGAACCAATCCATCTGTCACATGACGTAACCTCACGACCCTCCGAGCAATGAGGAGCAACCCTGCGCCCTGGTCGTTGAATCCGCAGAGGCATTACTACCCGAGTACAATTAAGCTCCCCCCCTTGCAGTGGTGCTCTGAACCCAATGCAGCGTGAGCATGTCTAAGGCGCTCGCTGCTGACACGGACTCTGAGCAGCTCCAATTCTTGGAAGGGTCCACTCTGCCTTGTCCTCTTCTGAGGTTAGTACATCGTGTACTAAATCGGGAATAGTAGCACCCTCTATTTCAAGCGCTTAGATATAACAACACCTGGTTATTCATTGCTGTCCAAAATCAATTTATCATATTAGCATTATATTTGGTTTTTGGTTTGACGCCTCATGTAGTGGGCATCTGCTTTTTCGGTTTTCATTGTAACATATTTGGTTATATCTCCTACTGTTTGTGTCACTGTGTCCTTTTCTTTGCCCTACAGTCTGGCACAAGTAACAAGGTAAGTCAGAAGTGAACAATAACTGTGTTTTTCTATCTGTTCAGCTCATCTCCAGACCAGTAGCGTCTCCTGGAGGGAGTGCTGCGGGGCGGTGGGGCAGGGCGGTGGGGCAGGGCGGGGGAGGGGCAGGGTGGGGGGTAGGAAACTCCGGCTTACGGCCGAACTGAGTTAAGTACATAAATAAATAAATAAAATGAATTCCATTGGGAGCGCTGCATCGCAATCAGCCACAATTCTTTCTCTTCTTAGGTCATCAGGATCTGCTTCTCTGGTGCCATGGAGTCCCCTAAATACTGAATTTAGGGGTGTTAGGAGAGTGTAGGGTAGTAGCCAATGGGCTATTGACCCTTGTGGTTACTACACATATGACCCCTATATGACCACTTACTGTGGGAAGTGGGCATAACCTTGTCTCAAAATTCCTAAGTATGCCATCACAAAGATGGCTACTTCTGAAAAATCGTGTCCACCTCACAGTAGCCCACCTTAGGGGTGGTACTAGCCTGGAGGTGGCACATCTATCTGACTGGCTAATTTTCCTGCCTGTCCTGGTGCCAAGGGGGCGCTGGACAGGGGGTGGTGGCTTCCTTTCCTTTGAGGGGAGCCAGTTTTGCATTCCAAAGGCAGCAGCTTCTTTGAAGCTCAATGGGTCAAGGAGGCTAATCAGCAGGTCATCCTTTGGGAGGGGGTGTTACACCTTCCTACCATACAGGCTTTTGTTCTGGGTCTTCTGAGACTAAGGCTCTCAGCCTAGGAGGTCAGAACAGTGTCTCGGGTGGCAGGCTGACAGAAACCAGTCAGCAAGCATACCAGAGGCTGGTAGGTTTTCAGGGGGCACCTCTAAGGTTCACTCTGGGTGCATGTATTGGTAAATCCACCACTGGCATCAGTGTGGGTTTACCAATACGAGATGTTTGATACCAAACATCCCTATTTTCAGTGAAGTCATAGAGTAGCCGGGGGAACTCTTTTTTATCAGTGCCCAGCACATGTTCTAAAATGGCTTCCAGGGTCACTTGTACTGGCAGTAATAGGACTGGCAAGCACAGGGGCATATCTGCTGATGCAGGTATGCTTCACATGTAATAAACAGCACCCTGCCTTAGGGCTGTTAGGCCTGCTGTAGGGTGATTTACAAATATTACATGCGGTGGCAGGGGACATGGCACACAGGGATGTGTGACATGTCGTGTTTTCACTTTTGTCTGGATCAAGACACGCAGCCTGCAATTGCAGTCTTGCATGTGCTTGGTGAGGGGTCCCTTAGGGTGGCACAATTCATGCTGCTGCCCTTAGGGGCCCTCTTTAGTACCTCAGGCCCTAGGTACCAGGGGTACCATTTACTAGGGGCTTACAGAGGGTGCAAAAAGTTTTGCAAATTGGTGGAACAATTGTACAGCTTTTAGGGAAAAAACACTGGTACTGGAAACATGGTTAGCAGAGACCCAGTACAGTTCAGTCAAAGTTGAATAAGAAAGCCAGGCTAAAAGTGTGTGTGTGGGGGGTGTTGGTACTGCAACAAAAACCCAGTTTCCTACATGTTTGTTTGGGGCGTTGGAGTTTGTCTACATTTATATTAGACATTGATTGATGGACTGGTGGAGATTGCTGGTAGCTTTGGCTTCTGCAGCTTTCCCACTAATTTCATGTAGTCTTCACCTTTTAGTCTCCAGGATTTACCCACTTAAGTTGTTCCTTCAATGTAGGGGTGCATCTTTACCTCTTCTTTTGGGCGGCTTCTCTTTTGACAGCCAATTTGGCCCAGGTGCCTTGCTCAGACACGCCCACAATTATTTTGTCTGTATTAGAAATGGGATTTCTGGTTGGCTAGGGCTTGCACCTAAGCCAGGCAGAAACCACCACTCTAGTCAGGGCAAGGGAGTTACACACTGAAGATAACCCCTGCTCACCGCCTTGGTAGCTTGGCACGAGCAGTCAGGCTTATCCCAGAGATAATGTGTAAAGCGTTTGCACAACACACTAGGCACACCACAAAGGAAACTCCACACAAGGTTATATAAAAAATAGCCTTTGTATTATCCAAAACACATTAGAATCATAATCACACAATATACACTGTGCCAACTGGCATTATGCAATATTCACTGGGGATTATATACACAGGACAGGGCCAATCGGGCCACTGTCAGAACCATCACAAGCACAAGCACAAGCAGTAGAAATAATATCACAACCAGTAACTACTGGCGAAATACTGTACTCAGCATTATATCACATCAACACATGGTGCATAAATCCTGAGCATAACATTAGCCTAAAACACAGTATGCCACAATCATATTAGGCAATCACAGTAGGCATAAACACATTAGCATAAACACCGGAAGCATAAACCCAGCATGACATTTGGCCTAAACACCTTAGGTCAGGCATAAATCACCATCCAAAATGACCCCCAGGTCAACTGGCCTTTCACTGGGGCTCAAAATGCCCTCTGTCCAGAATGTCAGGGCGCGAAGATAGGGCTTCTCAATTAGCCCTATGGCTGCCAAAGCAGCATAGCCAAGGTGAGCAAATGCGCTGGGGGCATGGGGTGCAACTCACCCCTTCCTGGCACTAAAAATAATATGCCCCCGTCGGTGCAGCTGCCGGCGCTCTCGCGGTGCTGCTGATGTAGAAAGAGCACTGGCACCACTGTGCCTGGCGAGCCCCACACGGGGACTCTATCAATAAAATTGCCCCCAAAGGAAAATGGCACTGGCACCAACTGTGCCTCTAGGGTCCCCACTGGGACTCTAAAATGAAATGGCCCCCAACATTGCAGCTGCCCACTGTCCGGCGGGGCAGCTGTGGGAAAAATGAGCCCGGGCACCATGGTGCCTTGGAAGCCCCCCTCTGGGGCTTCGAATAACAGCTTGCCCCCTTGAGCGTCAGCCCCACTCACCGGGGCGTCTCAGGACTCCTCCCGTCTTCTCCTCAGGTCGTGGAAAAGGGGCACCGACAATGTGCCTCGGGCGGCCGCTCTCCTGGGCCTCTCGGGACCCACCTCTCGCTCTCAACGCGAGGCGCTTCTCTTTGTCACCGGCTGCTTCTCCTCCCTCGGGTCCGAGGCGGGGAACGTGGAAATGGAGCCCGCGTGGCTCCGACCCTGCGGCAGGCCCCGCCCACAGTCAGGCGGCGCTTGCCTGACTTCCTGGTTTTGCCGCGTTCAGCGGCGGCTCCTCTTCTCTTTCGGCCAAATGCGGGGTGGGCTCCCGCTTGGACGTACACAAATGGGGGGTGGGCTCCCGCTCTTAAAATAAACACAAGTGCGGGGTGGGCACCCGCTATCCTCAGCAGCGGCAGTGCGGGGTGGGCTCCCGCACTGCTGCAGATGCACCCACCATGCGGGGCAGGCTCCCACTTCCTCCAGCAACTCGGGGGAATCCCATGCCGGGGTTGCCTCGGAATGCAGCGCAGCGCTGCAGAGCACCAGGATTCCCTCCTGAAATTAAAGATATAGCGCTCACGAGGCGCTATGCCCCAAAAACGTCCAGGGCCAAGGCTGGGCCCAGGCAGGCCAGCTCACAGGGCCCTCCAGCAGGGAGGCAGTCCCTCGTGGCGGTTCCTCCTGGGGCGCAGCAGCAACAAGTCACCAGGAAGCACCAAAAAAGCTCCACCTTTTCATGGGGTCACAGCCCCGGTACTTATACACCATTTTTCCTTTGTCTGCCCTTGGCACAGGGCTTGGGGGAACCAGCCTGAGCTGGTTCTGGGGGGTTTTGGAGCACTTTGTTGACAAGGCTCCTCTTCCTCTTTGTCAGGTGGGGGCTCGTCATCAGACACACCACATGGGGGCGGAGCCAGAATTCACCTAGGCAGGCACAGACCTATTCAGGGTCAGGGGACTACTCCTCCCACTACTCCAAATGCAGATGTCCCATTCAGCCTAGTGCTGACTCACCCTGCCCTCCCTGGAGCCACACACACCTCACCAGCCCCTGTCACTCCAAAGCCAGACATGCAATCCACATCAGGCAGGCAGACACATAGCACAGAGAAATGCCAACTTCTAGAAGTGGCATTTCTAAAATAGTGATAATAAATCTGCGCGCACCATTGCGCAGCATTTATTATTACTATTCCAACCATACCAAACTTGACCACGCTGCTCCTCTCAGATCAGGAATTACCACTGAAACACTTATCAGGGAATCCCCAATGCATTCCTATGAGAGGGCAGCCTCACAGCAGTGAGAAACCAAAATGGCTGTTTGTCACTACCAGTACATGTCACACACTTAAGGTACATGTCCTACCTTTTACCTACAATGCACCCTGCCCATAGGGCTAGCTAGGGCCTACCTTAGGGGTGACTGACATGCAGTAAAAGGGGGGTCACAGACAGGGCACACACTTTAGGTGCCACATCACAGCGGCAGTAACACATGGCACAGGCCCTGCAATGGCAGAGGCCTGAGACAGGTTTGAAAGGCTACTTTGGTGGGTGGCACAATCAGAGCTGCAAGTCCACCAGTAGCATTTAATTTACCAGCCCCGGGTAGATGAGATACCACTTTACAAGGGACTGTCAGGTAAATTAAATATGCCAAACAGGTGTAGACCAATCTTACCATGTTTACCACAGAGAGCACACACACTTTACACTGGACAGCAGTGCTAAAGTGCCCAGAGTCCTAGAACCACCAACACCATGTCAGAAAAAAGGCTAGGAGGAAAGCAAAAAGTTCAGGAATGACCCTGCAAAAAGGGCCAAGTCCAACAGTCTGCATTAAACCTTAACTTAGATACATGGCAGCTAAACTCAAAATCACAGCACCACTTACTATAAGCAGGGCCACTGGAATTATGCTGCAGAGGAGGGCGGGGTTTAGTAAATTATGTGGCAAGAAAAGGCAAATTATGTGGTGTAGTGCGGCACATTTTGTGATAGTATTACTTTATTATTTCTGCATTTTTACACTTGTTAACACTGTTTGGGTATTGGTTGCACCTCATTTTTAACCCACAAATAGCAATAATCAACCAGTGAACCTTTCCAGACAGCCTTCCTCTGCGTGGTAACACATGTTGCAGCAGTTTCAGTAACTTTTGAACTGTTTGAGCTAGAAATATTTTTTATTGTTAAAATCTGCAGATTATGCAGCATATGATGGATTATGTGGCAAATGCAGCAAATCTATAATTATGCGAAAATCGCCACACAATCGCATAATTCCAGTGGCCTTGACTATAAGTTACCAGATGTATAGTGGTTGTTTTCCACCATAGGTTTCCTCTTGGAGTGTATTTTTGGGCACCTGGGCCCCAAACACACAAATCGAACGGACTCCATCTTACCTGAGTCACATGAATGCATTATTGCAGCACTAATACATGCACACGCTTCAGCAACTAATAATTAAGGATATGTTGCAGAGCTCAGATCTGGGTGGCATGGGAAGAGTTATGATGTTCACGTTCTGGCATTTACAAGAGCTTTTCAAGGTTGCATCTGGGATTGGAAGAATGCACTGTTTAACAAATGCTATTAATGTGCCAGGGAGGAGTTGTTACATGTATATTGATTGCACTTCTTTCCTGCCTAATAACTGAACTATACGGGCAAATTTCCATTGCTGCACAAGGGTATAAGTACCTGTGCTTAGAGGTTTTTGTCAGGCATCTTCCTGGAGCTCCAGGAGCGCCCATATCATTCAGCTGAGTTAAACTTTGCTCCCAAAGAATGATCTTACTTATGAATTTTATTTAAGGTTTGAGGGTTAACATACTGATAAGGGAAATAATGACATGCTCTATAGAAGTTTTCTTTTAATATTCTGCAAAGCTCCAAGTCTGCGTTTGGAGTGTATCATGCTCATAGACAAGGAAAACATATTGTTTGATTTGTCTCTGCATTAAAGTGCCAGAAAAATAAATTAACCTGCACAATCTGCAAGGGAAGGTGTGAGGGGTGGGGAAAAGGTCGAACATCAATGGCATCTAAGATGCCTCATGCTGATTAGCAAAAAACTTCAATTTAGCCTCACTTACATTAGGCTCAAAAAGGAGGTGGCCTGTGTTTGAAATAGGCACTATGTAAATAAGAGTCTTAAAATGTCTATCTAAAAAGTAAACCTGTGGTCGTGTGCTAAAATAGATAAATTGCCAACGCAGGTGCATAGTGTATATCACCTTAAGAGTTAACTTAGAAATCCCGATTTGAATTAGTAGGCCATAAACTAATATAGGGCCCGATTCACAAAAGTAATCTGAGACAAAATCCTAACTTTACGACTTTCGGTATTCACAAAGGCATTTAGGAGTAGTAAAGTTAGGATTTTGTCTCAGTTAAACTTAAGTTTTGGTCTTAAGTTAAACTTAAGACCAAAACTTAAGTTTTAGTCTTAAGTCAAAGTTAAGACCAAAACTTAAGTTTTGGTCTTAAATTTTGGTCTTAAGTTAAACTTAAGACCAAAACTTAAGTTTAACTGAGACAAAATCCTAACTTTCAGATTACTTCTGTGAATCGGGCCCATAGAAACTATATGTAGGCTGTCCTGTTTTCAGTGTTTATTTTTTGTGGATTTCAGTGGTTCTTTCTCAGTGTTTTCCAAACCTTTTGAAATCTGTGCTTATCAGTGTTTATTTAGCTGTCTAATCCCAAAAAAGACATAAACTGTTTTTCCAGTGTTTAAAAACACATAGGGGCATATTAGCAAGACCCACGTTAAAATTATCGCCGTTTTAGCGGCAGGAAACTGCCGCTAAAACGGCGGTAATGGGCTTGCTAATATGCGTTATAGAATTCCAATAGAAGCCCAGGTTAGATGTGCAGGACATCTAACCTGGGCTTCTATTGGAATTCCATAACGCATATTAGCAAGCCCATTATCGCCGTTTTAGCGGCAGTTTCCTGCCGCTAAAACGGCGATAATTTTAACGTGGGTCTTGCTAATATGCCCCATAGTTTTTTTGCAGTGATTCTTATAAAGCACATATTTAATTCGAAAGAGAAGTAATGTGGGGTATATAGTGTCTTCCCATTTGCAGTGTGTCCAATAGACTTATGTTAAACTGTTTTAAGTGTAGAATGTCTCACATCTCATTACCACTCACACTCACTCTGTCTGGTTTACATGATAATTAATGGATTAAACACAGTTGGAGGTCATTCACCTTCTCCTTACTTAATAATATGACATTGTAGGTGTGGCTAACCCTGCAAATAGCACAGTACTTTGCAAAATCTTTAAATTATTAATTATAGTGGATTCATTTGTAGCCCTGCATTCTAAAGCACCTGAAACGTAATTCTTTAAGCATGCTCGCTACTGCTTTTCTGCAATTTTTGCATGACTATTAAGGCCATGATGCTGTTGTGTGGACATTCGTAGCTACTAAGAGGGTCATTAGGATGGCGGTCGGAAAATCACCCCGACCGCCATGGAAGCGGAAAACAACCGCCCGCCGGCACCGTGGAGAAACCGGCGGCCAAATTATGATCAACCGCCCAAAAAAACGACCGCGGCGGTACAGGGGGAACAAAAACTGCCCGTAGCGTGCGGAGATGGCCAAAACACGTCCGCGGCAGACGGATCCACTGCGGAAAAACACCAACCCGCCGCAAGGATAGCGGAGACACCGCACGGCAAATTAGGATATCCCCGTTGGTCCCGCGGCACGTTCCGCTCTTTCCGACCGCCGCGATCGCTAACAGTGATGAATGGGAGAGCATGCAGAAGAGCTGCAGCAAAGCCACCGCCGCGGACGCTCCGTGACAATTTTGGCAGACAAATCAAAAATCCCACAATAAGGCCACACAGTGCCCACACCAAAGTAGCCATGCCACCCAAAAACAGAAAACACACCCCAATGACACAACATTGCACACACAAAACAAATTACAAGGACAACCCACACAACACACCTGAGAGCACTCCCAAATAGCAGAGCATAAAACCAGCCCCTTCCTTGACCACAATCCTCTGCACTAACCCACAACTGAAGGGCCCAACCCCTGAGAACAGAGGATAGGCAAAGCTACACCCCATCACCACTCATACCACACACAGCACCACCACCACTTCCACTTCCACACCTGCACCCCTAACCCCTTTGCACATCACACACCATACACATCACCACCACCACTTACACCCCTGCACCTACAACACCTCTGCACATCACACACCATGTCAACACATAAAATGCCCAAATTCACAGAGAGTGAGTTGAAGGTAATGGTAGATGAGATAGTCAGAGTGGAACCACAACTGTTTGGTAGCCTGGTCCAACAGACACCATTAGCCACAAGGACTCAAATGTGGGCAAGGATAGTCCAGAAGGTCAATGCAGTAGGGACCATCCCAAGATCCAGAAAGGAAATAATGAAGCGGTGGCATGACTTGAAGAGGGTTGTCAAAGAGAGGAGAACCAAGAACCGTGAGCTGGCTGACAGGACTGGCGGTGGCACTCCCATACCACCAAAACCATTCACCCCATGGGAGGAGAAGGTGCTTGCCATACTGCATCCAGAGAGTCTCACAGGAGTACCCGGGGGAGTGGAGGCTGGTAAGTACAAACAAATGACTACCACCACACTGCTATGTATTGCCTTGCACAACTACAAAGATACACCTCCTAGGAACAATTCCATTCATCTGCACCACACACTCACTAAAAGATGTCTCACAGATCCAACATCCACCCCCTCCCAAACACCACCAATGTACCTAGCAACATTACCATGGGTGCATGTGCACAGGCAGCCTGCACTGCAACTCCCACCATGCCCCCTTGTCCCACACCTCAGCAGGATGGAGCACTCCCCCACCCAGAAGCATGTGTCACCATTACATCCCCAACAAACAAACTTACAGGTAGGTAGCCATCTTGCCATGGAGGGCTGTATGTGGGAGGGAGGCCTGTACTACTACTCCCACCATGCCCCCTGTCCCACACCTCAGCAGGATGGAGCACTCCCCACCCAGAAGCATGTGTCACCCATTACATCCCCAACAAACAAACTTACAGGTAGGTAGCCATCTTGTCATGGAGGGCTGTATGTGGGAGGGAGGCCTGTACTACTACTCCCACCATGCCCCCTGTCCCACACCTCAGCAGGATGGGGCACTCCCCCACCCCACCCAGATGCATGTGGCATATAATGGATCACTCCAAATAAACAAACAGCTAGCCAGACATATTATTCTGTCTTGTGCCACCACTGAGCAGGATGCAAGCCTCCACCACGCACACACAGATGTGTCACAAAACAAACACAAATGCTAACACTCAACAGGCAAGTAGGCAGTACGTGCACCTAGCCATTTGACACAAAAAGAATGGTGCCATATGACAACACCAGTCGTCTCAATGTACAAATATGCACACCGATCATATTGCCACGCACAGTGTGCACACAGCTAAGCAAAGGAAACTGTCACAGCAACCAAAGTGTGGCACACCAATGCAGATGTAGAGGAAAGACTGGGAACAATCATGCACAGCAATGAATGACAGGTTCAGTGCCATGGGGCCAGAGTAACAACGACCATATGAACAGTAAGAAAGCATGTTATGTGGTACCAATCCAGATATGCACATGACAAGATAAAGGTATGCAGAAGATGACAATGGCCAGGACATGCCCAGATGTGACGGCTGACAGGTCATAAAAATCCACATACAGTCCGCACAAAAATCATATTTTGCGCAAGGCCCTAGATGTCAACATGTCCCTGTAATCACAAATCATGCACATGGCGCATGGTACATATTGACACCTCACACCATGGACAAGAAATGCATGTACCACCGCAGCATGTCAGGAGGCAAAGTAGTGCACATAGGAAACAATGTGATGATCAGTCAACTGTGTAGTGTACTAAAAGTGAATGACACACAGCTACCACAAATCTTACGTGGTGCACCCCAATGACCATTTCCCATCTGATCCACAGGTGACCAAGAATTGACTGCAGAGGACGACACCAGCAACCTGCAGGGCCAGTCTACCCCCCGGAACATCGACTCTCGGATGTTGACTTCCAGGAATCTTCGGACGAGGAGACTGAGGCCGGGCCATCTGGTGTTCCAGGGCACAACAGGTCCCAGGACCCCATCGTCCCCCCCAACACACCTGCAGCTACAACAACCAATCTGCAGGCCCCTGCTGTTACGTCCGGTGCGTCCGCCACCACCACCACAACCACCAGTGCTGCCTGCAACACCCTCCCTGTCCCACAGGATGACCACCCCACCCCAGCAACTGAGGAGGGCAGGGAGAGGATGTGTGGTCCAACAGTGGAGAGGCAACCGGTCCATGGCAGCAGAGCAGGTGGGAGGGGCAGGGTCACCCACACACGAACACAGCCTGGGACCGAATCCCTGGACCACATCCACAGAGTCCTTGGGGCATATGAACGGGCCCAGGGACAAACGGCCCGGTCCGAACAAGATTCACGTGAGCTCCTCCTGCTGATGAGGTCCATGGACACCCGCATGGGACAAATTGTGGACCTCTTGGGCCAACTAGTGGCGGTACTGAGGCACAGGCCTGCGCCACAAACAACACCTCCCCTCCCACTGGTGGTCCGCAGGATGACAGTTCACCATCCTCCCCTGCGGCCACAGAGAGTGGTGAGTCCTCAGACCCCACTGGCCCTATAGCAGAGGCCCCCTGCCAAACGGAAAAGGGGCCGTCCGAAGAAAACCCTGGGAGTATCTGTTGGCAAAGCACCTGCCAAACGCCAGTCACGCAGCCAGCCATGATGGCAACCCTCTGCACCACTGCATTGACTTTTTGGACTGTCCTTCCCCACACTGCCTTGTGAATGGCATCTGTCTGTTGGACTGGGTCACCACACCTATGTGGTGACCACTCGATTATCTCATTTACCAAGAATGTCAACTCACTGCTCCACTAATCACCTCACTGTCAATGTACCCCCTCACATGTCACCTTTGTAAATAAACAAATCCTTACACACACGTTGTTGTACCTGCACCGTCTTTATTCCAGGATGTACAATTTTCAACAGGAATACAATGTACCAGGGGACGGAGTGTATGTAGGCAAGGAGAGGTCAAAGGCACCTAGGAAAAAACAACAGAACAACATTCACTAGTCTGGGTGTGGCATCACAGACATCACACAACACTTCACAACAAGAACAACCCACATGCACACATAACAATGGGCAACAAGTGCCAACATACACATCCTGTAGATGTTCAGAAATGAATTGTCCCATCAACATTGACAGCAAACACTGAGTCTACAACTGGCTGCTGTCACAAATCTCACTTACACCCTCACAACAGCAACATCATCAGACAATGGGTACGTTGTACATTGTCACCCACCTTCAAGTGAAGTAGCGGGTGATGAGCTGTTGACACAGGTCAACACCTTCCTCCTCTCCACTGTCATCATCACTGGACACGGGTTGGTTTGCAGGCGGGGGCCTTGGCTGCTCATCAGCATCCAGGAGCAGGGGAATCTCCTTGCGAATGGCTAGGTTGTGGAGCATGCAGCATGCCACTACAATCTGACACACCTTCCTGGGCGAGTACATCAGTGCCCCTCCGGTCTTGTCCAGGCAGTGGAAACGTGACTTCAGCAGTCCACAGGTACGCTCCACCACACGACGTGTCCTCCCATGGGCATCATTGTAGCGGACATCAGCTGGTGTCCTGGGGTTCCGCAGTGGGCTCAGCAACCAAGGACGGTTGGGATATGCAGAGTCACCTATGTGTGACACACAAAGAAACATTGCAATGTTGCAGATGCAGAGGACAGCAGGTCACACACACAGCACGCCAAATGACTAGGCATACTCACCCACAATCCATGCACGCTCAGGAAGCAGATTGGCCATCAGCTGGGGTACAATGCTGCTACGCAGGATGTATGAGTCATGGGCCGAGCCTGGAAATTTTGCACACACGTGGGAGATGATCATATCTGCCAGGCATACCACTTGGACATTTATGGAGTGGTAATGTTTATGATTCCTGTAGATGTGCTCACGGACCTGTGGTGGCACTAGCCCAACATGGGTGCAATCAATGGCACCAACTACATGGGGGATGTGTCCAAGGGGATAGAAATCTCCCTTTACAGCTGCCAATTCTGCCCCCCTGGGGAAATGGATGTATCTGTCCTTGTAGATCATTATGGCGGACAGAACATCCCACAGCACCATGCTGAACATGGGTTGTGACATCCCACCTGCCTCGGCCACCGTGTTCTGGAATGATCCAGTCGCAAAAAAATGCAGTGCCGCCATCACCTTATACGTTGGGGTGAAAGCTGTTGGATATGTTCGGCGAGGCTGCAGGTGGGGCTCCAACAAATCACAAAGGGTCTTGAGGGTGGCTCTATCCAGACGGCATTTCCGGATGATCGCCTCATCCTCCATGTCTGTCAGCACTGTCAAGTGACGATGCAGTTTTGGTCTCCTCCTAGTTGAGATGAGAGTGGACACATTGTAATGCAATACATCATGGGATGTGCACAGCATCTCACATCATGGCTGACACAACGGCAACAAAGAATGTCATATGAATTGAGTCACAGACCAGCTGACATGTAGGGACCCCTTCAACTACACAAATCACACACTTGTCAGATTACACACAGCAAGTCCCCCAAACAACACCTCGGTCAAAGTGAATGGACATTGGGATATGGCCACATTCCCCATGGGCACGCCTGGGAGTCTGTCATCCTGCACATGTGTGACAAGGCAACCCCACGGTATCCTACCTAGCTGCTGTACATGACACACATTCAGGCGTCAATTGAACCTGGCACACCTCAACAACACAATGACCACAGTCTGAGCATCAATGACGAGTGTGTGCATGATCTAACATGAGAGGACATGCTAAAACAAACATCATCAATTGTGGAAACAAATGCTGTGATTGACAATGCACATCAACACATTGACATGTGTGCACATTGTATTGTCCATACCAACACTGTCCTGTAGTGTAGTGTAATGTAGTGTACTGTAGGTGCGGTACTGAGAGACAAGTGATGCCCAAATGGCGGTTGGCATGCTCCGCCACCCAAATGGCGGTGCCTCATGTGTGTCCATGGCACCCAAATTGCGGAAAGTACCGCCTGGCACCAGCGGTGTGTGTGCAACACACCCCAATGCACAGGTGCGGTACTGATAGCCCCAGAGACATGGCCAAATGGCGGTTGGCATGCTCTGCCACCCAAATGGCGGTGCCTCATGTGTGTCTATGGCACCCAAATTGCGGAAAGTACCGCCTGGCACCAGCGGTGTGTCCCCGCCATGGTCCATGCCATTACAGCCAATGGGCTCCGCGATCGCGGAAGCTCGATGCAATTTTGAAAATAGTGGTAGGCGTGCTACAGCACGGCGGTGCCGGTCATTGGATGCAATCAAAAGATGCAATACCGCGGTAGCGCCCGCCTGGCCCCTGCGGTGTGTCACCGCCATGGTCCATGCCATTACAGCCAATGGTCTCCGTGATCGCGGAAGCTCGATGCAATTTTGAAAATAGCGGTAGGCATGCTACACCACTGCGGTGCCGGTCATTGGATGCAATCAAAAGATGCAATACCGCGGTAGCGCCCGCCTGGCCCCTGCGGTGTGTCACCGCCATGGTCCATGCCATTACAGCCAATGGGCTCCGCGATCGCGGAAGCTCGATGCAATTTTGAAAATAGCGGTAGGCGTGCTACACCACCGCGGTGCCGGTCATTGGATGCAATCAAAAGATGCAATACCGCGGTAGCGCCCGCCTGGCCCCTGCGGTGTGACACCGCCATGGTCCATGCCATTACAGCCAATGGGCTCCGCGATCGCGGAAGCTCGATGCAATTTTGAACATAGCGGTAGGCGTGCTACACCACCGCGGTGCCAGTCATTGGATGCATTTGTAAAAGGCTGACCTGGTAGACCAATTGCAGCAGCCCAGGACTACTGGAACGACACCAGGGGGCTATATATGTGTGGGAGAGTGCCCAGAATTTCCACTTCTCACAGAGCCTGCTGCCTGAGACCCTCACCTGCTGCTGCCTCCAGGGACTGCTGCCTGAGACCCTCACCTGCTGCTGCCACCAGGGACTGCTGCCTGAGACCCTCACCTGCTGCTGCCTCCAGGGACTGCTGCCTGAGACCCTCACCTGCTGCTGCCTCCAGGGACTGCTGCCTGAGACCCTCACCTGCTGCTGCCTCCAGGGACTGCTGCCTGAGACCCTCACCTGCTGCTGCCTCCAGGGACTGCTGCCTGAGACCCTCACCTGCTGCTGCCTCCAGGGACTGCTGCCTGAGACCCTCACCTGCTGCTGCCTCCAGGGACTGCTGCCTGAGACCCTCACCTGCTGCTGCCTCCAGGGACTGCTGCCTGAGACCCTCACCTGCTGCTGCTGCTGCTGTCTCTAACCAACAGTGATGTCAAGGACAGAGAAGATCCGTGCCAGTCCCTTCACCGGCGAGGAGCTTGAGGTCCTGGTGGACGAGGTGCTCACACAGTACCCAAGGCTATATGGTGCCCCAAATGTCGTGGTAAGTCTTCCACAGTGGGTGTGAGAGTGCAGGGGGGGCACACATGTAGTTGTTCTATGTTCCTTGTCTTGCATGTGCTGTACACATGCTTGGTGGTTGTCTCCTTGGCCTTCCATTTGTGTGCACCTCACTTTGGCTTTCCTGTTTTGTGTGCTCCATTGCTGGTGGCATGTGGTGTGTGTATGTGTCTGTGTGTCAGTGTGGGGTATGTGTGTGTGACTTGGCAGGCTGTGTGTCCAGTGAGATGTGTGTTCCTTGTATGTGTCCATTTGATGCTTGTACTGAGTTTACTTGCCATTGGTGTGGTGTTGTTGTGGTGTGTGTGTGTAGCCCTGGCCCTGTGCTTCTGTGCTGTGTGTTCCTGTGCAGCGACTCCTGCTGTGGCTGTGTCCCTATTTGTTTTGTGTGTGGTGCAGGGTGTGGTGTCACCTGGCTTGTTGTTGTGCATGGGGGTGCACAGGTGTGGAACATGGCATGTCCCTTCAGTGGGGGGCTAGTGTGTGAGGGTGGAGTAGTGGCCCTGTGGTCTTTGTGCCCTGCCCATGCCTGGTGCTGGCCCAGCCTTCTGCATTGTGCGCATGTATTCCCTTGTCTTCACCGCTGCGGTGACGTGGCCGTGACATTACCGCACGATCGCGGTCGATGTGTGACCTGGATGCGGAGGGGTGTATTGGTGGCAGGTGGGTCATGTGTGTGTGCACTTGGGGATGTGTTCCTATCCCCACCAGGGTGTCTGATGTGGTTAGGGACCCTGTGCCAGTCCATGGTTTGTGTTTTGTGGTTGTGTGTGGAGTTGTGTTATTGCGTACCTGCGGCGGCGTCCGCGATGGTCCATTATTTGCTGGTGATGTATCAGGTACAGCATCGGGAAAACGTGGAGTGCTGGGTCCATGGCGGTCGTGTCCGGGCGCTGTGGGCCGGGTCTCTGGTTTCGCGCTCCGCTGTCGAGTTTCCGCCGTGTAGGATTGGCCGGTTTCTCCGCTGCGGTGCGACTGGTTTTTTGGAGCATCCTAATTTGTGGACCGGAGCGGACGTCATTCCGCACGGTGGTGTGTCTCCATTGGCTCCCACCGCCGCGCTTGCGGGCGCACTTTGATGGCGGTTCGCGTTGCACGGCAGCGGACGGGAAATGGTCTATGTTTGGCCATTCTAATATGACGGACGTGATTCCCGCTGCTCGTGGGCGGAAAAATGCATTTTTCCGCACCGCCAGCACCGCGGTGGTGCCACCGCCCGACATCCTAATGGACCCCTAAGTGTCCCCTTGGCAAATGGCTCACCTTAAGTCAGTCCTCACCTTTTGACAGATGCCACATTGTAGTCTGAAATTTCACATTTTGCTGTTAAGATTATAACTATGTGCTCAAACAAACAGCGGTAAAGTGCAGTTGGGTAAAAGGCCAGGATTAACTGATGGTATCACAAATAAATCACAGATGACTATGGAACACCTTGAAGCTATGAATTGTGTGGGTACGTGGACAGTTCTGTGTCATGTTTTCACCACTATCCCCATTTGTAGGGAGACAGCACTCTTTTCACAGGTACCTGGTGGGTTTGGCACGTGACCTGCTATCAATACTAACTTGTTATAAAAGGGGGCTGATGTATTAAAGGGTTTTAGACATTCTGTGCTTGTGAGTAAGTGTGACAGTACATATTGTCTACGATTCTTATAAACCAGCCATTTCACCAATCACAGAAAGAATTAAACCCTCCAAAAAGATCAAATATGATTTTAATATTACCAAAATCTCTACAGCAAACTGGACCAGTAAGATGCTCGAAGCTTGCTGGGGTTTGTTCCTCTACAGCACAAAACAATATACTACATGTAACCAGTGCACCCAGCATGCTACAGACTGGCAATGAGTATATGACCCCAGCAAAAAACCCACAATTTTCTACAAAGACAAGCCTGAAAAACCTGGGACCTAGAAAAAATATATCTTGACAGCAATCAAACAATTGATCAGCTGGCCGCACAATACCTCCCATAGTATGTGAGAGATGTGAAGAAGCCACTCACTGCCTGTTCTTTTGGAAAACCTGTGTGCAAAACTGAAATGATTTCTTGCTTCAAAGGACGTGCTTCGCTGCGTGCATCCAACTTTGTAAGTTCAAAAGACATGCCACATATTCAGTCTCATGTGACGCCTCAAATGTGCACGGAACGCAGGTCATGCAACGTGACCCCTGCATGACAGCCACCTTTGAATTGACTATGCAGCACTTATATGAGGACCCGCTTGCACAGTGTGATACCACAATAAGGTTGCAATTCGACTGACTCAAACTCACATCACGTTATCTGATGAGTCGATATACTAACATCTACCTAGAAATACTGGTTCTTGCACCCTTTGTACTATTGTATATTTAAGTATTCTTTTGGCATATATAGGTATCAGCTGGTACTAAGATATGTGCATCTTAGAGATTCTTACTTACTCCACCCCAACCTTTCCTGCTCATACCAGGCAAACCTATAATGAAATTGCTGGAATGGAAAGAATATTTTTAAATTATATTTTTTTCATTCAAGAAGATGCCAGTGAAGAGTTTACACCTATTAAGAAAAAGAGGATACGTTTACATACACTTTGTCCAGAAGGGTTAAGAATCTTTATTCAGATGAAGAAAAATCAAGAGCTGTTAAGGAAACAAAAGTATTCTTAAATGCTATTGATGACTTGGATAATCACTTTATGCCTTCGGTTTCCATTGCTGTAGATTGCTTTAATTTTATTCACAGACACAAAGGCAAGTCCGAGTCTGTGGATGCGTACTTATTTCAGTTACAAAAATGAGCTGCTTCCTGCAAATTTGGAGGCTTACTTGATTTTATTCAAGATTAAATGACTTTGGTGTGCAAAAAATATTATGGGCGAACGGGGACTCTATCCTTAAGGAAGTAGTTGCCATTGTCGAAAAGGCAGAATTGTGTAAAAGATGCGCTAAAGTAGCACTAAGTAATGATGATAAGAAAGATACTGCATATCAAGACTGTCAAGGTTTGGAGACTAGAAACAGGAATAAGGACAAATTGAACCTTGCAACTGGTAGAAATGGATCATTACAAAATTCCAAAGAAGGAAATACTAAAATCACAGAGAATCTCAATATAGCCTTATAGCCCGCTGCAGAGGGCTATAACAATTGTTAAAGGCCCTGAACCTGAGTTATAAGCCAGAGCCGCAGACAAGGGCCTATAACGATGGTGAGGGCCTTTAACAACCGGGATAGCCCGAGGCAGAAGGGCTATAAGGCTATTAGAACATTCCACCCACTAAGGGTAGAAGGTTCTAAATTTAAAGGGGAGAAACGTGAAGACAAACATTGGAATGTTTGAGCTACCGGCTTATACCGGCCATTATAAGCTCGGAGCTACTCCATTGTTGTCAGTCGAGCTCTCAACATTCCAATGTTTTAATGGATCTTACAGCTGCAGTAGCAAGGACCATTTTGCCTATGACAATGTTCCAACTGGCCATTTTAAGAAAGGATCTAGTAATAAGTGTCTTGTTGGCAACTCCGGCTCATCATCTGAGTGTGATGAAAGCAGTAACACTTGCCGTGTCTTGAGTATAGCCTTATAGCCCGCCGTAGCGGGCTATACTGGCTATTAAAGGCCCGCTCCCGCGTTAAAGGCCCGAGCCGAAGGCGAGGGACTTTAACAAGGGACCGGGACTTTAATAGCTGGTTTAGCCCTTTTACGAAGGGCTATAAGGCTATTAGAACATTCTGCCACTAGAGGGCAGAATGTTCTAACAAATAAAACAAAGGCTTGTCGAAGCTCGAGGGGATTTAAATCCCCTCGAGCTCCGAGAGGCTTTTGTAAAACATTGGAATGTTGCTCTGCGGGCCTTTACCGGCCTGTAGAAGCAGGGAGCACTCCATTGTCTTCAATGGAGCTCCCAACATTCCAATGTTCTAATGTAGAATATGACATTTTGAGATTCATGTCAAGTCCAGAAAAAAACCAATCTTCTGTATGGTGCTGGATGGTGTGCCTATTAATATCGTAGCAAATTTAGGATTTCCTCATACCATTGTTAATCCATCTGTCTGTTAGAATAATTTGAGAGTGTGATTAGGAGTGAATTGGCCCATTTGACATACATTCTGAGATCTTTACCGGTGAATCTATACCAGTGATTGCCTACAGGTTGTGACATTTTAGTTTAAATGTAGAAAAACTGAAGAAAGTTTTTTAATGTTTTATTAGAGTTTTAAAAGGTACATGAACACATTGGTGTACTGAAAATTAGTATACTGGAAATTACAAAGATTTGCAATATTGCGAAACACTGAAACATAGGGGCACATTACGATGGCGGGCGGAAGCACCACCGCCGTGCTGGCGGATGCAAAAACCACCAGTTACCGCCGGCACGCAGCAGTCCACACGCCCGTCCAATTACGATGCGAAAAGTAGGCCAAACACCGCCGGCAAGCCAGCAACACCGTCCGCCATCAAAGTGCGCCCGTACATGTAGCGGCGCAGCCCAACTGACACACACCGTCCGACGAAACACGTCCCGCCCGGCGCATAAATTACGATGCCGCAAACAAACGGCTCCCACGGCCAAGAGATACCGTACGCCAAACCGAAGCGGTAACACGGATGCCGAGCACGGACAACGAAGAAGCGGCTCCCCGAGCATGAATCCAGCACTGCAGGCACTCCCCATGCTTCTGCTGATGCACCACCAAGGACGCAACGTACCGCGGAGACGCAGGTAGGCACACACACAACAAGTGCACGCAAACAGCGCACACAGTGCAAGGGCGGAAAAAGCGGACAACCCCCACCAGCGCGTGTACACTACACATCCACCATCGCATCCACATATGACACACAGGCCAAATCGTAACATCGCAGAACACATGTGTACACACCACCTGGGACTAGTAACCAACCACCCCGTCACGGCCCAAAAGCGCCGATGACGCCGCCACACATGCGCACAACGCAGAGGCCAACCGCAGCGCCATGCATGCGTCGCACACAGACACAGGGACACAACCAAGCAGCACACACATCAGCCCCACCCCGAACGCACATGACACGTGACAGGCCGGCCACAGACATGTCCCCAACGCCCAATTCACGGACAACACCCAACGCCACACAACCGACGCACACATGTCAGTGAAGACACGCAACAGCAGGACACACCCCAGTGTAACAAACATGGCGTAGCACACAGCGGCGGCAACACCAACTAGGAGAAGCAGGGCCCCTTCGGGAAGAGGAACGCCAGTACCTCACAGAAACACCCATACCACCCTGCACATATGAACAAGACATATAAAACGGAACACCAAAGAGCCCGGGGACCGACAACAGGTGGCCCAAGAATAACATCCACACACAAGGCCCAACGCAGAGCGGAAAGGCAGCCTGCCGCCCACACAAGGGAGAGCAGACAGCACTGAATGACCTTCCATTCCAACTCCGAAACCACAGCCCTACGACAGAAGCCGGTGAATACAGCCATTGTCCAAGAATAGACCAACACAGGCATGCCGAGGAGACCGACCACAGGGCAGATAGCGCATATCACAGAAGCACACAACGGACGGGGAAGAAAGAAGAAAACACTCCCCCATGTCGGCCACATGCAAGTTAATTGGAAGGAGTCACACAGCACTGACCTTGAACTGTCTGAGAAGCATGTGGGAAGAGGGCCCGTGTCCTCCAAACAAGCCAACAGAACACAAGTCCTGTCTCCCCACGACTACACAGAGCTCACAGCAACCCCGGAGCGTGCACATTGCAGACTGCACACACAGCCGGAGCACGCCACCTCAACGAACCGCTGCGAAATGGCAACCGCAACACACCTACCCAACTACGCCGAACAGCTCAAGCTGTACAAAACCAACCTGTGCCATACATTGGGATGCGATCTCCTGTCCCTGCTGAACGTAAGTTACCGACTGACTTACCGCATCACATTGTTCAGCTGCGTCATGCCCGTCTTCTACTGTCGGAGGTGTCCCTACCAGCATCCCGTCGAGATATGCCTCTCCAACCCGGCATGTCTGAAGGCGGACCTGCTACCACTACTCCTCCCTCTGGACGCACACGACAGGGCCTGCTCTGCCTATGGGGGCATGGCGTATGTGGCCAACATCGCACCCGCACTGAAATGGGACCACTGTGCCTCCACACGACGGATCATCGAGAACAGCTACATCGAATGTCACCCAGCATGCCCCATCATGGTCCTCCAAGGGACAACTTACGAACAACACCTTGACAGCCACCATCCGCTACATTGGCTGGCAAACATGTACACCACCAATGACATGGAAGCCCTGCTGGACGGCATCGCATACCTGACAACCTGTAAATACGTCGGACCACAACGCAGGTTCCCCGAGTGACCTATGATGTCCAACCCCGCACCCATGCTTAGCTTCCGCACGGACTGGCCAGTCACCACCACAACAGCCATACCAAACGACCGGCAACTGTAACCACACCATCAACGACATCGCCATGACATCGGATATGACCGGGACATGCACACTGTTCCCCATCACATCCAGGAACACTGCATGCATCGTGGGAGGCAGTGGCATGGGCTCTGTGTATCGCACCCACATGGACGGAACTGCACGAACAACCAGGACACGACATGGATCCAGCGCACATGGACACACACACCGCTCAGTGGACATGAATAGGTCGCCTGGAGTCTGTGGGTGCTGCACCCCTCCCACCCCCGCCCCGGGAATCCCATACCAGGACCTTTGCATGGACGACAAGTGCATACAACAACAACACGACCCCAGTGACTGTGACATGTCCAGTAACCACCACAGTGCAACAACAAGTGGCACGCCGCTGCATGCACGCAAGCACATGCCCTGATGTCAACTCACATGCACGCGTGCATGAGGAACAACCGCAGCAAACCTGTCACATGGAACTGAGATGGACTGTGCCCATGATGCCAAGCGGTCTGGTAGGCTACATGTATACCGTCTGTGTCAAAGTCCGCAGCTCCGCAGCTATACGTAAATGTACATTAGCACAGCCTTGGCCAAGCAGATGTCACTCTGAAGCCCACATCCCACATGCAACAGCCAATCACATGTAACCCCACACCCTATCCCATTTGCAATCATGCTCAGTATATCCTCAACATGTATTCCGCTGCCAGTAGTGTCCACTATACTGCATCACAGAGGACAGAAGACTCAATATAATGTTTGAAACCAAAACTGTCTCCGCTGACTCATTTCACAAGTACGAATGAGAGAGGATGAGAGTATGTGAAGTACACGGCAGTCGTGACATGACCATGTAGTCCACTGGTATTGGATGTCAACGCAAATGAGTAGCACCACTGTGGAAGACACACATGTGTCGTGTGAAGTCGTATGGACGCAGTGCTCAGGTGGGTGGGTGCGACGGGTAGATGCGCACATGCCAAGTTGGAGCACGCCGTGTTGGGAGGGGTCATGAACAGTACACCACCGCTTCCCTGGGCATTGTGAGAGGACACCTGTCGGGGGGAGTGAACACGTGTGTGCACAGCAGCCGGGCACACGTACAAAGCGGTACCAGGCGCACCTCAGCCCACCCTCTGTGGACAAGCTGGATCCTGTTGTGCGCCCGCCATGCCCCTTGACAAGGCACACACAGCCCCAGTCGACCAGGTGTAACCCCAACATAGTCAATCCGCACAGGCGATACAGGGCACGGGATGGCAGTGGAGCATGGTGTGTGAGAGGTCTCCTCGCGCTCCTCCTGGTCATATCACGCAGGCAATAGAACCTCAACGTCTAGCATGGCACAAGTCACATGGAAGTGTAGGGGGACGCACCACAGCACGAGCAGCACTGACGTCACGGGAGGTGGCTCGCACCATCCCATCCATTGCCCATCATACCAACCACGCCACATGCCATTGCGACTAAGTGCAAGCGCGTGCGCCACCACCCCCGAGCCCTCCCCAGAGAGGCCAAAGAGTGAATGTGTGGGCCATCAGCCACAGACGGACGCGGCCTGGCCGCAAGGGCAGCCACAGCCACTGGGTGTCGCAGGTGGCGGATCCGGAAGGCGAAGACTGTGATGCATAGTCCATGCAGGCCGGGTCTCCATTTGGGGCACCACGCAGGTGGACGGCGTCCCGCAACACATCATACCCTGAGACAGCCCACTCGTGCAACTGGACCCACACATACACTCCTTGCCCTCTCTGGTGCGAGCTTGGGGCTGCCTGTGCAAGCGCTAGCCTCGCAGGTGAGCATGCATATTGGGGGAGCGAGGGGAGGACATGAGGGCTGGGGCGAAGATGACTGTATCACTGTCAGTTAGTACAAGGGATGACCCAGATGTGGAAAGGAAGAGACGTGTCCCGTGTGTACTGCAACTAGTCGCCAATCCAACTACCCCCCATGTCCGGAATGTAAGCCCGCACCTAGGCCCGCCCATCCGCCACATCGAACATACCACCAGCACGACAACCTTCCCATTCGAAACACTGACTGGGGGTGGCGACCAGTGTACAATCATGTGTAGCCTACCCACGCGTACATGTGGGCCCTCCATGATCCATGTCACCTGCGGCAAAGTCATGACATGCGCAATGAGGGAAGTGAGGAGAGCTGCCCGCCCCACGCGCAGAAGGTGCATCAGCTCCACAGACCCAGCAGCGAGTCCAGCAGGGGTCACATGTGCAGGGGCAGCTGTGCCTGGTGTGAAGGCACATGCATATAGACAGCACATCGACCAATGTGTAGTCTGCCCACATCTACAGTCCATCATCATGCGGACATAGGAATTGAACACAGGGCAACACATCTCAGTGGGTGCACCCACCGTGACCAACAATGCGCAATCATCGACGTACCCGCCCTGTGCATGGCCCCCCACCCAACGGAGGCACATCCAGTGCCACCATCCCACACACACAAGCCTTCCACGGAACATGCTGTGTCCAATGGTCAGTACAGAGTCAGCGCCCATCTGGTGGATCCTGAACAGGAGACACATGCACACACATGCCAGCTCCCACTATGTACGACTGCCACCTGGCACGTGCAATGTAACCTCTCACCTGTGACGTGTGACTGCAAGCACACAGCCGTCTTGGCATGGGGCTGTCAATGTGGACACCTGTCAATGTTTCGGGAGGTGTGATCCGTACAGTGCTGTACATAGGGTGCAGTGCTGACACCTACTACTGTCTCATATCCCCTCGTGCCACAGGTCCCACTTGTTTTGGCCGCTCAGCCTGTGCCCACATCGTCGTCGTCGTGTGCCATACTCATCCAGCCGCGGAAGCAGTTCCATGCTCAGCAGACATTCATGTTGCCGTGGCGTTGCCGCTTGACGGATATGCAGTCAGTCCCCATCAGCACGCCCCGCAAGTCATTGGGGCCTAGATCCCCATGTGCATGCACATGGCAGTGGTTTGTATCACTAGCCATTGCCATTGTTGGGAGACCTGTGTAAGTGTATTGTGGCCGTGCCGTCCCAGCTTGACAGCTGGGCTGTGGCTCATGTGCTTGCTCAGTCATGTCAGTGATGTGTATGCGAAATTGCTATGTGTCGTGTTGCTTTGACATGTGTCCTCTGCCATTGTCCCTAGGCGGAGACCGAACATTGACCGCCCATACCAATTGCTGGCAGACATGGAGGATACGGAGGTCATTAGGAAGTTTCGGCTGGACAGGCCAACCCTGCATCGACTGTGTGCCATGTTAGAACCCCATCTCCGTCCCCGCAGGGTGTATCCGACTGCTGTCACCCCCACGGCTAAGGTGATGGCCGCCATGCATTTCTTCGCCACTGGGTCATTCCAGCACACAGTGGGCAGTGGAGGAGGGATGTCCCAGCCCATGTTCAGCAAGGTGCTGAGGGATGTACTGGCAGCCATGATGCTGTACCGGAACAGGTACATCCGCTTCCCCAGGGCTCGTGAATTGGCGGCAGTGAAGGGTGCATTCTATGCCCTTGGCAGAATCCCACACGTCGTTGGAGCCATTGACTGCACACATGTCGGCCTTGTTCCACCACAGGCCACTGAGCACCTGTACCGCAACAGGAAGCACACGCACTCCCTGAATGTGCAAGTGGTGTGCCTTGCGGACATGGTGATCACCCACGTGTGTGCAAAGTTCCCAGGCTCGGCCCATGACGCACACATAATGCGCAACAGCATCTTGCCACGACTGATGTCCAATATGCAACAGGATCGTGCCTGTATTGTCGGTGAGTATGTGGAGTGGTGTAGCGTGCTGGCTGTGCGATGCTGTCCCCTGTCCAGTTGGATTAGCAACGGTTCTCTGTGTCCCTCACACCCAGGTGACTCTGCGTATCCGAATGGGGCATGGCTGCTCAGTCCATTGAGGAATCCTCGCACCCCAGCAGACGATCGCTACAATGAGGCACATGGGAGGACCAGACGTGTGGTCGAGCGTACCTTTGGCCTCCTCAAGTCCAGGTTCAGGTGCCTGGACCGCACCGGGGGTGCGCTGGCGTACTCCCCACAGAAGGTGTGCCGGATAGTGGTGGCGTGCTGCATGCTGCACAATCTGGCCATTCGGAAGCAGATCCCCCTCATCGTGGATGACGGAGATCAACCAGGGCCCCAGCCCGCAGACCAGGACAGCTCGAGTGAGGAGGACAGCGGAGAGGAGGAAGCTGGTAATGTGCGGCAGCAGCTCATCGCCCGCTACTTCACTTGACGGTGAGTGTCCATGTACGACGGCTGATGTGGCTGTATCTGTGCAGGTGTGTGTGTGCTGTGTCAGGGTGGCCGTTTGTTCACTGCGTGCTGTGTGTCAACGCTCCATGGCCAGGGTAGTATGCCACTGTTGGTGGCTGTGGCATTGTGCCCTATAGCTCTGTGCGATGTGTGTACATTGCTTGTAGTTGTTGACATGTACTGTGTGATGGGTGTGTGACACACTCATTGAATGTGCTCCTGTTCTGTCTCCCACCCCTAGGTCCCTACAGGCCCTCCGGATTCAAATGCCATGCCACGCATCAGGTGCCTTTCCGCCCAAGGTGGCCGTTGTATTCCGTACAAATAAGACACAGGGCACAAACAGCAGTTAGTGAAAAAGGTGCATTTATTACAAACTGTGACATGTGATTGTGTGTAAGGTGATGACAAAAGTGGTGCGTGCAGTGACAATGAGCTGTCGGTCATGGCTGCGTGATGATCAGGGTGTACCCACTGGTTCTATGTCCATAGTCCAACACACACATGCCATCCAGATGGCTGTGTGGAGTGGGATCGTAGTCCAAGTCAATGCAGTGGCTGGTCAAGGAAGGCTGGCGGAAGGCTGGCTGGCTGCCTCACTTGCGTCTGGAGCGTGCGAAGTCCTCCCGGGAGATCTGTTTCCTCTTCGGACGGCCCCTTCCACGTTTGCGAGGGGGTGCCTGCTTGCGACATGCTGGTGGTTGAGGTGTGATCACTGGCTGTGGACGCAGGGGAACTGGACACTGCTGCTCCACCCTGCGCCCCGGCAGGTGGTGGCGGAGGGGAGCTGCTGTCCCTGGCTGTGACCTCACCGCCACCACCAGCTGTCCCATGAGGTCCACGATTTGGCCCATACGGGCGTCCATGGACCTCAGCACCCCCAGCACCTCACGCGTGTCTGAAGCAGACCGGACCCATTGTCCTTGGGCCTCTTCATAGGCCCCAAGGACTCTGGCCATGTGAGGCAGGGCATGGCTCCCAGGGGAGGCTGGCGTTTCCCTGACCCTGCTCCTCCTACCAGTCCTGCTGCCACCGGCCTGCCCACTAGCCACATTGCTCACCACGGTCCTCGCTGTGGCTCCCAGGGTGGATCCAGTCGTCCGGGCCACCACCTGCGCTGGGGCTGGTGCCAGCGAAGACGTGGCGGTGGTGGCGGCGGTGGTGGTCGGTGCGGCGATGGTGGCGGTTGCGGCAGTGGTAGTGGCCACAATGACCGTGGGTGTGGCCGCAACGACAGTGGCAGCAGGGGGCTGTGAATGTTCAGCAGCCCTGGATGATGGGTTGGTGGGTAGGAGGGGTCCTGGGGAGCGGCTGGGCCCTGCCACACCAGATGGGCCTGCTTGGTTGTCCGTGTCCGAAGAGGAGGACAGATCCTCCAGATCCGTGTGTCCTCGTTGGGGGCTTGTAGGCTGGCTGTGCTGGCTGCTGGCTCCATCCCCAGCATCCAGCAGTTCGTCACCTGTGGAGAGAATGAGATTTGTTATTGTGTTGCACCTGGCGAAGTATGTATTTGTCGTCTGACATTGACAGTTCGTGCAATCTCGTACATGGGTTTCCCGGAGGCGTGTGTGTGGCTGTAGCATCTGTAGTTGTGTGTGCTTGGCAATGGGACTGTGTGCTGTGCACATGTGGCATGGGACGGATTGGCCATGCCGATGGGTGTGTTGCTGTGCCCCTACTTATTGTGACTCTGGTGTATGCGGGATCCTGGCCCATCCTGGGTCTGGTTTGTACTTTGCTTTTGGGGTTCAAATGGAACGCTTAGGAACGCATATGGCAACATGGGGGCCATGCCCCAGATTCGCATTTGGGATGGAATATGCTTTTGGGGTTCAAATGGAACGCTTAGGAACGCATATGGCAACATGGGGGCCATGCCCCAGATTCGCATTTGGGATGGAATATGCTTTTGGGGTTCAAATGGAACGCTTAGGAACGCATATGGCAACATGGGGGCCATGCCCCAGATTCGCATTTGGGAGGGGATATGCTTTTGGGGTACATGCTGTGAGCCATGGGTGCCGAACGTGACATGTGTTGTGGCAGCATGACAGTGCATGGTTTGAGGTGTGTGCATGCTTGACATGGCCTGCATATTTGCTGTCTGTTGTGATTACTGGACATGGCATTGGACGCATCGTTATGAGTGAGTGATAGTTGTGTGCCAGCCAACGTATTGCAGTTGTCCCATCTCCTTGGTGTGCGTGCTGCCCTGTGCCATGTGCATCACTGCAGTGCTCGGGGGGTGTGGCCCATGTTGTGTGTTGTTGCTCACAGTGTGGCGTGCGCTTCATTGACTTCTGGCACATGGTTGGTCATGGGCATGTGTCTTAGCGTGACTGCTGTATGTGTGGCAGCTGTGCGGATGACATGCCTTTCATGAGACTGGGGCTGACGGATGGGATGGATGGTATGTTGTATGTGCATGGTGTGTCTGTGAGTTTGATGGGTTCAGTGGTGTTCGTGTGCATTTATGTTGTTCCGCTCTGTTGCGTCTAGTGTTGTTTGTCTTACATAGGCGTAGTTGTGGGGTGTGTTGTTGACAGGCAGTAGGGGCTACATGGACAGGACTTCAATGGTGTTTCGGTTGTGTGTGATGAGTTGCACAGTGGCTGCCGTGTGGGACTATATTCAGTGTGGCTTGTGCATGCAGACGTGGCTCCTTGGGTGTTGCTATGTCTGTGATGGGTCATGTGGGGTGTGAGTCTGTTGTTCATGTCCGTGTGCACATTGTTCACTTGTTCGTGACGGTGGGCGGTGCTGCGTGTTCGTCTGCTACGTGACATGTCCCATGTGTTGGTCGTGTTATGGTCCTCATGCCTCCAGTAATCCAGCCCTGTCCAGTTTCCCACCTGCAAGTTGTTCGTGCGTGCACTGTACTGGATGCCACATGGCTCTAAGCGGGGGTGCTCCATGTTGCAGGTCTGTGGGGGTGGGGGGTGTTGTGGGTCGTGGGGTGGCTGGACACCCACTGACACCGATTGCTGTGGACCGTGATGTCTGCCTTTCGGCTGTCGTTGTGCACTGCGGTGGCTGACACGTGGCTGTGGGGTGTGGGGGATGCTCCTCCTTGCTGTGCTGTGGGACTGGGGCCTGGTGTGTGTTGTACTTGGGCTGTCCACCGTCCCACCCACTGCACTTTGTGTTCCTGCCACTTACCTGTTACTTGTCGGTTAGTGCAGCTGTGGCGGACACATGGGTGTGGTGGGTGCTCGTTGTGGCGCTTCTGGCATATTTGGGGACCTGTTGGTGGTTACGTGGCTGGCTTAGTGTACACATGTCCCCACGCATCTTACAGTTGTTCGGTTTGGGCTGTGTGTGGTAGTGTCTGTTGCATGTGTGTGTGATGTGTTGTGTATTGTGTGCTGGACATGGGGGTGTTTGTCCCTGGGAGCTGTGGCATGGTGGTAGTGCATGTGAGTACATAGCGGTGTGCTGGTATACATTAGTTTGTACTTACCAGCCTCCACTCCCCCTGTTAATCCGGCGAGGATCTCCGGATGGATTACGACTCGCACCTTCTCCTCCCACGCTTTGAAGGTCTTAAAGAGCGCGGGATTCCCTCCGCCAGTGACGGCAGCCAGCTCTCTGTTTTTGCCCTCCTTCTTCTTGACCAGGCTCTTTACGTCATTCCAACGTTTGTTAATCTCGACTCTGTTCCTGGGCAGGGTCCCGACTGCATTGACCTGGTCTACGATCCGGTTCCACATTCTGTTTCTGGTGGCTAGTGGTGTGTGCTGGACCATGTTCCCATAGATTTGTGGGTACACCTTGATGATCTCGTCGACCATGACCGTCAGCTCCATGGGCGTGAACTTGGGCATTCTTTGTGGTGCCATGGTGTTTGTGGTGCTGGTGCGGTGTGTGTTGTGTAATGTGCAGGGGGTTTGTGGTGCCGGTGTTTGGTGGTGGTGGTGGTGGTGGTGGTGTTTGGTGGTGGTGGTGGTGGTGGTGGTGGTTGTGATGTGTGCGTTTCTGTGGTGTGCTGCTGTCCTTGCTGTGTCACTGTGTCCTCTCCTCTCTCTCTGGTTTGCAATGTAGCAAGGGGTTGTGGTCTGTGGGAGTGCTGCTTTTGTACTCACCTATGTGGGTGTGTCCTCATGGTCTGTTGTTTTCAGGTGTGTTGTGTCTGGGGTTCTGGCCTTTGTATTTTTTGTTTGTCCGGGGGGTGTTTTCGGGATGTGTACTGTGCTTGTGTATTTGTGCGTGCCTTGCTGTGTGGACTTGTTGGCCATGTTGTGTGCTATTGGTTTTGTGTGCGGATGGTTTCTGTGCAGGTACGTTGGCGCCATGGCTTCTGCCGTGTCGATTCTCATCGGCGTTGTTTGCGCTGGCGGGCGGTATATTTGTTGTTTTTCCGCGCTCATGTCGGTGCGATCGTAATTTCACGTGCGGTGTGTCGGCCGTGAGGGCGGGCGGTTTTGTGTTGTCGTGCGTGTTTCCGTCCGTGGCGGGCGGTTTGACTCCGACTCGGACGTTGGCGGGCGGTATTTTGTGTGCTTTTTCGCCGATGGCGGTTTTCGGTTTGTGTAATCGTAATGGCGTGGTCGGTGTTCAGGCGGTGTGTGCGGGCGGATTTTTGCCGCTTCCATGCCTGGCGGATTTATTTACGCCGGGTATCGTAATGGGCCCCATAGTGCTTACATAGCATTCTGCAAACAATGATGTGACATCCTTAACATGAAAAAGAAAAATGGCAATTGCTGTGTGTAACATGCACAACAAGAACTCAGGAGAGGAATGGGTTTGGAGGCAGACATAGTCCGTTATGTATTAGCAAATAACAGGTCGGGCTAGTAGCAGTTTGAACGTGGTAAAAGGGGTCGCCAAGGCAGGGTGGGAAGGTGGGCTCACCGGATCACTGACAGAATACAGACAACAACAATATCGACCTACAGAAATATCGTGACAAAAATATCGTTGTCAAAAAATATCGACCTCCTATCTTCATAATGGTAAGTACAAAAATAGCGAAAAAAAATTATCGTTGTAAAAAATATCGATGTATAAAATATCGTTCTTTTTAATATGTATAAAAATAATGTAAAACAAATTAAATAATAAATTAAACTTTAAAAAATTATTTAGATTTATTTGTAAATGTTAACAATTATAGGTAATAAATTTAATGTAAAAAAGTAAACATACATATATAAAATGTAATATATATAAATTTACTTAAAAACAATTAATAAATAATAATTTTAATTAATTTTAAAATGTT
Organism: Calotriton arnoldi; assembly: GCA_963921515.1. Taxonomy (NCBI): domain Eukaryota; kingdom Metazoa; phylum Chordata; class Amphibia; order Caudata; family Salamandridae; genus Calotriton; species Calotriton arnoldi. The sequence goes on from CAWUFW010005061.1 coordinate 800,295, forward strand.
ATAAATATATTAAAAATAATAAATAAATATATATACATACACCTGAACATAAATATTAATTTAAAAAATTATATTATGAATTAAGATATTAAAATATTTAATATTTTTAAACCTACATTCTGCCCTACATTTAAAAAAAATAAACAAATTTTATTGAGAGTTCATAGATATTGCAAACATACAATTATATCATATATAAATACATATTCCAAAATATTGAGGAGAGAAGATGACAACATTAGTCTAAAGTGCAAGCTATTGAAAATTTATAAATACTTGTTTCAAAGTATTCAACAGTACAAACATGGTATTCCTGTAATACAGAAAAAGATCAAATTTAGTTAAAGTGCAAAGTGCTAAATCATAAAAATTACATACCTATAAGTTCTATCTTTTAATACCAAATACTACAAAAGTACAGAAAAAGACCACCCTAAGATAAAATGCAAAGTAGGATATCAGAATTAATACACACCTATCTGATCCAACCTATTATGTCAACTGCAATATGTTATCCTATCATTCAAACATACTCCAATATTTCTCATACTTTCTTATGGCTCCTGATCTTATAGCATATTTCCTTTCTAATTCTTGTATTTTAGATAATTTTGCTCTCCTTGCATTGAAGGTAGGTACTTTCTCTGATTTCCAGAGTTGCAAGATTAAAGATCTTGCTATTAATGCTGCAATAAACAAAGACTCCTCGTGCGAAGAAATAGCGGGAGAACAGCCCAAAACTGCAATGGATTCATCGAGTGAGATGAGGGGATCTATTGTGATTCTGAGATATTTCTCGATCTCCTCCCATAGACTCTGAATTTTTGGGCACTTCCAGATGATATCCGCCCAGGTGCCTTTCTCAGCGCAACAGAAGCATTTGTCTTCTATATGAGGGTATATATTATGAAGAAAGGAGGGTGTTCTATATATCAACCATTTTGAATAATATTGCATGCGTAGAAGACCTTTTTTCCATAAATTATATTCCACTGTTGAAAAAGGTGAACTCACAGCTATCACGATGGAACCAGCTCCCGTTATCAATAATAGGACGAGTTGCGCTAATCCGAATGTCTATTCTTCCATTGTTTAATTTTCTCTTCAGTGCAGCTCCTTGTGCAATACAGACCTCTTTTTTTAAAGAGATAGATAGTATGTTCTCCTCTTTCCTATGGGCAAATAAGGTACCAAGATTGGCACTTAGCACTTTAACCTATCCTGTATCAGAAGGGGGATTATCTCTTCCGAATATTAGAAATTACTATTATGCGACATTTGCACATCACAGTTTTAGATTTTTCTTTTCAGACCCTCAAGAGGCAGATCATTTTTTTATGAAAAAGATCTTAAGGGAATACAATATTATCGACCCTACAAGAGTTACTAAGTACCCTAAGAAAGTACGTTATAAGATCCTACAATGGTTTTTTAAACAAAAAACTCAGCTTTTAACACACTATGATATTCCAAGAATTAATAATTCAACCAGGCTCTCGAATATATTTATGGGGGATATAGGCATTTTAGAGAATAAAATACTAAGGTTGTGGGAAGAAAATGGGTACGTCCAGATCCAGGATTTTATCAAGGGGAATTGCTGGAAAACCTGGGCGGAGATTGAAATAGGACTTCAACATTCTAACACAATCTTAAAGTGGTCATTTATTAGATTAAATCCTATATTGGAAAAATTAGATATGGAAAACCTGCGCTATAAAATTAGCATTAGCGAAGCACTTAATTGCCCCATTCGTCCGAAGACTAGTATCTGGATTAAAATTTTTGAGGAAAATAATTCTTTCTCACTATATGAAAAAATTAGAGACAGATGGAAGAAAAGGGAAGATATACAGATTTTTAAACCAACTTGGAACAGGCTTAATTAGCTTAACACAGCTATATTCAGAGGGGCACATTTTAAACATTTTGCCCTACATTGAGGGCAACAGTAGAGAAAGTGTTGGATAGCAGAGGGGTACAAATTACTATTCCCACTCAAGCGAGTGCAACAGTAGGGAAAGTGTTGGATAGCGAATAGGTAAAAATTACTATTCCCACTCCAGCGAATGCAACAGTAGGGAAAGTGTTGGATAGCAAATAGGTGAAAAATACTATTCCCACTCCAGGAAATGCAATAGTAGGGAAAATGTTGGATAGCGGATAGGTAAAAATTACTATTCCCCCTCCAGCGAGTGCAACAGTAGGGAAAGTGTTGAATAGTGAAGGACAAAAATTTACTATTCCAACTCCAGCAAGTGCAACAGTAGGGAAAGTGTTGGATAGCTGAGAGGTAAACATTAGTATTCCCACTCCAGTGAATACAACAGTAGGGAAAGTGATGAATAGCAGAGGGGAATAATTTACTATTCCCACTCCAATGAGTGCAACAGTAGGGAAAGTGTTGGATAGCGGAGGGGTAAAAATTACTATTCCCACTCCAACGAGTGCAACAGTAGGGAAAGTGTTGGATAGCGGAGGGGTAAAAATTACTATTCCCACTCCAACGAGTGCAACAGTAGGGAAAGTGTTGGATAGCAGAGAGGTAAAAATGACTATTTCCACTCCAGCGAATGCAACAGTAGGGAAAGTGTTGGCTAGCGAATAGGTAAAAAATACTATTCCCACTCCAGGAAATGCAACAGTAGGGAAAGTGTTGGATAGTGGATAGGTAAAAATTACTATTCCCACTCCAGCGAGTGCAACAGTAGTGAAAGTGTTGGATAGCAAAGGAAAAATGTTTACTATTCCAACTCCAGCAAGTGCAACAGTAGGGAAAGTGATGGACAGCGGAGAGGTAAAAATTAGTATTCCCACTCCAGTGAATACAACAGTAGGGAAAGTGTTGGATAGCGGAGGGGAATAATTTACTATTCCCACTCCAATGAGTGCAACAGTAGGGAAAGTGTTGGATAGCGGAGGGGTAAAAATTATTATTCCCACTCCAACCAGTGCAACAGTAGGGAAAGTTTTGTTTAGCGGAGGGGATACAATTACTATTCCCACTCCAATGAGTGCAACAGTAGGGAAAGTGTTGGATAGCATAGGGGATAAAATTACTATTCCCACTCCAGCGAGTGCAACAGGAGGGAAAGTGTTGGATAACGGAGAGGAAAAAAATACTATTCCCATTACAGCAAGAGCAACAGTAGAGAAAGTGTTGGATAGTGGAGGGTAAAAAATTGCTATTCCCACTCCAACAAGTGCAACAGTAGGGTATATGTTGGATAGCGGAGGAGTAAAAATTACTATTCCCACTCCAGCGATTGCAACAGTAGGGAAAGTGTTGGATAGCAGAGGGGTAAAAATTACTATTCCCACAAAATATCAACTACAATATAAAAGATAATAACAATTCCAAAAACAAAACATATATAAAAATTTTAAAATTACAAAACATAGAAACATATTATAATGTTAAAAAAAAACTAAAAATTACATACAAAGATTATTTTCTAAAAATGTTAAAATAATTTACAAACAAATGAATATTTTATAATAAAAATTATTTATAATCAAAAACATTATTTATTACATAAATATAATATTTTTTTACCTACCCTATAACACCACACAATTTACAACACACATCTAAATTTAAAAAAAAGTGTACCTCCATAATTAACACAATTATTTATCCATTAAACAAATATTATTAATTAAAAAAACATTAAAACAGATAGAAATTAATATACTAGCCAAATGTTACGCCTATATAACCAAAATCCACAAACAAAATAAAAAATAAACAATTACCAAAAATATTTATCAAGTAATAAATAACTATTAATGATCAAGTAATGATTAATTATTTTAAACTAAATTACTTTCCACCTTCTACACCAATAAACACCACATCACACACCTAAAAATAATTACACAATTTCCATAACTAATTTTACAATAATAAATTAATATCAATTAACCACAAATCATTAATTAATTTACAAAAATTTACTTTCCACCATTTAATACTATAAACCCCACAACTCACACATCAAATTAATTACACAATTGCCATATCTAAATTTTAATTAATTAATTAGCATTAATTAACAAATAATTAATTATTTAAAAATAAATTACCTCCCACCCTATTCCCCTATAAACCCCACCACCCATTTCTAAAAACATGACACAATTAACATCATTAATTAACAAATATTTAGATAATTAATAAAAATTAACAAGCAAATTATAAATAATTATTAATACATTAATTCCCACAATTAACACTATAAAGTAAAATTAAATAAATATTATATAAAAATATTAATAAATATATTTAAATTAAATTACCTCCCACCCTCCTCCCCTGTCAACCCACAACCCGCTCCTAAAAAATTAACACAATTAACATAATTAACAATTCATTAATAATAATTAGCAACCAATTAATAAATAATTAATAATAAATTAATTCCCACAATTAACACTGTAAAATATTAAATAAATAAATATTAATTAATAAAGAATAATAATAATGTAATTATAATTAAATTACTTCCCACCCTATTCCCCTATAAATCCACAACCAGCTCCTAAAAAAATGACACAATTAACATATTTACGGAGGCTACGGAGAACCACGCCTCCGTGTAGCCTCAGGTGACGCTACCCGCTCCGCCCCCAGCAAAAGCGAAATGCACCTGGGCGATCTCCGAGTAGGACGCGGCGAAAACGGGGGAAAGCAAACGCCGAAAAACTAGGCATTTTCGTTTGGATTGCTTCCCCGATTTCCATACGGCCGGAGGACAACGTGAATGCGAGTGCGGCAGGGAAGCAGTGAAGCCGCTCACAGAGAACCCCCTCCGGCTATTGTTTGTGCTCTCCCGCTGTGCCCAAGCCGGTAGCTGCATGAGAGAGCTGCACGGCGCCAGTCTCTGCCATGGGGGTTCCCAGGCTTCTTTTTTTTTTTTTTTTCTCATCACGGACCTGCGGGCTTTATTGCCTTAAAGACACTTGAAGACGCTTTTTTCCCTTTATCTTGTGAAAGAGGACACCGGGACCTTGGAAAAGTATGGGCTGTGCTTCTGGCTGTATGCACATGAGTTGAAGAGGCATTGAGGCCAAAAGGTACGGAGCAGCTAAAAATTGAAGGTGGAAGGAGGTGGAAGGTGGTGGAGGTGGAAGGAGGTGGGGGACATTTGATTTGGATGATTATAAGATCATAGTATATGTGTTTAGCCCCCTGAACTTTATATTGAAACCTGGGAAACCTGACAGCGGGTGCTGTCAAGAGACACCCGGACAGATTGGAGGGGTAACAAGAGGGCCGAAAAAAAAAAAAAGAAAGTGGGGGGAAAAAATGGGTAGACACCTTAAACATTCCAACGCAGTCGCCAAAGTTGACTCAGCAGCAGGGCTGAAAGCCAAAACTCGCTTAGCCCAGGCAAAGACAACGGCACGAATAGCGAGAAAGGAATATGGCACCAACCCCCGCGGCTCTGACGCCAGCATTGAAAGTTCAGAAGAAGAGATGCCTCCCTCTCTGTCTCAGGAATCGGTAGAAGATGGTATTATAGAGGCGCCTAACTCGATGGAGGTTTCAGCATCTTCAGCTAAGCAACGACAAGACACCCTGATAGTCGATGGTTATAAAAAGGAGTTAAAAGGTGCAAAGGAATTTCCTCTTTTTCTGAAAAAGGCGTCCCTACCTCCTCCTCCTCCCAGATCAACTACAAAAGCATCAAAAGAGCCACCGGAGACCACAGGCGATTCACCGGGAAGTCTTGTACAGGACCTGCTGACATCACAATGCGCCCAGCTGCCTGGACAGGCTCCATCTTCACCTCCTAAGAAACCCCGGTAGTCCAGGACCAAGACCAGAACCGAAACACGGGGGTCCCTTCAGAATCATCAACTTTGGCAGAAAAGAGTGCTCGCAGCCCGAACCAGCCACTAATACCTCTGTCGCAAGGCAATAAGATGCCAGAAAGAGAGGCACAATATTCTTCACCATTACAGGACCCAGCCCAATCCCAGTTTCCACTTCAATATCAGTCTCAGTCTCCGGTATGGGGGATACCGCCAGGCGATGCCTCAAACGGAAACCTCATTCACTGAGAATTTGAACCAGGATGGGACGGCATCACAAATCAACAGCAGCAATAGGGTAGAAGCACCCTTTACGCATCAGATGGACATAAGAGACATGTTGAACCTTATTCTGGAAGAGGTAAGGGAAATGAAAAAATCATAAAAACTCGAGATTGCCTCTCTACATCAACGGTTAGGCAAAATTGAAGAAGCAATGATATGTTTCCCTATCAAATTGCAGGAAGCTGAAACCAGAATCTCACTGCTGGAAGATCAAATGAATGAGATGCTCGGGAAGGTGAACGAAGCAGCTAAAAAAAACTTTTTGGGGAAAATAAGGTAGAGGAACTCAAGAACTATTCTCGGAGGTCAAATCTTCGTATAGTAGGGGTCCCCGAAGGAATTGAAGGGACCCAAACTCTTCAATGGGTCAATATGTTTATCAAACAAAAAGTTCTTCCCGAGTTTGAAGGAGACTTAACCATTACAAGGGCACATCGAGTTCCCGCTCACCCCTTCCCAAACTCAACGATACCACGAACAATTTTGCTGAATTTTGCAGACTTTCGTGTAAAGGAGCGTATTTTAACTAAGGCGATTCAGCAGAGACAGTTTGTTGTAAATGAAACCTCTAAATGCCGAATATTTTCCGACATGACAGCTGTGGCAGCGCGTAGATGGAAAGAATTTGTAAAGATGCTTTGTCTATTTAAAGCTGAGGGTGCCCAAGCATCTATAGCACAACAGTCTAAGCTGCGTGTTTTGGTTAAGGGGAAGTTCCATCTATTTTCAAATTTGGAAGAGGCCCAGGGTCTATTGAAAGAAATTTTGGCTGGATCCAGAGCCTGACCTAATAGTAAAGAAAGTTTGAGCTCTTTATTTACTGGGGGCAGCGGGGTCACCTAGGGTGTAGCACCAAGACACCCATGAGGTTAGTAGGGTGGGTTGAAATGTGGCTAGCGTGGCTAGTGGGGTTTTTTCCACATTTCTGTGGGGGGGTTCTTCTTTTTCGGGGGGGGAGGGTGGGTTAGAGGGGGGGACAAGTAGTAGGAAAAAGAGCAGCAGCAAAAGGTGCAGACAGTGGTATATAAAGATATTGGCCTTTGAGCAAATTAGAAATTTATCCTAGAAATAGAAACAGAAATCGCTAGTAAATGCAAGATCCTGTCAGTCAATGCCAATGGAATGCTCAACAAACAAAAATATGGCGCACTCATTAGGTGGCTCGCCTCGTTCAATCCCCATGTCCTGTTCTTTCAGGAGACACATTTAGAAACAAATTCTCCCAAACTATATTTACCTAGAGTTTTTTCAGAGGCCTTTTACGTGTCAGCAGGCTTAGCTATGAGAGGGGTTGCTATTTATTTTTCCAAAAACTTGCCATGGGAATTTGAACAAATTCGAAGGGATCCACAGGGGAGGTGGTTATGGGTAGTAGCAAAGCTGAAGGGGAAGATCTTAAATTTTATAAACTACTATGGTCCAGTCACGGATGATGCCTCAGGACTGGTTAAAATCAATGAGCTTGAGCTTGGTGAGGGGAGAAGAGAGCAACCCAGGTGGCAGCTGGATCACCTCCTTCTCCAGGATCAAGAATGGGTGGAGAATTTTAGAGTATGGATCTCCGAATATTTTAGGATCAATGATGAAACGGCGAAACCCTTTGCGGTATGGGTGGGGTTCAAGGCTGCAGCTCGTGGACAAATAATCTCCTTTTCGGCCGCCCAGTCTAGGGCTCGGCGGCTCAAAATAGCTGAATTGCAGGGGGCGGTGGAGAGGGCAAACGCTCAGCAGATCCGGTCACGCCCTCATCAATTGGATAAGGCTAGAAAGTCCCTGAGAGACTTTTTTGTCTTAGAAGAGATCAGCAGTTCCCAATCCTACCAACAAAAGGTCTATGAGGACAGCCAGATGGTCGGCAAATTGCTGGCTAACTCGACAAGAATCAAACAGGAAGCAGCCTTAGTTACAAAGATGACGGACCCCAAGACCGGACCGGAAGTAACCAATAGTGAGGAGATTCCACAGATTTTTTTAGAACACTTCCAGCAACTTTATACTACCGAGTACTTGGTGGGGAGGAGTCTATACAGGAGTACTTTGACAACGTAAATATTCCCAGATTTTCCGATTTTCGGGTAAACCAGCTAAAATCAGATTTAGGAACTGCTGAGATCTTGGCATCCATTAAATCAATGGCCGGGTCTAAAGCGTGCGGGGAAGATGGGTTCCCAATAGAATTTTATAAGACCTTTTCAAAAGAGCTAATTCCACCCATGAAAAAACAATTTAATCACATCAAAAACGGTGGCCTGGTCCCCTCATTTTTTAAGAAGGCAATTGTTGTGTGCTTCGTAAAAAAGATAAAAACCCAAAGGATGTCAATTCTTATAGGCCCATTAGCCTACTCAATTCAGATTACAAGATTTTAATGAAGGTGTGGGCTGAGCGTTTTTATTTGCCGCACAGGAAATAATTCATAAAGATCAGGCTGGTTTTATAGCAGGAAGATTCATGGCAGCTAATACGAATTTTTAATACAGGCTTTGGATTATTGTAACACCAACTTTATCCCTGCCTGTATTATGATGGTCGATGCGGAGAAAGCATTCGACTTGGTGAACTGGAACACTTTGTTTCTCGCCCTCGGCCAATTTGGTTTCCCCCCTCAGGTTATTTCCATGCTACGTAATATATATCAGGAGGCTCAGGCCCAGGTGGTAATTAATACGAAACGGGGAGGCACGGTAAAAATAAATCGGGGGACTAGACAAGGATGCCCGCTCTCCCCATTGCTTTTTACCTTTTTTATAGAACCTTTTGTTATTAGAATGCGTGATAATGCTGCTATTAAGTCCCTAATTTTGGGTATGGCCAAATTGAAACTTTTTGCGGACGACATTATTTTATATTTGAAGCCCAACAATGATAATTTGGAAGTGGTGTTGAGTGAATTTAGTAAATTTAAATTAATTGGAGGCTACAAAATAAATTCAAACAAAACTGAAGTTCTAGTCTTGAATGCAGATATAAACTTTCTCCCACCCTGTCTGAGGGCACAAGCCGCAAAGCCAGACCCAATTAGATACTTGGGGATCTTCGTGTCCAACCAATATCAACAGCTATATAAATTAAATTATGTAAGAACACAAGAAAAAATAATGAGACTATTAGAACAGTGGCTTCTACTTCCTTTGACTTTTGTGGGACGAGTATCACTAATTAAGATGTCCATACTTCCGTTACTCATTTTTTTATTTATTAATGTTCCTATTAAAATAAATATGTTTTTTTTAAAGAAATGGAAATCCTGATTAGACAGTTTGTCTGGGGGAAAAAGTTCCAAGGGTTAAGCTAACATCATTACAATTAACGACTGAACAAGGAGGTCTGGCTCTACCTCACTTAAGAACTTACTACGATGCTGCTTTTTTGGATCTACTAGCGGGTTTAATGGGATCTAATAGCGCCAGAGATAACTTCTTTGTTGATAAAATGGTACAGGAAACCGGCTCTCAAATTTCAGTATTTTTAAAAACCTCCAAACTCCCAAAAAAGCAAGATATAAGACATTGAAGGACTATTCTTTCAGACTTCAGTCTTTTTTAAAATGACGGGTTCCTCTGGGTTACAATACTTGAAATTGAGGGAATGTAAATGTCTCGGCCTCCAAATTCGATCAGGCCACTTGAGAAACTGGGAAGGTTGCGGGCTAGGGAGCTAAGACATTTTTAATTCAGAATAGGGTGATCTCCTGGCAAGAGGTGCTGCTAAGGGATGGGAATCAGAGGAAACCTGCTTTTTCGAATACTTACAAATTGTCCATTTCGCAAAAATTTAAATGGTATTCTTGATACACCAAATAAACTTGTGATATCTCTTTTCGGGGCTAAAGTAAGCGGCGTGAGGGAATTGGTACCGCCTGTTACATAATCAGGGCCAACTCCCATTGATAGAGAACCACTTGGAAAGGGTGGTCCACGAAACACAATGTACTTTTTCCATTAATGAATGGGAAGCTTTATGTCATCAAGGAAGCAAGACGCTTAGAGCAGCCAATTTTAAAAGAATGGCTTTCCTATCCCGGTGGCTGGCCTACCTTACTCCGGAAGCACTCAAGAAAAGGTATCCGGATGCCGAAAATAGGTGTTTCCGATGCCAGGCGGATGGAGAAGGGGGCTGGCTCCATATTTTTTTTATATGTCCTAGGCTGGGGTCTTTTTGGGAGGCAATCTTCTTGGCTCTAAATCGGGCATTTGTAAAGAGTATAGTGCCAGAGGCCGAGGCTACCCTGTTTGGATTTTGTAGAGATAGAACGACTTTAACGGAAGCCGAGGCAACTTTCCTCTCTATCTCTTGCTTGGTAGCCCGTTCTTTAATCCTTCAAAATTGGAAATCCAGGGATGTTCCTACTTACGATAAATGGTTGAATAAAATGAAAAAAACGCGGGCTTTTGAAGAAGCTTATGCGAGAAGGGTGGGAGCTTCCAGGAAATTCAATAAGAACTGGAAGTTTTTAAGCAACTTGGTAAACCCGATAGAGGGATAATATTACCCGGAATTTAGAATCCAACAGCTGTTTTGCCATTTTGTTAATGTCTGGAGGAATTAGAAATATTCTTTGTTAAGTATTTGAGCACTTTAGTGTTGCAATTTAGCAATTCAGCATCTTTTGCACTAGCACTTGCACTTTCTTATTGCACTTTTTGCACTTTGCCATTCTACAATTATCAGTCAATTTATTCTAGATACCTGTGACAGCCGTGTTTTAAAAAAAGAATTTCCTGTGTCATTGTTTTTAACTTGGAAAGAAGAAGCTATCGTTTTTGTGTCAAATAGTCCTAATGTTTGCTCAAATGTTATTGTTATTTTTATGCTCTCAATACTCTGCTCAATAAAAAAAAACCAAAAAAACAATTAACATATTTACCAATTAATTAATTATTAAAAATTAAGAGCCAATTATTAATTAATTAATAATAAATTAATTCCCACAATTAACACTATAAAATCTAAATTAAATAAATACTAATAAATAAAAATTAATATTTAATTTATTATAATTAAATTACTTCCCACCCTATTCCCCTATAAGCCCACAACCCACTACGGAACTAAAATGCAAAATTAATTTAAAATAAAATTAATAACTACTAAAAAATTAACACATATATTAAAAAACAAAAGCAATACAAAAAAATAGAGCACATACATTTAAAATACATACTAAAATACATAACACTAATTAAAAAAACAATATTTTTAACAACTATATTTTTGCAAATGATATTAATGACTTCGATATTTTAAAAACGATATTTCTTACCTTAAACTCGCTATTCTTGACCACGATATTCTTGCTGTCGATATTTCTGTGTCTCGATATTTCAAAGTCGATATTAGTGCAAGTCGACATTTCCAACTCGATATTCTGACTCTTTACCGGGCTCACCATATAACCATGGTATGTGGGATGTTGAAGGGATAAGGGGAGAGTGGGTTAGGGGGGCAAGGGCAGTTCAGAGTTATGAAGGGGTAGTTTGTGCTGAGTTATGAAAAGTGGGGAGTGGACCACTGAGGGAGATCATCCTGGGGCGTGAGGGTGAGGAATTGTGTTAATAGCATGTCCCACTCCGGGGACATGGGGTGTTTGTGAATGTGATGTGCTTCTTCATAGCGGAAGGCGGTTCCTTCAGCAGTCCCACATTTACCGACTGCGCCCTGCCAAGCGCTTGGCATGGTGAGCATCCTCTTGGCCAGTAGTAGGGCTAGGCAAGCAAAGCAAGTGCTGACGGTCTGCCTCTTTCTGCATTTGAAAACACAGAGGGCACACGCCTCCCATGAATATATATCAGCGAGTTCAGTGACCTCATTGCGTGCAGTGTAAATATCCTGCCAATAGGTGATTAGGGGTGGCACGACCACAACATGTGGCAAAGGTCCACATCCTCATGAATTGCATCTGGGGTAATGTAGATCCGCCATGGGGAAATAGTGGTTGAGTTGAGTAGGGGTTAAATATGCGCGGTGAAGGGTGTGGAATTGGATGTTATTGAACGTAATGTTTCTGGAGACGTATGGGGGAAATCCAGTGCCTGGATCCATTCCTTATCGTTCAGCAACCTCCCCACATCATCTTCCCATATAGTGCAGAGAGGTGCCAAGGAGATTCCTATGTGGCTTTGAATTGCTCTGTAGATCCAAGTTTTTTAAGTGGCCACCTTCCCCCATGGCGAGAAGTGCCTGAAGAATGGTGTGTGCGGGGGGGGTTCCTCATCTCTAGTCAACCATAGTGTGAGGCAAGTGTTGTGTAGTTGGAGGCAGATAAGGAACTGCCCAGCCGGGAGGTCATGCTCTGTCTTGAGTTGTCCAAAGGAGAGGAGATGGCCACCTGAGAATAGATCGTTGGTCGTTACTAGAGAGCGATCTTTCCAGCTACCCAGGATTGAGGCAGTGTATGTGCCTGGGTAGTGTGGGAGGCCCTGTAACGGGTACCCCGGAGCCTATGAAAGGACATGTCAGTGAGAAAGCGAGTTTGGGTGATGCATATGTGGGCAACTTGGTGAAGGGAAGTCATATGTAGCAGAGAAAGGCCATCTGTCCATGCTGAATGGATCAAAGGGTGGTAGGTTTCATCTCGAACCATAACAGTGCAGACCGGCTGTCACTTCTAAGTGATAATGATTTATTTTTGCCAGAGCTGTGTAAAGCATTTCCTGAAGATTTTTCAGGGAAATTTGTTGAGTTGAAGCAATTACAACACAAGATAATATTAAAGAATGATTCAAAACCAGTTTCATTTAAGGTACACAACTTTTCCTTTGAATTTTAGAGGTAAGGTCCATACAGAAGTAGATACATTAGTAAGGGAAGCCATATTCGAGAGCATTGAGTCTACCTAATGTTTAGCCCCTTTGATCGTGACCCAACAGACTAATAGAAAAGTCTGATTATGCATTTATTTGAGACACTTAGGGCCCGATTATGATGGCGTATGGAAAAGCCCTCCGATCGCCAAGGTTTTGGGAAAAATCCCCCAGCATGACCCGCGGCATTTCCGTCAGACAAATTACGATGCAATGTCCGCAAAATCATTCCTTGGTGGACGGATGTCACAAAAGAACGTCCACCGCGGTCGGAAAAGCTGCAAAACCAACCGCGGCAGACGGGGAAAGCTGTTCAACTGTCTGAAACGGCCGCCCCCGCTGCGCCAATACCGCACCGCGAATTACGATAAGAATGGGGAGCTGGCGGACCGAGCACTGCGTCCGACCACCGCGCACGCACATAGGCCAAATGAATGGCGGACGGAACCAACTTCCCAACTATGCCCGAAGTGTGCCTGTACTCCCTGCCGCCCTCAATCACAACACACACGCCACAATGATACACCCCATCTTGCTCCTGGTAAGGAAAGCCATGCGCAGCATGGAAGAGACATCTGGAGGTCATCACTCATGTGGACACACCCACATACCACAGTATAAAACCAACCCCTTCCTGGACCAGCATCCTTTGCATACCACAAGCCGAGACAGAGACACAGGACACCATTGACTCACACTGCACAACATCACACACACCTATCTCCACACAACACCACTTTCACCCACACACCTCACACACTTCACATATCTCCACCACTACCTTGCACCCTGCACCCCTCATCCATTTGCACCATGCCCCCCAAGACAATGCCCAAATCCTCCGACTCAGAGTTGAAAGTGATGGTAGATGAGATAATCAGGGTAGAACCACATTTGTTTGGGCACCTGGTCCAACACACCCCACTTGCGCACAAGAATCAGATGTGGGCAAGGATCCACAGCAAAGTCAATGCCGTAGGGACCACCCTACGCACTGTGCATGACATCAGGAAGCGGTGGGGTGACCTCAAGGGCCGGGTCAATCATCGGGCCAGAGGAACCATGCGGCGGCCCAGAGAACTGGTGGTGGACCTTCCATTCCACCACTAACCTTCACCGAATGGGAGGAGAAGGTGCCTGCCATATTGCATCCAGAGAGGCTCACAGGAATCGAGGGTGGAGTGGAGGCTGGTAAGTACTAACAAATGTCCCCCATCACACTGCAATGTACTGTTGTGCACAACAAGTGAGCCTCAATTCCAAGCCCACATCAAACTCATGTGGAATGCATGCTTTCAATATGAATGGATCACAAGGCGAGCATTTCCCCACTCAGCCGCACCTCACAGGTAGGTAGTCAGCTCATGCACCCTGGCCTCCCTCTCAAAAAGCATGGCCCACCCTCCCCACCCCACAGCCATGTGTCAGCTAACTCCGTCGACAGTGCCTCCTAACTGGTAGGTAGCCATCTCACTGGGGAGGGGGTCGTTGAGCCCTGACAGCAAGGCCACAACTCCCACAAGGCCCTCTGTCTTCCCTCACAGACAGCATGGAGCCAAATGACCCCCACATGCCGCACTTGATAGCCAACTCTGAAACCCCCCATTAAGTTGTAGGCAAGTGCACATACAGCCAATACCATCGAGAGGCCACATGATTCACAGTGTCAGTGATGAAGTCACATGTAACTGCAAAGCAAAATACAAGAACGCGATCACAAAAAGCCATTGTCCCATTGCCTCAAAGCAGAAAGACTCGGGTCAACACAACACATGCATGGAAACTCTGTCAAACCTCACAAACCACAGGATGTAAGTACAAAAAGCATAACACAAATCATGAAGTTGCGGCATAGTAGTCAGATACTCATTGAAAAGACACAAATGTCCAAGCAGAAACTGAATCGGATGAGCAACTAGTTGGTACCAGCGGACATGTCCTTGGAAATACAATATCTGTACAAATGATTTTGTATCTTCAGCCATGACACATAGCTAACGAGCAATGTATGTACCTCCACATCACGTTCAACTGCTGACAAACTGTTATGCATGCATAGTAATGCCAAGTTAAAAAGTAAGGCCATCTCAAATGAAATGGGCTAAACATGAACATCAAAGTTGTGCTGTGTACTGAACATGCTGACAACATAACCTCTCTTCAACAGGTGACTCGCCAGCAACAGCAGGCGCCCGTGGTCCCTCCGGCGTGCCCAGGACAGCTCCGTCTCTGGCCCTCACTGTCCCCACCACCACCACCACGACTCCCACAACAGCTGCACCACCAACGCAGATCCCTGCAGCAACGACCAGTATGGCAGCCACCTTCACCATCACCACCGGTGCCTCCAACACTGTCCCTTTGCCAGCAGTTGCGAATACCACCAGGCAGACCGGGGATGCTGGGGACGGTGTGCGGCGGCAGCGCCTGGCACCGCCACAGGTCCGTGGCAGCAGAGCAGGTGGGAGGCCAACTGGGGGACAGCCACAAGAGGACAATGAGACTCAGGCCCTGGACACCGTGCTAACTGTCCTTGGTGCATACCAGCAGAACCAGGGACAGATGGGCCAGGTACTTGAAGAACTGGGGGAACTCCGCCGGCTGAAGAGCTCCATGGACACTCACTTGGGACAACATGTGGACTACATGGGCCAGCTTGTGGGTGTCCTGAGGGACATGCATGCGGCTCAAATCGCTGCCAACCCCCCCCCCCATGGCCAGCCGGATGATAGTCACACCACCTCAGCAGCGGCCACAGGGAGGGGTGAGTCACACCATGGTGAATCCTCAGACACCTCTGAGCATGCAGCAGGTTCCCCCCCGGCCATACGGCAGAGGGGGCGTCCGAAAAAGACCCTGGGATGATCACGTGGCACAGCACCGTGCCGTACCAGTTCTCAGAGCAACTGCTGATGACACCACTGTAACACCGAACATTGACTTTGTTGTAAATACCAAACCACATTGCCACAAGGATGGGAGTGTTCGGTTGGACTGTGGAACTCTACCGTTGTGTCTTCTACCCTAACTATCCGTGTACCATCACTTTCTACTTCACCCCTCACCTGCCACACATTGCAAAATAAACACAAATCACAACAGTATGCCTTCGTGTCAAGAGCATTCTCATCACAGTAAGTAGCATGTTGACTCACATTGCAATGTATCCGAATATGTAAAAGCAAAAATCCATTGAGAGAGTGGAGGAACCTGGGAAGACACAAGGAAACAACAGTGCATTGCCATATCATGGAATAACCGCAAAAGCACGCCACGAGGCAACACTGTACAATATGCATTACAGACAACACCGGCAAACACCATCAACATTGACAGCAGGGGGACTGGAGCACACGACTGCACCTCCCAACACAGTTTAGCCCTTAGCATCCTGGTAAATGCAGTTCAGTTGAAAGGCTTACTTCTGTTACCGTTGTCGTGTGTCACCAAGGTTGGTGCAGGTCAGTGCTGTGAAACTCTAGACACATGTGTGTCGCGTTATCCTCCCACATCAGTAGGGGTAAGATACATTGTGATCGGTGTCTGCTGAGGAAGCTGCCACAATCTACTCAGGTCTCTGTACCTCTCCCTGCCCAACTCAGGTGAAACACCTCAGTCACATGACAAGTAAGCATCATGACTGAACTGCATTTACCAGAATGCCAAGGGGTGAACTGTGCTGGGAGGTGAAGCAGTGTGCTCCCATCCCCTAATAACATCATCATGGACATGACAGAAGTTGTCACAGATCACACAGCGCAGAACAATGAAATCCTTAGCAGTGTGCCCACAAGAGCCAGTATCACAACACATCCTGTCATGTGGACGATGGTGACATTGTCGCATTCACACACTCAAGTACTGTTGCCCAGGGATTTTAAAGTGACATGTACGATCTATGCATGTTTACCTACATGAACACCAGTCCCTGACAACATACCCACGCTAAATCTGTTTTACAACTGAAGTTATCTTCTCCTGAATGAGCACAACTGCTGCGGTCACAGGGCAGGCATCGCGTATATAGGAACTGTTGCACGCCGTGTTCCTTGCTGTAGCAATGTACTCCTTACTCCCCCATATGTGATTGTGGATAGTCATTTGTGGCCTCACAATCCCACAGCGAAAGCATACTTCAATAAGTGTGCAGGCACAATGGGCTTCTGTTTCAACAAGTAGTCGCTCACATACCAGCCCTGAGACCTTTGAATTCCAGGTGCCTTGACCGTCCCGCGCAATTCAGTCACTGCTGAACACGGCACTCCCACTTTTTTCTGGGGGACTGACACAGAAATCATCGAAAGCCTCTGATACTGAAGGCCGTTGCACACTTTTTTCAAACTTGTAGGCTCTGGCCTTGTCCCTTCGTTTCATGCTATTTTTGGAGTACTACCGGGTGTCATTCCTCCAATTTTCAGACTGCATTTAGCGGTTTGATATCATTACTTGTGGCTGTGCAGCTGAGCGCTGGTTCTAAGAGTGCTCTCACGGCATGTCTGCCCGTCCTGTGGTCCAGGCGAACACCGGTCAGTTGCAACTGTACCGTGACCGCATGCAGCTTCTCTTTGGATGTGTCCCATTAGCTGTGCTACGCATCAGTTATAGGCTAACCTTCCGCTATGCCTATTTCACCTGCGTGCAACCTGTGTTCTGTTGTCGATGATGCCCCTTTCACTGGGCCATGGATGTCTGCCTTTCCAACACATCCCTTGCTGCCCTGGATCATGAGCTGTGGGTGAGTCCTTTGTTGGTCCACGATCAGGACTGCTCCGGTGATACATGTTTGTGGGATGCCTTTCAATGTGTCAGACAGGCTGCTAGCTGCGCCTGTGCTTTTGCGCAAAGGCTCCTGTGCCAGGCCTACATCAAACCTCTCCCAGGTTGCCATGGGATGCTCCTTTCATCCTCGTGGTGCGAGGAGCACATCTGTTCCTTCATACTGCTGGATTGGATGGCAGTCCTTTTTGCTGAAGATGATTTGGATCGTCTTTTGGAACTGATTGCCTTCGAAGCTGCCTGTGCCTTTGTAACTACTTAACAGCAACAGGAACTGTTGGTGGCTAATTCAATATCTTTTTACCTTTTTCACGCCTACTAACAGGAATTGTCATTCAGCTCTCTGACTTTTGCCCTGTCTGCATTTGCTTTGACTCTGCTGACCTCTGCGGTCTGTTTCGCTTGGTACACAGACCTGAGCAAGGGGAGGCTGTCATCTGACCGTCATGGACATTGTCGACTGGCATGAGCCCGGCTTCCATCATGCAGCTGTAGCGCATGACATTTATATGGCGTAGTCGTTTTGCAAGTACATTAGTATTTGTCTGTCACATGAGAAGTGTCCGCAGAGCTTGTTCTCTGCGCGGTCCAGGAGTACTGCCTGCCCATTCTGTCCGTGGTCTGAGGACATTGTCCGTTGTCATTCTGTTCTGGTCAGGCCCTGCCACCCCGACTCAACAAAGTGTCACAGCTGCTAGAGGACACGGGTGCCTTTCAGATGTCATGGGGAGGTGGGCTAGTTGCCCCACACTTGGAGAGTGATCCATCCAGTGATGAGAGCGACACAGCACATGGGATGTACATTTCACCATGTATTGGCTGAGGAATGGGGTCTACTGACAAAGCCCATAGACCTGGGACATCTCATACAACTCCTCCCAGCAAGGGGTGGGGGATATGCTCGTGGGTCTTCGTCCAGAGGGATTATTGATATGACTCCTTGCTTCATGTGATATGGATGTGTCACAATGGAAACTGTATCTGTACTCACGCATTCTCAACTTGTTGTGGCACGTATGTTGCCTGTTTTGACACTGTAGTAAAAAATTCACATTTCAATGCGTTTATTGTCTTCAACTTTTCTACTTGTGTACAGGCGCTTGAACACCTCTGAGTGAGTAGGAGAGCTAGTGAGGCACTATAGCAATTGGGTCCTGTGCTTCTGGGTGCTTCTGGGTGATCAGTCCCTGCCTGCACAAGTTCTCTAATCCTGCGCATAGTCCTGTATGTGTACAAAATGCCAGCAACAATTCTCAAAGTTTGTGTGACAACAGCAAGGCACACAAACACAGTCATAGTCGCTTATTGTTAACTTACACTCAACGGAAGTAGTTGACAATGAGCTGTTGACGCTTGTCAAGGCCTTCCTCACCACTGTCATCGTCACTGGGCATGTGTGGGTTGGGAGCGGGGGGCTGCTGCTGTTCATTATCGTCCAGAATCAGGGGGATCATTCAGTGCAAGGCCAGGTTGTGTAGCATGCCGCAGGCGACTACCATCTGGCATTCCTTCTGTGGTGAGTACATAAGTGCCCCACCAGTCTTGTCCAGGCACCGAAATCTTGACTTCAGCAGTCCAAATGTGCATTCCATCACACAACGTGTCCTCCCATGTGCATCATGGTACTGGACTTCACCCGGCGTTGTTGGGTTCCGCAGTGGGGACAGCAACCACGGACGATTGTGATACCCAGGCTCACCTAGTTGTGAGACAAACAGGCAAACAGTGTGATCTGAATATGTGAGGAGAGCAGCATGTCACACATACATCACAGTCATTGACACAGCCCACTCACCAACAAGCCAGGCCCGCTTGGGGTGCATATTGACCATCAATTGGGGTATAGTGCTGTTCCGCAAGATGTGGGAGTCATGTGCCGACCCAAGATACTTTGCACACACGTGTGAGATGATCTGATCCGCCTGGCATACCACTTGCACGTTGATGGAGTGGAAGTGTTTGCGGGTCCTATAGATGTGTTCACTTGCCTGTGGTGGAACGAGGGCAATGTCGGTACCATCAATGCCCCCCACAACATTTGGAATGACTCCCAGGTCATAGGACTCCCCCATCACAGCTGCCAATCCATCCATCCTCGGGAAGTGGACATGACTGTCCTTGTAAGGCATCAATACTGACAGGACGTCACGCAACTCCATGCTGAACATGGGCTGTGCCATCCCACCGGCGCTGGCCACAGTGTACTGGAAAGACCCAGTAGTGAAGAAATGCAGTGCAGCCAAAACCTTCACTGTAGCAGACAATGCAGCTGGATATATTCTTTTGGGCTTCAAATGGGGCTCCAACTGGGCACATAGGTTTCGTAGTGTGCGGCGAACCAAACAGAATTTCCTGATGAATTCGATGTCCTCCATCGTCGCCAGGTCGGGGACAGGTCGAAAGATGGGTGGTCTCCTCCTACGTATGTCAGGGTACACAAGCATGGGCTGAGTTATAGATGAGATGTGGTGAACAGCTTACCCAGAGACTCACACAACCACTACATTGACAGGACTCATGGTCACGTGAAAAGCACAAGTGACCTGCATTCAGACGTTGTTTTTCTTCATTTACTCGACATAATGACACTACGACATCCAAAGAAGTCGATGTGTATGGCATATAGTACACTGCAACAAAAACAAAAAAGGAGTATAACCAAAAGACAGCTCACTGTCTGTATGGTATTGGGACATAGGCACAAGAAGGGAAATTATCCTTTCTTAAAAGACCCCTCACTCACCAACCTAGTTGGTGACATGCTTCATCATTGGGGTCCCACCCGAATAGCCGAATGCCATCCGGGTGTGCTGCGACACCTGATTACAGTGGAGCTGGTTATTTTAGTGATGTGAAAGTAAGTGACTCGGGGGCATATTAGCAAGACCGGCGATAAAATTATCGCCGTTTTAGCGGCAGGAAACTGCCGCTAAAGCGGCAATAATGAGGCTTGCTAATATGCGTTATAGAATTCAATAGAAGCCCAGGTTAGATGTGCAGGACATCTAACCTGGGCTTCTATTGAATTCTATAACGCATATTAGCAAGCCCATTATCGCCGTTTTAGCGGCAGTTTCCTGCCGCTAAAGCGACGATAATTTTATCGCCGGTCTTGCTAATATACCCCTAAGTGATTAAAAATTGGGCAGATATGACCCACTAGAAAAGCTTTATTCTGGGGCAACTGGACAATGTTAAAAAGATGGTTGGGATGTCATGTAAGGTTATATTGGCCCTTAGGTATCCCTCAGTGAAAAAATGTGTATAAGAGAGTGCAATAAAAGGTCTACATGTTTCAACCTCTAGTTGGTACTACTAGGTTTTCTTCAGGACCAATGAACTTGACCCGGGAGGTATACATTCGCTAAGGTGTACCCTACCCTTGGTCAAATGTGCCTAACCATGTACTCACGGTCAGGTATCCTTTAGTTCCGTTCGAAAAAAAGGGAAAAATATCTGAAAAGACAAACACATAATCACAAACAAACAAATAAATATATACAAGGTTCCGTCATGTGCTTGTTCAAAGAATAAGTGCTCTTGTGTTTCCCAATACTCGTTGCATGTAGCATCTGGGTAGAACATGACTCCAAATGTGCCTTGTGGCAGAGCGTGATTCCAAGTATGCCTCGTGGCAGAGGGAACAGTGAGCTATGGTGAGCATTCATTCAATTCAGTGACATAACTCGTCACTAGAACATTTCTAGTCTTACCCACACATTATGATTGTACAGGTGGGTGTTTTTAGTGCACTTCATGTGATTTAAAAGTGCATATGCATCGATGCGAACTTTCATCCCATGCAAGTATCAATGAATTACAAGGATGTATATTAAACACCACATACAGCATACATTCGTAGTGGGTTTTAACGCTCTTTCTGAAATATACGAGGGCGTGATTAAATTGCATTTATGCAAAATTCGTGGGTGTGTTGATATTTGGGATATCTGGGTTTGTGGATATTGAGAACGGGGCTTACTTAAAGCGCGACCTTCGCGTGCCTCATGGGAGTCGGGGTCGTGGCGAATAACTCTATGCACGATCTGGGCAAAAAGAAGAAGTTAGTAAAGTCCCGAAGGACATGGGCAGCGAATCGATTCCCGCTGTTCCATAAGGGTACTTACTTCGTGAAGCTATTCACCGGCTGCTGCGCCTACCCATATGGACCCGTCGCCACTCCCTGCAGGATCACCGCCTCGGAGCAGCCTCGCCGGTTAAGTGCAGGCTCTTCCGAGTGCGTGATCAGAGGGCGTGGCTAAGTAGTCACGTGACCGGCGTCAGCACGTCGGTGAGAGTGTTCACAGACTAGATGTCTTTTTGTGGGACAATAAAGTTTATTTGCCGACATCTCCAGAAAGTCGCGCATGTTTATATAAACAAATTATACGAAAAAGGAAGAAAGAATCAAGTATGTATACGCGTGCTGGCAATAGAAGGGGCAGAGGTGAAATTCAGACATGCCAAGTATTGCCGGTGTATATAAGCGCGCTATGTGTTAAAAGAATAAAATGTCAATAAGCGGCCAAACATGTGCCGAATATAGTACACTGCTACATCAAGGATGAGCTGCCCTGTGGTTAGATGGCACAGCACTTGTGTTTCCCAGCATCAGTGCTGAGTTGCATGTAGCTGCTGTCACTGTACGACCTCAAGCTTTAGTCCCACAATACACACCAATATTACGGGATGAGGGCAGTGAGTGTCATCTGGACAACGCAACATGGATGTACAGCAAGATGGACAGACACATGTGGACATTATGGGGTCAGTCCTGCGTGACTGGAATTTGCCAAACAGACAGTGCAATATTCACCTGAATGAGGCACAAATGCACATGGATTGTGTATACATGCCCACATGGCTGACAATGACTGATGATGTCGGTCTGAGCTATGTTTGTTTGTTCCACATGTGTACTCCTATGACATGTGTGGGAACATTTACAGGCAATGGCAACTATGCACACTGCACGCCACAAGAGTACGTGTGTTGGGAGTGCTAGGGATTACAAATATGTCTGATTTGCAGACAATGGACACCTCTGATTGTCTGCCTACGTCACTGGCCCTTCACAAGTCGACCGCTGGCCAAGAGACGCCAGTCAGATGTCAAGGGATGTTCAAGCGATGTTCACAGGTTGGATGTTTCATTGCACAACATTGGTACAGTGCGAGCGACCTTTGTCCTTTTTGACTCCTTCCCTCATTTCAGTACATGCTGGCCACGAGGCATGACTATGTATGTAATTTCACTCTCCTTTTCTTGGACATACCATGTGTGTGGAGACTTGACTCAAGGGTCACACTCTCTCATACCTTCACAGTGTACTAACCAGCTGGTCACTGTTCTAGATGTTCTGATGTACCAGCCACTCCCAGAGGGCTGGCTTACACCCCACCCCACAGCCATCCAGCACAGGTGTCACTGGACATGTGACCCTGCCAACAAACGGGGCCGGAAGCACGTGCCCTGGGCCAATTCTCCTATACATGTATGGTGTCTGTGTGGTTACTGTCTATGCATGGGGGCCTCGTGCCCCACAATATTACACATGGGGTGCACCAATCACTTTAGGCAAATGAGTTGTGATGTGTGATGTAATTCGCATGGCGCAAATGCAGTATGTGTTCGCAGGCGCGGTAGCTGACATCTGCAGCGATGACGCATTGGCCCCAATTGGATGATGCAGGGTTGCGTTCCCAGCTTCCCGGCAGCCGCGGTGTGGCAGCCACTATGCGAATGAGCCATCAGCCAATGGGGGCCTTTGGCGTACATATTTTGATATTGTGGTGTGCGCGCTCGGCAGCAGCGGGGCTCGGCATTGGCCCCAATTGCCTTCAGGGGCACCGAGGGTCACTCATGGGGATTGGGTGTGCCTCGCACTTTGCATTTGGCAGGTTGCCACATTCATCGTGGTGCCGCAACGCTTGCTGGGAGTTGTAGTTGTTCAGGGGTTGCATACGTGGAGATGTTTGGTACATACCTCTGCTGTTGAGCGCAGCGGCGTCTTGTCTGCCGGAGGGGCAGTAGGTAGTGCAGCGGGAAGGCCTGTTGTGCAGGATCCATGGCGGCTCCGGTGGTTTAGATGGGTTCTGTATCGGCTCTTCCTCTCCGTTGTTGTGTTTCTGCCATCCGCAACGTGGTGGTTTTTACGCGGCGGTGGGAAGGACTGTTTGCCACATCGTAATCTGGTTGGCGGACGGAACGTGTTTCCGCACGCCGGTCTTGCTCTGTTGGCGCCATCCACCACCCTTGCGTACGCAAGAAACGTGCGGAGCCTGACAGACCGCGGCGGACGGAAAATGGCCTCTGTTGGACCATTGTAATTCAGTGGTCGCAATGACCGCATCCGGAGCGGGGAAATGAACCTTTTACGCCACCACCACCAGTGCGGATGGGCTTCCGTCCATCATCGTAATGAGCCTCTTAAATTGAAATGTATTATTTGACAAATTTCCACTACCTAGAATTTGTGAAATGGTAGCTATAACCAAAGGGGTCAAGTGGTTTTCCTCACTTAATCTAGCTTTGGTGTACCTCCAAATCCCTCTTCACCCTGACATCTTTTTAAAGATGATAAAGGGATTTTTTTTGCAAGATGAAACTTTCGTCATGGGTAGAAATAGTGAAGTGTATAACAGAAGGGTGTGCAGTCCCTAGAGGGGGAGGGGAGGTCTCTTCTTCGTGATGCCCTCACACACCCCGAAGGATGTCATGCTTCATCATTGGGCCAAGCTCCTCATCGGGCCGGTGCTGCAATGCCCGACGGGCTCCCGTAAACGGGGCTCTTTGGCGGAGATCTTTTGAAGGTCTTGGAACCACTGTCCAAGTTCTGCGACCATTTCTTCCAACCATTGGTCCAGTCTACACCCACATTTCTGCAAGACACTAGAGACGTCCTCAGACTGATAGAAGCTACCAATCTTGAGGGCACTCAACCAGATGTCTTACTAACATTAGACGTCGAGGCCCTCTACACCAACATTCCGCAACAAGCCACGCTAGAGGTAATAGAGGAAATCCTCTACAATACTTTATGGACCTCTCCGACACCCATAGGTTTCGTCATGGAATGTGCCCATATAGCATTAACAGAAAATGTCTTTCAATTTGAGGAACGTCTCTTCCACCAGACCCAGGGTACCTCTATGGGCAGTACCTTTGCCCCGAGTCTGGCATGTCTTTACATGTCAGACTTTGAGGGCAAGCACGTGCTCACTGAATCCAACCCCTTCTTGGACAATGTCCAACTATGGCGTCGCTACATAGACGATGTCCTGGTATTTTGGAAAGGGGACATTGACACCATCCCTGCCTTCCTAACCTGGATAAACGGTCTCAACCCTTATCTCAATTTTACTGCCAACAGTTCACAACAAGAACTAACTTTTCTCGACCTCTTGATCATGAAAAAACACGACAGATTGGAGACCATCACCTATAGAAAACCAACTGACAGCCACTGCCCATTTCTCTACCAGAGCTTTCACCCAAAAGCTCTGAGGGAAAACCTCCCGTACGGTCAGTTTTTATGTTTACGTAGAAACTGCAGTACCGTAGAGGATTTTAAAAGACAAGCCTCTGAACTCAGCTCACACCTGGCTAACAGACAGTACCCCATCAGAAAAATAACAAATGCCCAGAAAAGAGCCCGTAACACAAACAGAGCAGCCTTGCTTGAGACACACCCCAAACCTAAATCTGACTTAATCACATGTGTTACCACCTACACAACTGTATCAAACATGATAAAAAAAGGTTATCAATAAACATTGTAGAATCCTCTATGTAGGAGAACAGCCCCTTTGTAAACCCAGGTTTGCCTTCAAACGTACTTCCAATATTAAAGACTTACTCATCAACACCAGACCAAAAAAGACTACACCAGCACCTACCAACACACTGTGGAACCTTCCGCCAGTTACAGGTCACTACCCCTGCGGACAATGTGTAGTCTGTCCCCTTACCAAAGCCACCAAGACGATCTCACTTACAGAAACATGGACATGGAGGCAAAACAGGCATACTAACTGCAAGACACGCAACTGTATCTACCTTATCACCTGCCCCTGTCATCTACAATGTATAGGTATGATGACCCGTCCAGCTAAAACTAGGATGATTGAACATAGGAGCAACATCAGATGCAGAAAGACCAATACTAAGATGTGTGCACACTATGTAGACAACAACCATAATCCCAATGACTTTCAGTGGACCATTTTGGAAGCCTTCCCCAACATCACAAAAGAAGCTTTATTCAGGAAGGAACAGAACTGGGTGTTTAAACTTTCATCTGACTCCCGGGGCCTCAATGACGACATCCCGTGGGCTGAACTTAATCGCTACAGATGAGGCCATGTACCATCCTTCCACCTTTGGGCTACCACCCCTCGCACCTAGGGATCACGGCACATCCAGCCATACCAGCGGCTACTCACCAACTACACTGGCAATCGCCCCTCGCACCCAGGGATCATGGCTTTAACTAGTTATACTAGCGGTTATTCACCACCCACAATAGCCATCTCTGATGCAAACCTACCATCCCCCCAATCCCCGCCCCGAGCAAGAGTACCCCACCACGCTGATCTAGTTCGATCTCTTGACTCACCAAGTAGGTTTTGCCCCCCTTCCCACTCTTGTCTCTGGGAACGTCACATGCCTGTGTCTACCAGTGCTAGTCAGACAGCAGTGCGTATGGCTTACCCATACAGCCATGACTGATGTAGGCCTCAATGCTACTCCTAACGCGCATTACCCACCTTGCGCATCCATGCTACTTCATTTTTATCAATGGTCGATGGTTGCCCCTTCATCTTAGCCTTCATTTTTCAATTTTTCACTTGGCTCTGATCATGGCAGCCACTCATGAAAATTTGTTGCATGTCTCTGCAGCTGCGCCAATGTTAGATGGTTGCCTGGGCCCCCCCACCTCTGCAATTCAATCTGTGACATGGCCCTTAACTGTACCTACTACCGTTTACAGCTAGTGTTCTCCCAACACGAACAATAAAGTTTTGTTCCTAACATATTACTCCCAATAAGGCCACCACGGCTACCTTTCTAGCGCCGGCAAGCGGCCGTCACTTCACCACGTACTTAAGCTCTGCAACCGGAAGTCATCACTACGGGGCCCGGAGCAGGGTAGGATAGACGCATTCCGGCTGCCACCCTCAAGTGAGTACACCTATGTTGCTACTCCGCATGGATTCCGGTAAGCTTTGTAACCCCTGCTTGCCTTGACCTCTTATTGTTCTTACAGCTACAGAGCAACAACGTGCTCTGCCTTCCCCGTCAGCTGTAGACTACTTTACCTCGGGTGAGTTACCTTAATGCCGCCACTGCTGCGCTCCAGTTTGACTACCAACAGCCTAATTTTGTGTAATTGCTTAATCCGCTTGTTGTTAACTTTTGTCACTTATGTCGTGAGTTTCACTTTTGGGCATCAGCCTGCTGTCTCCTCTGATTTAGACACCCACGAGCATGTGCCCATTCCAGCGCACATTCATTGCTAGCCATCCCGCCTGCTTCAATGAATACCTCGCACCGACTAGCACGCATCTTGTCAAGTGTATTTTAATCCTGCCGACCGCCATGACGCATAGTCTCCCCATCTTGTATAATTGCGGACCCCACCCGTTTCTTGCACTTTATGTAGCTTTGGGCACCAGCTTGCTGTAACCTTAAATTGAATACCTACTAGCTTACGCCCTACCTGCGTACTACTAGTGCTAGCAACCGTCGCCTCCTTTATCGGCACTCGCCGGTTTTTAGCTACTACTTACTCCTCCTGCATTTAATACAATTGTTATATACTTATGACATCCCGCCCTATTTCACCGATCATTATGGCACCACGTTAAGCCTAGGGTCTAGGACACTTGGATGGTCTCACGACCTTGTGTGCCTATTTCAATCTCAGTGAATACCTCACGGCACACAAGGTTTATCCCTTAATCGTCCACTACACGCTGGGGCCCTGCTACGTTCTAATTTAGACCGGATATGCATGCACCCTGCTCACCACTTCGAGTCTATAGTCCACTCGACTGTACTTGTATCTACCTAGTACCTTAAAGATTCACTGACTCACCTAACATCCCCTTGGTTGTTTTCCTCCCTTGTTCCCCCCCTTTCTTCTTTTTTTCCCCTTTTCAGCAGGTCTCCTACCCCAGTAATAGTCTACTACGGTACCTTCCACCCTGTCTGGTCATCAACCGCATTGAGGAGTTACAGACATTTTAGTTAGTGCACCACTCACCTTTAATTTTCCATGGTCCTGATGAAGTGCCACTTGACCCGCTAGGGGCATTACAGGCACGAAACATGTCGACCCACTACACCTTGACAGCCCTTTAGGTGAATAACATCCATATAGGGCTTTGATACCTTTTATTTAAGCCTGAGCTACCACATTAATAAAGACATACAAGAATAGGACATCTCTAGACTTATTTTAACCCACTACCCTTTGCACTACCCTGCCCTCACACCCGCACTCACCCTACGGCTTCTTCAAAAGATCTCCGCCAAAGAACCCCATTTACGGGAGCCCGTCGGGCATTGCAGCGCTGGCCCGATGATGAGCTTGGCCCAATGATGAAGCATGACATCCTTCGGGGTGTGTGAGGGCATCACGAAGAAGAGACCTCCCCTCCCCCTCTAGGAACTGCACACCCTTCTGTTATACAGTCCTACACTGGAGCTAGTGTGCAGGACCTGTTTAAATACAGCTCCTGGTCCCCACCCTTCTTTACATAGAAATAGTGAAGAAAATGACCAGGTGTTAAGGAAGGTCTTGAATGTGCTAAATGAAAAGGGTCTGACTGATGAATTTAAGAAGTACAAATTCGCTTTGACCTCAGTGACTTATCTAGGTCATAAATGGGAAAGGGGCAAAGGAATTTGTATAAGCGATTATGAAGGCCACTAAATGGCGATGTTAGATCTTTCTCGGGTCTATCTGAATTTTATCCTAAATATATGAGGGCTTTGCTTTATGAGGGACTTTGCTTCCACAAACTTTAAGATCAGATGACTGTGGAAGAATTCAGAGACATTAGTATGGAATGAAAAGCTTCAAAAATGTTTTGATGGCATAAAAGTGACATTTTCAGAGCTGGTCAGATGCAGGGTGTTGATCCAAGTAGAAGTTGTGTCATTACAATGGATCAGTGGGAACGGGACTGGGGCTTTTCTATTCCTAACAAACAATGATGGACAAGTTGTTACAATATCTTTTGCTTCTCTCTCCTGCAGAAGAAAAATTGTACACAATTGAATGGAAAATGTGTATGGGGAATGAAGAAATTTAAGCAGTAGGTACAGGGCTCTAAATTTCTTATTCACGCACATCGCAAGTCAGTCACAAAAATTCTCTCGAGCACTTGTGTGGATAAAGCTGCTCATTGGACAGCAAGAATGTCATTAAGACTGTTTGATTCAATTACAGGGTAAATACTTGTCCAGTGTCAAGAATAAAGATGCAGATTTTCTTAGTAGCTCATCATTACTCAACCTCCTAACATGTGGGAGGGGTTTTCTGTTGTTGACAATGTTAACATTGAGGCTATCACTAAAGAGCAATGGAGGGAGGGATATACTAGTGATCAACTGCTGAGCGAGATATAGGGGTGTGTCAGGAATGGATCAATGACTTAATATCATGGAAAACTATATTAACTCATGAAAATATTGTCAAAATAATATTGTTTACAAACATATTGCCATGTAATTTTTAACAAAAACACTAATATCGATGACAAAAATATTGTCATACAACTGGCCATTTTCCTAGAATTTGTATGAAAAAAGAAAGGATCTAGTAAGAAGTGTCTTGCTGGCAACTCCGGCTCATCATCTGAGTGTCATGAAAGCAGTAACATCTGCAGTGTCTTGAGTGTAGAATATGACATTTTGAGATTCATGTCAAGTCCAGAAAAAAACCAATCTTCTGTATGGTGCTGGATGGTGTGCCTATTAATATCGTAGCACATTTAGGATCTCCTCATGCCATTGTTAATCCATCTGTCTGTTAAAATAATTTGAGAGTGTGATTAGGAGTGAATTGGTCCATTTGACATACATTTTGAGATCTTTACCAGTGAACCTATACCAGTGGTTGGCTACAGGTTGTGACATTTTAGTTTAAATGTAGAAAAATGGAAGAACGTTTTTAAATGTTTTATTAGAGTTTTAAAAGGTACATGAACACATTGGTGTAGTGAAAATTAGTATACTGGAAAATACAAAGATTTGCAATATTGCGAAACACTGAAACATAGTTTCAGTGTATTTTAAACAATATTGAAAACACAAACATTGAAAATAAAAATATAGTAGCCTTTAAATAACTATATGCTATAACAAAAGTATTGAAACACACAATATCGACTACAATAATGTCTCTATAAATAAGCAAAAAATAACAATTTAACATAAAACTGTTATTTAAACAATAGAGCAAATATAAATAAAGTTAAAATATATATATCAACAAAATGTTTTATTAATCTATTATTACATCAAAATAAAAACATGAAACACTTATTAAAGAAATAATTTACCTTCACAAAAATTATAATTAAATAAATATATAACTATTATAAAATAAATAGTATAAACCTTTTAAGCATTAAACTATGGCATTAAACATTATAAATATATTCATAACACAAAACAACACAAACATACATTTCACATTAACACAGAAACACTAATTAGCAAAGAAGGTAATAACTGATAACAAATTCAAACTAAACACAAACTAACCTACAAAATGTACCCTTGAAGCAAACTAACCAAAAAAAGGTAAGTTACTTAACAAAACAATATAAAAGGAACAGAAAATTCACGACTCCTCATAGAAGTAATACAAAACCTGCAAAAGAATGACACTGCTGAATTCCGAAAACAAGAGCAAAGAGGAATATTGCAAAAATGACCAACTACCTTAACAAGTAAGGTAAAAAATGTAAACTAACTCAATGTAACATGACTTAATTTAAAAACATAAAATGTATAAATAATTAAACAAAGTCTCTGCTTTTATTTTTCTATTGCTCTTTAGATACTAATCTACAACTGCAGCAAAATTAAAGCATGGCACAATGATTAATTAAACTCCACACTAACACCTAGACACAGGAAAAAGAAATTCATAAACATAAGCAACGCTTTTATGTAAAATATAAAACTTACCTGTACAACGAACCAAACCAAAGAAAACTAAAATGTTACTGAAACAAACTTTACCCTCAACAGAAAACAAACCAGTTCACCCACATCTCAACATCTTCAACTGAAAACTGAAAAAAAGACCTGTAATAACAATCTACAACACATATGTAAGTATAAAATGTAAAACAATTGAAACTATGGGGCTGATTACGATGGCGGCGGGACTGCCACCATCAGGTCATCGGTGACGGTCTCACCGCCATTTGCCCCTGCAGGACTGCCCGCGGAGAATGCAGAGGGCGGAGGCATGTGGTGGAAGGACCGTCCGCCTTGCATCCGACGGCCTCAAGGAGCCCATCGGACCGTCGGAGGGACTGCAATCCCTACAATGGTGGCGGTGTCTGGTCAGGCACTGCCGTAGGGATTACAATGTCCCTTTCCACTGGCCGTTTCATGGCGGTTAACCTGCCATGAAAAGGCAGGCAGAAAGTGACTTTGGGGGCCCCTAGCGGTCCCCCTCTTCCCCCCTGGCCCCCTGGCCCTAGACATCCCTGCACCATGTGGCAGGCACCACATGGTGCCTGCCACATAGTGCAGGGATGTTTGAAATGCATTTTTTTTGTATTGCGGTGTGTGCTGCAGCCCATAGCATGCGCTGCAATATAAAATATACACATTGCGACTGCCGTGAAGGCGGTCGCATCCTAATGCAGCCAGCGGGACTTCCGACCCCTAGTCGGGCGGTCCTGCTTCTGCGTCGGTCCGCCCGACATCATAATCAGGCCCTTAGTTGTCTCTACATTAGCAAAATAAAGTTACATTTATAAAACAATATTTAACTATATTAAACTATATTCATAAAGAATGGCAGAAAGAGCAAGCTATATAACATCACAGAAAGGCAGACAATTCCTCTTGTACATGGGATACACTTACAGCCAGGAAAGCACAAGCATCGAGAATGTAAATTGAAAATGTCGAAATACTATTCTAACACTTGTTATAGGTAGGGGAGGGCTGCAACCAAATTTTTTTTTATCAATGCAAGGGAACACAACTACCCCCAAATGTTACCAAAATAGAAGTAATGCATGACCTTCAAGATTTCAATAGGCAAGCATTAGTTTCCATAAGATTACTACTAAAATACTAAGGGTCAGATGTACGACCATAGTAAATTGCGACTCGCAATTTGCGCTCGATTGCTCGCAATTCACTATGTACTACAGTGTCAGAGACACTGATTGCGATTCCCACTGGGGTCGCAAAATGCGAGGCTCATCAATATTAATGAGGCACTCGCATTCGGCGACCCCATTGGGAATGGCTGGCACTCCCAGGGATGGTGGCCTGCTGGGCTCAGCAGACCACCATGTCTAGGACTGCATTTAAATAAAGCAGTTATTTTTTTTTAAATGCACCTGTTTTCCTTAAAGGAAAACGGGATGCATTTAAAAAAAAAAAAAATGAAACGTTTTCATTTAATTTTTTAAGGGCATGCAGTGGTTCTCGCATGCATTTGCAAAGGGGAAGGGGTCCCCTGGGGACCTCTTCTCATTTGCAATTGCATTACCACCTACTTGAAGTAGGTGGTAATTTGCGAGTGTTTTGCGACCGCAATTGCAGTCGCAAAACATTCATACATGGCTCATGAGTCGCTATTAGGAAGGGAATGCCCCTTCCTAATAGCGAGTCGCAAAACCTATTTTGCGAGGCGCTAATTGAGTAGCGACTCGCAAAATAGGTTTTGTACATGGGCCCAAGGTTTTTAGCGTGCGCAAACAGGTCTAAAACCCGTTTGCGCATGCTTAAAACCGTCGTACATCTGGCCCTAAATGATATACTACCTAAAGTACCTGAGCACATCACGTCAGACTACCACCAATACCCACTTTAAAACGCCTAACAGCATGTAGTAAGAATGCCACCAATGCAACACCTGCTGCCCCTACAAGTTACCACTGCACTGAACTTCCTGAACACTTAACCACTGCATATAACAATGAACCCTTCCTCCTACCCGACAACACAATAATGACAAAAGAATAATTATATTTGCTACTCCAAATAATCTATGAAGACTAACCCAATGTGAAACATGAATGATGGACAAACTTTCAAATTGCACCCTAGACCATTTATCCAGATATACACCATTCATAGTGAAGATCAATACACTAACATACCCCTCATTTATGCACTGCTGCCTAACAAAGTAGTACTTGCTACAAACAATGAAATAACATTAAAATAAAAAATGACAACTACTCCCCACATAAAATTAATATAGGCTTTGAACAAGCAACAATACAAACAATGCTTAAGCTATACCCAAACACAGCCATACAAGGTTTGCTATTACCACTTTAACCAAATGTTTGGAGGCATCCCCAAAAATCTGCACTAAGGGGCTCATTAGGATGGCGGTCGTAGGCACATCCGCGTGCTGGCGGAAAACATCCTTTTCCGCACTCCAGCGGCGGTCCTCGCATCCGCCATATTACAATGGGCAAAGATAGCCCATTTCCCGTCCGCTGCGGAGTTTCGGGATCCTCCAGGAATTTCCTTCCGCAACAGTGGCAGAGGGAGCCAATAGAGAAAGAGCGCTGTGCGGAATGACGTCCCGACTGACGGACAAATTACGATGCCTCAAACAGCCCATCAAAATGCAGCGGAGAAACCAGCCACCCGTAGACGGCGGAAGCACTACTGCGGAGATCGAAACTCGAATCCCGGTCACCTCCATGCGTTCCTGACCGCTATGGATCCAGCTCTTCAAGCCCTTCCGCTGCTGTACCTCATCCACTACCAGCAAATAAGACGTCGCCGCGGTCAACACCGCAACTATGTAAAAACACATCTCCGCACACAACCACAACACACAACTCCTGTGCTGAAATACGGTTCCTGTCCACATCAGACACTCTGGTGGAGACAGGAACATATCCCCCAGTGTACTCACACATGTCCTGCCTGCTCAAAATCCACACCTCTGCATCCGGGTCACCCATCAACTGCGAAATCACTGCAATGTCCCGGGCAAGTCACCGCAGCGGTGAAGACGGGGGAAAACCTGCGCACAATGTAGTAGGCAGGGCCGGTGCCAGGCATGGGCAGTCTGGGCAGCTTCCCAGGGCTCCACCTTCACCCGACCCACATGGTGGGCTGCATCAGTTGGCCACAGCCCACAGCACGCTTCCCACACCCTTTTCTGCACATGCTGTGTACCCCTCCTGACCCCCCAATGCACAATTTATCAGACAGGTGTGGCTCGACCTCGCACCTCACACATCAAAGGGCAAGGCAGATTGACTGGGAAGGTGAGGGTGAAGATGAACACCCTGCACAGAAGGTCAGGGGCTGTCCAACACTCCTCCTCACACCTGCCTTCCACTCATGTGAATCAAACTGAGTATAATTAAGAAATGAAGACTCACACTGCATATTAACAACCACTGAACTGTTCACACTGCATGTCAAGTCCCTCAGAAAGATCCCACACTGACACCCTGCCACATACACATACCATAGGTCAGCAGCAATGTAGGACAATAAATGGGCTAGGCCACAGTGGAGTGCACAGTGCTGGAAAACCATGGAGCAAGCCACATAGCATTTGGACATCACATGCAAGAGGAGGAACATATCACACTACCCTTAGGCCCTCAAATCAGACATGGGTGGCACAGTTATAGCAATGAAACCAAAGTGACAACTGTGCAATATCTCTGGGATACAGCAATGCAAGCTATGCATAGGCACCGGAATGATAGGAAGTGTCAGAAGCCATACAGTGACCAGCCACACATCTGTGTCAACTTACTTGACACGTGTATGCCACAAGCACAACACACATGGCTCATTGTCACACTCCCTGACTGTCAAACCCAAGTAGGACCTTCACACATACCCCTCATCTACCCATCTCACACCTGCAACACTCAACACCTGTGAGAAACACACATAAAGGTGCAAATAAGGTCTTGTGAGTTTCCAGACAACCAATCACACACCCTGGTGTGCATCAACAAATGTCAGCCTCACACTCAGGGATGCCTGAACCAATGCTGACCCAAAACCAATAGCCAAACACAAATCTCACAAACAACATCCACAGAAGTCCAACAAGCCCAGCCATGTGCAGGCAAACAGTGGATAGGCAATGTGACCCTAGACAGAACAGGAATACACAACATTGTCACTCTGGACAAATGCACAGACACCATACCCCAACACAAACAAGAATTGCATCTTCAAATGCCAATCATGAACACTAACTGGGATCAATGGGACAAATCAGCTAACACAGACATAGACATCACACCAGTCATCAAGTGAGCATGCTGTCACAGTGTACCACAAGCATGCACATGCACAACCCTGACAAGTGACAGGTCAAACATAGGAGGGCATACCACTATTGTGCACTCAAAACAAGCTCATGAACAAGAATCCACATTGCTGCATGTGACATACACACAAGAAATGCACACTAGACATGCAACACACATCTGAATGTATCACAATGCACAAACTACTCACACACAATGTCATGCAAATAGAACATCACACACACGTAGCACCTGTCAGCAGAAAGAGCCAACACAGGCCAAACACTGCATCCATCTACAACAAAAACATAACAGATGCACATACCAATCCATCACATAGCAATCTCAGCTGGACATCAGGGTGATGCACACCAGGCAAGTACAAGGCAACATACACTGACAGCACTGCATGCACACTAAGCAGTGTGTGCACACCAACCAAACCAGTAGCACACATATCTGAGTTCCCCACCATGAACTCCCACAACACAAATCATCACAGCACACAGATAACATCACACTCAGGAAGGGTAGCAGTACCTCAGCAAACAGACATACAGCTTAGCCATCACCCACAGATGCACAACTCAGGGAAACCCAGATGCAAACAACATGACTAGAGGACTGTGCTCCTCAAATATATGCACTGCACATGAGCAACCATGACTGCAAACAAGTAGAAAAAAATAACACATAACTAATTGTGAAACTGTCCTGAGTGGCACATTGGTCCTGTACACAGATCATCCTCACACAGTATAATGCCACACTATGAAGTGGTGGGGAGGGTCACACACTGGCAAGGCATCTGGTGGAAGACATGAGATTGAAGTGGTGTGTACATCAGTATTGGACAGGTGAGGAGTGTACATTC
Organism: Calotriton arnoldi; assembly: GCA_963921515.1. NCBI lineage: Eukaryota > Metazoa > Chordata > Amphibia > Caudata > Salamandridae > Calotriton > Calotriton arnoldi. The sequence goes on from CAWUFW010005061.1 coordinate 836,366, forward strand.
CACAAACACATAGAGGAGTAACCCACAATGTGTAGGCATCACAAGCACCTATAGGGGATGGTATGACTCCTCATACCACATATTATACTCGACCCAAAAATGTGTCAAGTGACAGCAATGCATGAGAAAACTGACAAATAATGTCAGTGTGGCTGAGCAGGTCAGCACAGTGAGCACAAACTTAAACAAGACCCATGGCTGATCAACAAAACACAACACAGACTTGGCAGTGACACACTCTGCATACTCACAACTGACAGCGACAACAAGTAGGTGTCCCCCAGAAGTGCAAGCACACACTGACACATTGCACAGTGCTCAACCTACAACTCCTACATGTGCCCACAATCTGAAGCACATGTCTGACAATGTAATCTAACAGGCACACATTACCTGGGTCATACATGTGTGTAGTTGGCATGTGCAGGGGCACATACACATCAACACTACTGAAAATGACAGGCCAATCACACTGTATGACTACTCAAGTGCACACATTCAAATGTACCCATGTGACTATGAAGACAGGCCCACACAAGATGACTACACATCAACACTGCTGTGCACACATCAAGAAAGAGCCCACAGATATGACGGACCCTGGCCACCCCGCAAGTAATCCTGTGGATAGCATTCACCTCTGTTCTGGTATTGCATCCTAACATGACATGTGTTCAATTTAGCAAACCTGAGCACAGAATGATTAGGAGAAGAGTAGATCATCACAAACAACCTTCATTGCATCCTCAAACCTCAGACTAAAGAAGAACAAAAGTGCCTGTTCCCTCTGGAAACCTCTGAAAAAGTAAAACAAGTAATTGCCAATGTGAAAGTGGCATACAGAGCATGTGTCACATGAACCGATACCCATACATAAAACCTTTTATTTAGCAAGGGCATTGACAAAGCAGACAACTGGAGTAACAGTCTTTATTACATAATACCCAGATAGGCATCAAAAGTACAAAAACACAAGGCCATTGGCCAGTACAAATTAAAAGTATGCACATGTGTGCATGAGAAACTGTACAGGGAATGGGCATCAAAAGTAACGAACAGCAAGGCCATTGGCCAGTCCATAGTTCCGGTCCGCACATGTGTGCATGAGAAACTGCACAGGGAATGGGCATCAAAATTAACAAATAGCAAGGCCATTGGCCAGTCCATAGTTCCGGTCCTCACATGTGTGCATGAGAAACTGCACAGGGAATGGGCATCAAAAGTAACAAACAGCAAGGCCATTGGCAAGTCCATAGTTCCGGTCCGCACATGTGTGCATGAGAAACTGCACAGGGAATGGGCATCAAAAATAACAAACAGTAAGGCCATTGGCCAGTCCATAGTTCCGGTCCGCACATGTGTGCATGAGAAACTGCACAAGGAATGGGCATCAAAAGAAACAAATAGCAAGGCCATTGGCCAGTCCATAGTTCCGGTCCGCACATGTGTGCATGAGAAACTGCACAGGGAATGGGCATCAAAAGTAACAAACAGCAAGGCTATTGGCCAGTCCATAGTTCCGGTCCTCACATGTGTGCATGAGAAACTGCACAGGGAATGGGCATCAAAAGTAACAAACAGCAAGGCCATTGGCCAGTCCATAGTTCCGGTCCGCACATGTGTGCATGAGAAACTGCACAGAGAATGGGCATCAAAAGTAACAAACAGCAAGGCCATTGGCCAGTCCATAGTTCCGGTCCGCACATGTGTGCATGAGAAACTGCCCAAGGAATGGGCATCAAAAGTAACAAACAGCAAGGCCATTGGCCAGTCCATAGTTCCGGTCCGCACATATGTGCATGAGAAACTGCACAGGGAATGGGCATCAAAAGTAACAAACAGCAAGGCCATTGGCCAGTCCATAGTTCCAGTCCGCACATGTGTGCATGAGAAACTGCACAGGGAATGGGCATCAAAAGTAACAAACAGCAAGGCCATTGGCCAGTCCATACTTCTGGTCCGCACATGTGTGCATGAGAAACCGCACAGGGAATGGGTGACACCGTCCACTGCCATGGGAATCACCACAGCTCAGGGGCTACAAATGGGCAGTCCAGGCACCGCTGTGTGATAAATGGTGTGGGGAGGGGCACTTGGCTTCAACTTTGGCTTGAAGTTGAACTGGGAGGTGGCTGATTGTCGGGGCCAGTTGGAGGACTGGATCTGGGAGAGAGAGAACCGGTTGAGGTAGAGGCATCAGTGGCTGTGGGAGCCTGAGGGCTGCTTGGACTGGGTGGAGTGGTTGCACGGGGAGGCGAAGACATGCTTCCGGGAGACACAGTGTGTGAGGGTGAATGTTGAGGGCTGGGTCTCAACTTCTTGGGGATTCGATAGCCCACAAGTGTCTTGGCCGGGGCGGGAAGTGGGGTGGGCACAACAGCCTCACTCTCCACCAAAGGTGTATCAGGTGGAGGTGGCTCTCCCTGTGGGGATTTGCTGGATCTGGTTGTACGCTTGGGGTGGCCTTGCCTCTTCCCCTGCATCCCCTGTTGTCCAGGTGAACCCCCTACTTTGCTCTCCTGTCCCAGCTTCACAGGGGTGTGGGTGAGAGTTGACGTTGTGGGTGAATCTGCCTTAGAAATGTGTTTGTGCTTAGTTGTTGCAGGCACCAGGTTCACAGCAGACAGGGCAAGTGTTTGTTTGTCTTTGGGAGCAGGTGTGGGGATGGGAGTGCCCTTGGATGGGGGTGATTTTGATGAATGTGATGTTGATGCCTGTGTCTTGGCCTGATGCCCATGAGTGTCACGTGATGGGCTTTTGGTTTTGCGCTCCTGTGTGCCTGTTTTGTGTGTTGACGATGGTGTCTGTGTACTGGTTCACTTGGAGTGCTGCTGTTGTGTGCTGCATGTGGAGGACTTGGTGCCTGAGGGCTCTGGCATGTGGGCACTCTCGTCAGGTGGTGCCACTGGCAGGGTGGTTGCTGAAGGGACAGGAGCCAGACTTGGAGCCTGTGTCTGCTGAATGGCTGCCATCACTGTGGAGGACAAAGACTGGACAGTTCGGTGTAGGCCACCCACGTCAGAATGAATCCCCTCCATGAAGGCAACTACCTGTGCCAACTTCTTTTCATGATCCTGGAAGGCATTCAGGAGAGCAGTCTGACCCACACACAGCTGGCGCAAAAGGTCCACTGCCTCTACACTGAGGGCAGCAGGGGAGGCAGGGGCAGGGGCAGCGGTGCCTGGGGTGAAGGAGACTCTACCCTTCCTAGGGCTGCGGGCACGGACAGCACTTGTGGGAGCAACTGGGAGGGTGGTCACTGGACGATGTGTGGTGGAAGAAGAGGCAGATTTGGAACTTCCTGTGCCCGCCAACATCGAGGAGTCACCGCTTGAGTCTTAAGATGTGGAGGTTGGTGTTTCCGGGTGGGAATCATCCAGGGCACTCCTGTCCACCTCCGAGGCGCTGGTCACATCAGTGTCAGTGAGCTCATGTGTAGCAGTCATGCCAGAAGCTTTCCCACTGGTGTCGGTCCCCCGTCCTTCCGTGCCCTCTGTAGATGCTGCAAGAGACAGAGACATAGGTTCAGTATAGTGCCATACTCACAAACATCATATGCAAGCAAAGCACAAAACTTGAAAATGATACTCCCATGTTGGCCTCCTCCATGTACAGTCAGCATGTGCAACATTTATGCAATCATCAGAAGATGCATGGAAACATGCATAGTTGATAGTAATGCCCCATGTGGCGTTGACACAGCCAAATAGCTGGCCCGTGCCTCCTTGTACCCTAACATACTATTCTCTGTAAGCATACCTAAGTGCCTGTAGGTGAGATAGGTATACATCTAAACATGTTGTCTCTGTCACATATGGAGTCACTTTAAGGGAATACCACAGATACAAACTCCCAAATGTCCTTTTGCAATGGCCACAAGCTCCTGATATCCACCATGTTTTGCTTTGAAGCAGAACTACAGTTGCACATTGGTGTCAGCTGTGTAGTTGTCACAAATCATATGTTGTGCACAGCACACATCTATAAATGCACACTAACATGATGCTCACTGCTGTTCAATGCCAGGTGATGTCTATGACACTCATACTGCAGCATATGTCACAAGGCCACATCTCATCTGTCAATGACAAGGGTCATGGTTTTAAACACATGAGAAACCACATGTCGTACAAATGCATAACAGCTGCACTCAACACAGAGGCCACTTAGAGGCCATTGCATCACACTAGAGACATCACAGAGCTTCCCACTGGCTCACGTTTGGGATTCATGCAGTCACTCACACCCAAAGTCACACTTAGCTGAATACTCACCCCCAACTTGCTGCTGATGGGCCCTCCAGCGTTCTTCCAGCTCTGGCTGTGTCACTACCAAGATGCGGGCCATTAGTGGTGTCATGCTCCTGCGCGCCAACCTGCCACTCCGAGGGAGCACCCCCAGCGTCATCTCTGCCACATTTTTGCTCAGCCGGCAGATGTCATCCCACCTCTTGTGACATTGTGTGTGCCGTCGGTTGGAGACACCCAGAGCCCGCACCTTGCGTGCAATGGCCCTCCATATCGCCTTACGCTGGTGGACCTTAAGCTGCAGGCATGGGAGACAAGAAGAGGAAGTTTCAGGGACACTGTTTTATGTACCACTTCGTGTCAGTACAGGAGCATGAAAATACATAGCACACTAATACATAAATGTTGAGCAGAGGCCATACAGCATGACACGTAGTACATTTGCATCGGATAATCCCATAGAAATGTATACATGTATGATAATGGACATAGTACATGGCCATCTCATACACATGCAGAGTTCAAGCACAGCAACCAATGTGAAAATGACCCTCATCTGTGATGCAGTATGTGAGTGAGCATGACATACAATACATTGGGAATGATGTGTCGGGCTGACTCACTGTGTCATAACACCACACACCGCTCAATGTCCTTGACCAGTGAATGGCTACATGTTTATTTATTTATAAAGTTTTATATAGCGCGAACAAGATCCCGAAGGATATCAGAGTGCTTTACAAAAAGGTTGGAAGGAGGGTAATACATACAGTATCGACATTAAGTAGGAATAAAAGCAAGAATAATCACATAATTACAAGACGCATGGGTCAAAGGAGAGTAATACAATAAGCAGGTACATAGCGGACTAAACGGGGGGCACACTATGAGATAGAGAAGAGCAGCATCCAATAATGGACCAATGGTTGTAGGATCAATGACTTTGAGCAGGTGAACCTAGCCCAGTTAAGGTAGGAATTTGTTCATTAAGAATCTTTTGACTTCCAGTTTGAAAGCAGTCGTTGAGGAGATTCTACGTATTTCCGGTGGAAGAGAGTTCCATATCATTGGGGCGGCGCCGGAGAAGGCTCGCTGGCAAGTTCTCTTTTTCCTAAAGATTTGTGGTTTCAAGAGGAAAGTGTTAGCGCTTCTTGAGGCTCTACCCCCGCAGGATAATTCAAGTTTTTGCGCTAGGTACGAAGGAGTTTTCAAGTGGAGGGCTTTGTGCGCCAGAACGGCAATCTTTAACTGTATTCGAGCTTCGTAGGGCAACCATTTAAGAGATTTTAGGACTGGGGATATGTGCACATTTCGTTTGGTACCTGTAACCAGTCTGGCCGCAACGTTCAGAGATGCCCTTAGTGCAGCCAAGGCGTATTTGGGAAGGCCACAGAGCGTAGCGCTGCCATAGCCTAATCTCGGTAAGACGAGCGCTTGAACCACTTGCTTGAAATCAGTTTGTGGAAGGAATGGTTTGATATTTCTAAGTGTCCTTATTAAGTGATTTGTTCCTCTACACACGTTGCTGATATGAGTATTCATGTTCAGGTGCTTGTCCAGGGTGATTCCGAGAGATTTGGCTGAGTCTATAATGAGGGGGGTGCAGTTGAAAGCCGTGAGGTGATTCAACCACAGGTCTAGCTTGGGGATGTGGTTTGGAGGAGAGATAAGAAGGAATTCAGTTTTAGAGGTGTTGAGCAGGAGATGGTTCTCAGTTAGCCAATTTTGAGTAGACGATAGGGTAGAGTTGAGTGAGATTATGTTATCTGGGGAGGTGATTTTCAAATAGACAATGTGATTCTGAGATGTGGCTAGGTCAAACCTCGCGCAATACCATAAAAGTAATCAAAAGTACAGTTAGCATCCAAGGAGTGCTCAAGGGAACAGTTAGGAGACGGCCACCCACGTATCCAAAAACCTTTAGTGACCATTGGTACACAAAGGGCAAATCAAAAACAGAATCCCATTCCCGAGCAAAAGCAGACTCAAATCATCAGAGAGTCCGTACACACAGATATCAGTCCAAATCTTGTGCAATAAAATTCTTCTTTATTTTCTTTGCAGATAAAAATAGCTGGTATAGTCAGAATGCAGCCAACACGTGTTTCGTCTTGGGAATATCACCCATCGACTTCCTCAGGGCTAGAATAAATACTAAGGCAGTTCCGCCGAATTTTAGGCAGACCATACGATTAATCGCATATAATGTAAGTCTTTAGAGCGCTCATTTTCCGGTTTAGGAAGTTTGAATATATATCAGAGTCAGGAGAGTACTCCCGTCGTATTAAGACACCAGATTCGAATCTGGTGTCCTAATACGACGGGAGTACTCTCCTGACTCTGATATATACTCAAACTTCCTAAACCGGAAAATGAGCGCTCTAAAGACTTACATTATATGCGATTAATCGTATGGTCTGCCTAAAATTCGGCGGAACTGCCTTAGTATTTATTCTAGCCCTGAGGAAGTCGATGGGTGATATTCCCAAGACGAAACACGTGTTGGCTGCATTCTGACTATACCAGCTATTTTTATCTGCAAAGAAAATAAAGAAGAATTTTATTGCACAAGATTTGGACTGATATCTGTGTGTACGGACTCTCTGATGATTTGAGTCTGCTTTTTGCTCGGGAATGGGATTCTGTTTTTTGATTTTCAAATAGAGTTACGTATCATCTGCATACATATGGAAGAAAATGTTCGTGGAGTTTAGTGAGTTAGCTAATGGTTCCAGGAAAAGGTTGAAGAGTATAGGAGATAGGGAGGACCCTTGGGGTACACCCATGAGAACTGGGGAGGGCTGGGAGAGAGAGTGGTTTGCCTTAACTCTTTGTGATCTGTGGTGGAGGAAGGACGAGAACCATTGTAATACCTGACCAGAGAAACCCATCCTGTTCTTCAGAATGGATAGGAGGTTGTTGTGATTGACCGTGTCGAATGCGGAGGAAAGGTCAAGGAGGATTAGGAGGCAGGATTCATTTTGGTCAAGCATTTTTAAGATGTCATCCATAACGTGAGTGAGAGCCGATTCAGTACTGTGCCCCTTCCGAAAGCCAGATTGATGCTGGTCAAGGAGTTGGAAATTCTCAATGTGAGCACAAAGTTGGGATTGTACGCATTTTTCTAGGAGTTTGGCTAGGGTGGGGATGTTGGAGATAGGGCGGAAGTTATTGAGGTCAGCTCTATCTGCGTTAGGTTTTTTAGTATCGGTGATACCTGAGCTGCTTTTAGACAATCTGGGATCGCGCCTTGTGACAGTGAAGCGTTTACAATCCTTGTCCAGGTGGGGATGAGGACTTTCTTGATTTCTTTGAAGATGGCCGGGGGCAGGGGGTCGCTGAAATGGTTAGAAGGGTTGATATTCTGAAGAATCTTGTTGATGTCTTTTTCACTGAAAGGGGTAAAGGTGCCCCATGATGCATTGATCTTGGTGTTCAGGCTGATAGGTTTGCGGTTTTCTAAGAGGTCAAGGGGTGGTGCGGGCCCGGAGGATGGCAGAAGCGCCTTCTTGGAGGCGAGTTCAATGTTGATGAGTCTTGATTTCTCAGTGAAGAAAGCAGCCAGTTCGTCACATGAGGGTGGGCTGCCTCCGGAAACCGAGTTGTTTGGAGCTACCACTGATTGCTGTTTAACCAATTCGAAAAGTTTCTTGGGGCGGTTTGCAGCTTGATCAAGTTGGTGTCTGAAGTAGTCTGCCTTAGCGCTCTTGATTTGTTTGTTGTAGAGGCTCCTAACATCTCTGAGGAGTTTTAGTTGCTCCGAGGAGGGTTTGGATCTCCAGGAACGTTCAGCTGCCCTAAGGTTGCGGCGTTCCGTGTTTAAATTGTCGTTGTACCACGGTTTGGCTATTTTTGTCGAGGCATTTTTTTGTTGGAGTGGTGCAATGTCGTCCATGATGTTGGAGATGGTCGAGTTGTATGAGTCGGTGAGTAACTGAACCTCAACCAGGTCAGCTTGGGAGGCGAGGGCAGATTTACAGTGGGCTGCTAGATCATCTGTATTGATAGATCTGAGGTCCCTTTTCCAGATCTTTGATTTCTTTGGTTGAGCCTTCCTCCCAGACACCTCCCTGTTAATATAAAAGAGGATGCAGTGGTGGTCGGACCAATCGCAAGGGGTAATGGTGTCCAATGTGATGGTCTGTCCTTTCGAGATGATGAGGTCTAGAATTTCCCCTTTATTATGAGTTGGTTGGTCACAGTGCTGAATCAATTCTTGGTCATTTAAGAATGATTTGAGGCAAGTTACAGCGTGGTCATTGGGGTTAGACCAGTGAAGGTTGAAGTCACCCAGGAAGATTTGGGACACTGATGAGTCAACATTGCCAGAGATGATTTCCATTAGTTGCTCGATGAAGAGGAGATTGTCTCCCGGGGGGTGATAAAAAGTGTGGAGTTTACACACCGGCAAGTTATTACTTGAGATACTGAGACCAAGGTATTCGCAGGAGGAAGGCGTAGAGGACTCCAAGATCAAGATTGAGAGTGTGTTCCTATGAATACAGGCTAGGCCACCACCCAGCTTCCGAGCTCTGTCTAGCCTAATAATGTTGTGTGTAGGAGGTACTAGGAGGTCTAGGATAGGAGTGGAGGCGGGATGTAGCCACGTTTCAGTGAGGATGATAATGTCTAAATCATTGTGTTGGATGAGGTCGAAGATATCGGAGGCGTGTTTACTGGCAGACCTGCAATTGAGTAGCACACATTTAAATCGTATTGGATTAAGTGGGGAAGGAGTCTGGATGAGGTTCACTCTCGTGAGGTTGTCTTTATTGATGACTCTAAGATTGTGCGGAGGTTCTCTGTTTGGTTGGGAGTAGATGGTTTGTATTTGTCCCGGAGGGATCGTGTTGGAGTTGGGCCCAGGAGAGTAAGAGTTGTGAAGGTCATAGAGATCATTGGACTCCAGGTAGGACTTAGATCTTCTGGGGCGGGAGGGGGCGTTAGGAAGGGGTATGGTTTTTGAGACGGAGGGGGCGAAGTGCTGCCCCATGCGATCACTAACCCTGGGGGAGGCTCTGGGCAAATTCGTAGAGGTGAGGACTGAGCGGATCAAGGGTAAAAGATCATTTGAAAGGGCTTTCAAGTCATGTCGTTCGGTAGTGAGGAGGTGCAACCGGAGAGATATATCATCCAGGCGCGCCACCAAGTCTGAGTGTTGGGAGAGGGGTAAAGGGTGTGTTGGGAAAGCAGGCGGAGAAGGGGGGCCTCGCTGTAGGCTCGTGGGGTCTGAGGTGATGATGTGTAGTTCCTGGGGGGGGAGTTGATCATTTGGGACTAGCGGAGTTTCATGGTCTTTGGATATCGAAGATGGTACATTAGCAAGGGAGGTATGACCATTGAGCTGGGGGTCAGGTACGGTCCAAACTGGAGAGAATGGGTTTGACCGATCATGGTCGGTGGAGGGCATTGGCCCGGACTCCAGCGTGGAAGGTGGCATGGAGAAGGGGATGAGGGAAGAGAGATCGTTCGTTGAAGGCAATGACAGTAGGTTGCAAGGGGATCTCTCCGCTCGAGGAACGGATAGAGTCTGACTAGCGAGCTGTGCAGCTAGTGAACCCGAAAATCTCTCGCCTTCTGAGTCGGAGGCCTAGGGGGTTGGGACCCGTCTACAGGGGACGGAGCCGCTCTGTGATCATCTAAAGGCGAAGAGTGATTTAGATAGAGTGAGGGCCTCCCAGAAGTGGTATGGGGAGGACTGGTCGTGTCCCGAGTAATGGTAGGGTGAGTGTAGGTGTCTTTGGATTTCTCCGAAGCCTCATTTTTGAGTAACGGGAAGATATTGGCTATCTTCATTAGGTTAACATTGGAAGCTTGGATTAGGATGATACCATTGTTGTAGAGGGAGATGGTAGCATTGGCGTTGAGTGTGGCTGAAGGCGCTGTTGTTAATTTGAGACCATGGGGTGTTTTCCTGTTAGCTGATATGCGGAGCATAGAGTAGAAAACTTTTCGCCAACATGCTCTTTTCCTGGTGTAGAAAATAAGGTCATTAACTCTACTTCCATTGTTTGCACAAAAGTAGACGTCAGAGATTAAAGTTTCGGCCCTAGCCCTGAGTATGTGATGCTTGTGTTTTTTGGCGGCATTTTTCGATAGGTTGGGTGGGTAGTTGATAATGAATGCGTTGGATCCTGAGGGATCGGGACTTAGTTCCATTTTGAATAGAGTGTCCTGGAGAGGGAGTGACCCCTGATGGGGTTGAGGTAGGTGAGAGCCTGTTTTCTTTTCACAAATTGGAGGCTAGATTAGCCAGTGGAGGACCTAGGGGTAGGCGGAGTCAGTTTGGGCTGTATGAGGGTTGAGAGGGCACCAGCACTCTGCAGGCTAGACTAATCAGAAACTGGTAGAGTATGGGAAAAAAAAAAAACCCAGCTTGGGGTAAAGGAGAAGTGGTTGCCCCGATTTCAATATTACAGCATTAACAGACTGCGATAATGCTTATTGAGATGAGGTAAGGTCTGAAAACCGGGCGCCATTTTAGGGACAGGCATTGATAACATGAAAATCACTGTGGTGAAGACGACATCCTTACAATGAAGTGCTCCTTCAAGTCAATAGGTTTCGCATCGGCAATAAATAGAGACAATCAAGAAGCTGATTTGAGACTCAATATATAATTCAATAAGGACGCCAAGATCTGAACTCGGGCGCCATCTTAGGGTCAGGCTCAGCAGACATGAGCGTCGTCGTGTAGAAGAGATCGGTTTTGCAAAAATGCACTTCTAAATAGTATTAGGCACCGCATCAGAAGGCATTAGTGCGAGTAATAGGGTTTCAGCGCGCGGCCCGCAGGGGAAGGTGAAAACGCTCACAGTACTTCTCGAGAGGACGCCATCTTAGGGTCAGGCCGCTTAAAAACTAATGAGAGCCTGAAACGAAAGACCATAAGGCAAGGTTGCAGCAAAAATAATGTACCTTAGTGAAGAAAAGTGAGGTCAATTTGACTTTTAATAGCGGGTACACGGAATGGCAATCCTTTTCATTGCAGCTTCCACGGTACCGCCGTTTCTTGAAGTTGTTATTCATCCCCTCGGTGGGAGTATGGGCGGCATGTGTCATGGTGGTCACATTTAGGGCCATGACCTGACATTCTCACACTCTTCTCACAAGGTGCAGGTCTGTCTTGTGCAATCCTCAGGCATAAGATAGCTCATTGAGAAATAAGGTGGTGGACAACACATATGTTTCACTCATTCCATTTAGTCATGGGTCCTTGTAACATTGGGCAGTTTCTGTGCAGGCCAGAGGGACTCACACTGAGGTTAAACGTGGGCCATCAGAGAAATCACATGCATGTACAATATGAGAGGGGAAACAGTGCCTACACATGCGAGACTGAACACATAATGTAATCAATAGAAGGATGACATCTCCAAATTACATTTATCTGATGTGTCATAGGTGAACTACCACCAAGAGTGTTACACACAGGCATTGTACTCGTGTGCGTAATGCACACATCACCATAGTGGCAATTTGAGAACTGCACACACATCATTCAGTACCCTCTGGACAAAATACATTTGTAATGTCACAAATGAGCATGTGAAGCTTAATGGACTATGACATCAAGGGGCACAGGCAATGTTTGTTCAGACTTCGACTGACTCAAACCAGCAGTGTAACTGTATGGCTGCAAAATACACTGCATGTCACTCCCATCCTTCAATGCAGTCTTGGATCTGTGGAAATAAGGCTACACACCCCGTTGATATGAAGTCAGCATGCTAGGCAGTGTATCACACATTTACATTAACCAGTCTCAGACCAACGTTTGTTGTTTTTTGCAGAAGAAGGGCTGTAGAAGTGTCCATGTTGCCATCCTCCCCACATACTCAGATGCAATTCTTAATAGGCCATGTATGGAGCAGGCTATAGGAAAAATATGGATGCATGCACATTGACTTGCACTCACAGGCACATACTACTGCAGAGCAACATCATGTGAGCATTCTGAGCACTCTCAAACTTTTATTCAGTAACACTTACCAGTACATCTGGCGCACCATACAGCCTCCCATACTGTGCAAGAACCTCGTCCACCAGGACCTCCAGTTCCTCTGTGGTGAAGGGACGGGCCCTGATGTTCTCAGTTCTCGCCATCACTGGGTCCAGAATACAGGAACAGCAGCAGTTGGTGGTGAAGAATGGCAGGCAGCAGTGTCTGAATGCAAGTGAAATGTGTGGCTCTCTCACAGAGATTTATAGGCCCCTGGGGTTGTTTCAGTGGTACTCAGCTGCTGCAATTGGTCTGCCTGGTTAGCATTTTTCAATTGTATCCTATAACCGGGACCGCGGAAGCGGAGCATGCCTACCGCGAGTTTCAAAATTGTATTTCACTACCGCGATTGCGGTTCCCATTGGGCTGCATTGTCATTGGCATAGGCGGTGTCACACCGCGGGGGCCAGGCGGTCGCTACCGCAATCCTGCTTCTTTCAATTGTGGCCAATGCCCGGGCCCGCTGTAGTGGAGCACGCCTATCGCGGGTTTCAAATATGTATTGCAGTACCGCGATTGCGGTTCCCATTGGCTGCAATGCCATTGGCGGTGTCACACTGCGGGGTCTAGGCGGTCACTACCGCAATCCTGCATCTTTCAATTGTGGTCAATGCCCGGGCCCGCGGTAGCGGAGCACGCCTACCGCGAGTTTCAAAATTGCATTTCACTACTGCGATCGCGGTTCCCATTGGCTGCATTGTCATTGGCATTGGCGGTGTCACACCGCGGGGGCCAGGCAGTCGCTACCGCAATCCTGCATCTTTCAATTGTGGCCAATGACCGTGATCGCGGTGGCGGATGGACACAATATGCTCTAGCAATGGCAATAGCCAATTTTAATCATTGAACACTATACATTCACAATGTATTACAGCACCTGTTTGCAAATTTTAATACTAGTGTGACATTCAACTCACTGATGCCTACACATGCCATGTCAGTGCACATGATTACATGCATTGGCATGTACTTCCTCACATGTCACCTATGAAATTTGTGTGCCAGTACACAGATTTGGCGGGTAATGGAGTCTCATATTTGTGAACATCTCAATGTGTGAGATGGCTAATCAACCCACAGTAATGATGGACTGACCACATAATGTGCCTATTTCACTGTGCCCATTGCTGTATTGATTTTGGTAGTTGATCAGCTTACACACACTGTGCTCATTGTGTAGAAAAGTTGTGCTCTGTGCAACTTAAGCAAGAAGGTGTGGCAGGTACAGCAGCTAAGTAGAAGTCAGCAGTGTTGCTGTTTCCAACATGTGCTATGTCACCTACACCCAGGGCTGGTGACACAAGATGTAGGAGTGTACCATTTACCATTCACATAGTCAGAATCTGTTTTGGAGGTAGTCAACATGTACGACTACATGAGATCAAGGTGTCTCTGCATGTGACTTGTGCATTAAGCTGTTGTTACAGTCCAGTCATTGTTGGCGCTGCGTCAGTCAAGATGTAAGATGTTTGACACATCTCATAGGGGAATTAAATTGACATGTGTCCCCTTTCATTGTCTGTAGGAGATGACCAAATGTGCATCATCCGTTCTCAGTGCTGGCGAACATGGAGGATGAGGACATCATAAGAAAATTCAGTCTGGATCGCCTTACCCTTCAAAACCTTTGTGGTCAGTTGGAGCCCCATCTGAGGCCTCGCAGAACCTATCCGACTGCTTTGACACCAACAGTTAAGGTGATGGCGGCCCTGCATTTCTTTGCAACTGGTTCGTTCCAGTACACGGTGGCCCTCGCCGGTGGGATGTCTCAAGCGATGTTCAGCATGGTGCTACGTGATGTCCTGTCCGCAATGATGACACACAAGGACCGCTACATCCATTTTCCAAGGAGACATGAATTGGCAGCTGTGAAGGGAGATTTTTATGTCCTTGGCCACATACCTAATGTTGTTGGCGCCATTGACTGCACACATGTTGGCCTGGTTCCACCACATGCACGTGAGCACATATACAGGAACAGGAAGCATTTCCATTCCATTAATGTGCAAGTGGTATGCCAAGCGGATATGATTATCTCCCATGTCTGTGCCAGATTTCCCGGATCAGCCCATGACTCCTACATACTGCGTAACAGCATCATCCCACAACTGATGGCAAATCTGCATCCGGAGCGTGCGTGGCTTGTTGGTGAGTACACCGAGTCAAGTAGTGTGCTGTATGTGTGACATGCTGTTCTCAGCTACTGTTTATTTCAGTAAATTGCTCTCTGTATGTCACACCTAGGTGACTGCGTATCCCAACCGGCCTTGGTTGCTGAGCCCACTGAGGAATCCAAGGACCCCGGGTGAAGGCCGCTACAATGATGCACATGGGAGGACACGTTGTGTGGTGGAGCGTACTTTTGGGCTTCTGAAGTCTAGATTCCGGTGTCTGGACAAGAGCGGAGGTGCACTACTCTACTCTCCCCAAAAGGTGTGTCAGATCGTAGTTGCATGCTGCATGCTCCACAACCTGGCCTTGTGCAAAGAGATCCCCCTGCTCCTGGACGATGATGAGCAACAGAGCCCCCCCTGCAAACCCACACAAATGCCCAGTGACGACGATAGTGGAGAAGAGGAAGGTGTTGACCTGCGTCAACAGCTCATCAACAACTACTTCCCTTGAGTGTAAGTGACATTGTACAAAAGTGACATTGTCTGTTGGCTTTGATGGTAGTGGCAAGGCATAAATTATCTTTTTGACTGCTGGCTGTTGTTGGCTCTGGGCTAATGGCTGATGTGTGTGGCACAGGGTATTTTTATCCAGGTACCTCATGTCTATGTTGATGTTGTTGCTCATTGTTATGTGTGCTGGTTTTTGTACGTTGATGACTAGTGGTGTGTTTTAGCTGTAATGGCATCACCTGACAAGTAAATGTCATTCTCTTGTGTCTTTCTAGGTCCCTTCACCCTCTCAATGCCTCGTCACAATCAGAGCTTGTGGTATATTGGAAGCTGAGTTGACATTGTACATACTGTGATAAACATGGAGCTGACACAAAGACATAGGTGTATAAAGAGTGTTTATTTACAATAAGTATTTGTGACAGAGAAGTGATTATTTACAAAATTGTACCAAGTGAATTTATGAGTTGTCAGTGATGGTAAATGAGACAAATAGAGTAGTCACCACATTGATGTAGTCACACAGTCCAACAGACTCCTGCCATCAACATGGCAATATGGGTAAGGATAGCTAACAAAGTCAACGTCAAGGGGAACACAGGTGCCATCATGGCTGGCTCA
Organism: Calotriton arnoldi; assembly: GCA_963921515.1. NCBI lineage: Eukaryota > Metazoa > Chordata > Amphibia > Caudata > Salamandridae > Calotriton > Calotriton arnoldi. Next base: position 851,860 of record CAWUFW010005061.1, read on the forward strand.
GCGAATTGCATTTGCATGGTGCATGGCCACGTGATCCTCCCCTGGTGTTTCTCAGACGGCCCCTCGTGCGTTTGGCAGGGCCTCTGCTGCAGGCTCAGCAGTGTCTGAGGAGTCATTTTGTTGCAGCTCACCCCTCTCTGTGGCAGCAGCTGAGGTGGTGGGAGTATCAGCATGCAGGACTCTGGAGGGGGGGTTGAGCTGTCATTTGGGCCGCATGTCTGTCCCTCAGAACACCCACAAGCTGGCCCATGAGGTCCACAAGTTGGCCCATATGTGTGTCCATGGACCTCAGCAGCAGGCGGAGCTCACGTACTTCTTCCACAACCTGGCCCATCTGTCCCTGGTTCTGTTCATATGCCCCAAGGACTCTTGCGACGGTGGCCAGGGCTTTGGTCTCAGTGTCCTCCTGTATTTGTCCCCCAGTTGCCCTCCCACCTGCCCTGCTGACACGGACCTGTGGCGTTGGCACTGGACGCACCCGCACACTCCCCCTGACATCCTCTGATTGTGTTGTGGTGTTGGTAACCACTGAGGCAGGGAAAGTGTTGCAGGCAGCAGTGGTGATGGTGGTGGTGGAGGCCGCACAGGTCGTTGTAGCAGGGGTCAGTGCTGTTGTTGTTGCTGTGGTGGTGGTGGGGACAATGAGGGCCTGAGACGTGGTGCGCCCTGGCAGTCCAGAGGGGCCAGGTTGTTGCTCCTTATCCGAGAAACGTAGGGAGTCTGCATCCGAGAGTTCATGTTCCGGGGGGGGGTGGGGGGGGAGACAGGCTCTGCAGGTTGGTGTGTTTTCTGCTGCAGTTGCTTGTGGATCTCCTGTTGAACAGAGGTTAAATGGTCATTGAAGTGCACTCCACAAGCTTGGTGTTAGACTTTTGGATGTTACATTTGATACACCAAACACTTTACATTGCAATCACTTGGTATGGCAGCAAGATACTGAGCATCATGACATGATGTTGAGGTACATACATTACTTGTCCATGGTGTGACATGTAAATTGAAACCATGTGCCACGTACAGATTGTGTGATTACAAGGACATGTCATCATCTAACAACTTGCAACACATCAACTGTATGTAATGCGTCTTTTTTGTTTGCTCTTCATGGAATCAATTTCAGCTAAGCAAGAACTAGCCATTGGAATGTTATACATACCTTTTTCATATAATGTTCTTTACTTTGTTTGTCAGATTGACCATGCATGTTTCGTGTTCATATGGGCCTTCATGCTCTGACACCATGACACTTACACATTGCATTCTGTGCTGTGCATGATTGTGCCATGAATTACTTTCACATGTGACTTGGTGAGTCACAGTTTAATTTCTGTGACAGTTACGTGCGCTTAGCTGTCTGCACACTGGATGTGGCTTTTGGATCTATGCCAAGTATTGCTGACATGTGAGTGCTGGTGTGGTCATCTGGCTCCATGTTATTTGAGAAGGATGGCAGGGTGCATGCACTGACTACCTACCTGTTCGGTGACACAGTGGAGGAAAATGGCTGCCACATGTTTCTGGGTGGGGAGTGCTCCATCCTGCTCAGCTGTGGGACAAGGGGGCCTGTGGGGAGTTGTAGTGCAGGCTTCCCACCCACAAACACCCCTCCCTGTTCAGAAGGCTACCTACATGTTATGTGAAGGTGAGCAATGTAATGGCTGCCACATGGTTCTGGGTGGGGAGTGTTCCATCCTGCTCAGGGGTGAGACAAGAGAGCATGAGAAGGCTGACTACCTGTAAGTTTGAGGAGAGCAATGAGACGGCTGCCACATGGTTCTGGGTGTGGGGAGTGTACCATCCTGCTCAGCTGTGGGACAAGGGGGCCTGGTGGGAGTTGTAGTGCTGGCTTCCCACCCACAAACACCCCTCCCTGTTAAGATGGCTACCTACCTGTGAGTTTGATGAGTGCAATGAAATGGCTGCCACATGGTTGGGGGGGAGTGCTCCATCATGCTCAGCTGTGGGACAAGGGGGCCTGTGGTGAGTTGTAGTGCTGGCTTCCCACCCACAAACCCCCTTCCCTGTTAAGATGGCTACCTACCTGTAAGTTTGATGAGTGCAATGAAATGGCTGCCACATGGTTGGGGGAGTGCTCCATCCTGCTCAGCTGTGGGACAAGGGGGCCGGGTGGGAGTTGTAGTGCAGGCTTCCCACCCACAAACACCCCTCCCTGTTCAGAAGGCTACCTACATGTTAGGTGAAGGTGAGCAATGCAATGGCTGCCACATGGTTCTGGGTGGGGGGAGTGTTCCATCCTGCTCAGGGGTGAGACAATAGAGCATGAGAAGGCTGACTACCTGTAAGTTTGAGGAGAGCAATGAGATGGCTGCCACATGGTTCTGGGTGTGGGGAGTGTACCATCCTGCCCAGCTGTGGGACAATGGGGCCTGGTGGGAGTTGTAGTGCTGGCTTCCTAGCCACAAACACCCTTCCCTGTTAAGATGGCTACCTACCTGTTAGGTGAAGGTGAGCAATGCAATGGCTGCCACATGGTTATGAGTGGGAGGAGTGTACCATCCTGCTCAGCTTTGGGACAAGGGGGCCTGGTGGGAGTTGTAGTGCTGGCTGCCTGTAAACATGCCCCCATGGAAATATTGCTAGCTACCTTTGGGGTGATTCAGAGGAAGGAAATGTTAGATGTGTGAGACATGTGTTGGGAAGAGTGTGTTGTACGTAAGTGCATTTGTGTTTAGGAAGTGTAGCTTTCTAGTTGTGCAAGACAGTACATAGCAGTGTAATGGGAGACATTTGTTGGTACTTACCAGCCTCCACTCCCCCGGGTATTCCTGTGAGACTCTCTGGATGCAGTATGGCAAGCACCTTCTCCTCCCATTCGTTGAATGTTAGTAGTGGAATGGGAGGGCAACCGCCAGTCCTCTGAGCCAGCTCATGGTTCTTGTTGGCGCGCTCTTTCACCCTGGTCTTGAGGTCATGCCACCTCCTCCTGATGTCCTTCAGGGTGCGCGGGTGGTCCCTACTGCTTTGACTTTGTTGACTATCCTTGCCCACATTTGATTTTTTCTGGCTACTGGTGTCTGTTGGACCATGCTTCCAAACAAATGTGGTTCTACACTGATTATCTCATCTACCATGACTGACAACTCATTGTCAGTGAATTTTGGCATTTTTTTCTGTGCCATGGTGTGTGATGTGCAAATGGGTGAAAAGTGCAGCTGGGAAGGTGGTGGTGGAGATGTGTGTGGTGTGTGTGTGGTTGTGATGGTGAGATGTGTGCTGATTTGCCTCTCCTTTGTGCTGTGGGGTTGGGCCCTTCAGTGCTGGAGTTGTGCAAAGGATTCTGGGCAGGGAAGGGGCTGGTTTTATACTCAGCTATGTGGGTGGGTCAAAATGGAGTATTCATGTCAGGTGTGTTGTCTGGGTTGACCTGGGATTTGTATTTTTTACTTGCCATGGGGATGTGTCATTGGGGTGTGTTAGGTGTTTTTTGAGGCTGAGTCAGATATATAGCCACACTTGGTAGCCTTGTTGTGTGGTTGCTTTTGACCGCCATTACTCTTCCGGCACGACCGCAGCGGTCGGAATGCAACAGCCCTTCCGCCGGCTCTTCCATTCAGCATTAGTTGAGATCGCGGCAGTCGGAAACAACTGATCGTTCCGCTGGCACCGCCATCGTATCGTAATTTCACTTGCGGTCATTCCGCTGGTCGATCGGCGCTTTTGGTTCTTTCCGCAGCAAATCCGAACGCCACGGAAGGATTTTCAGCTGTTCCGGACGTTCCCGGCTGAGTTTTGTGGAATCTGTCAGCGGCGGTCAGATTTCTCTGGCGGTGCATCCTAATCTGACCGCCGGTTTTGCCGCGGTACATGCAGACGGTTATTTTCCGCTACCATGGCAGTCGGAATGCTTTTCCGATAGCCATCGTAATCGACCCCTAAGTGTAGAATTTGCAACAAATAACCAGTTTGCCTTTGAAATAAAATGTTTTATTGCACTGGCATATTTACCTGTAACAGAGGTATCTAGCCACTATAACATGCTTATAGAAACCCCATTTTACCAACAATTAGTTCCCTAATGGACTATTTTGAAGAAACTTGAGTTGTCAAACTCCACCTCTCTGGAAACAGACGCCAAACCAAATTCCAGATAACACGGTGGACTGTCTACGACAGCACCATGGTTCAACAAGCCAAAACCAGCAACGCAGTAGAAGGGTGGCACAATGCCTTCCAAGTCACACTAGGAAGAATCCAACCAATACTCTACAAATTTAAAGCCCTCCAAAAAGAATAAACCTACCAACAACTAAGAATAGGGCAATCAGTAAACCAAATCACACCTATAAAAAGTAAACAAACCAGTAAAATGAATGAAGTGACACAATGTAAAGTGAGAATCTTTAGTAATGACATAGAATTAGACTAGTTAGAAGTAATAGCAAAATCCCTATTATAAATCACCTACCTACCCATATGCTGACCAGCAAAACTCAACATAATAAAACACCACTATAACATAACCATTTTTAAATGAATAATAAAGAAAAAAACATATAGCAATAAAAAAGAAAGGGAGATTGATAAAAAAATCTAAATTCTTTTAATACTTAATTAAAAATCTACACATCAACAACCACAAAGCACAATATTAGAAATATGCACAACATGAGAGCAATTAAATCACACACCTAAAAAATAAAGATTTTACATTGCAATTAGTGCGTAATATATATATATAATAAAATGTAACATTTCCTATCCAAAAATAAGTAGAAATATCATACTTACAGTAATGAACCTGTGGATATTTGTTCCTGTCCCAAAAATCCAATCCACAAAAATGTAGATATTAAATTGTGTATGCCAGTGACACAAACGCAACAGCTGCTATCTCAGAGTAATATCGAACTAGGTCATAACATGTAAAAACCTAACAACAAATACAGCAAGGCATTGGCCCTAAACACAAACAAACACTGTCAGCCAACTTGTCAGCACTGTTACACCACCTCACAGGGAAGCTGAGTCACAGGAAGGAAGGTCAGGGATGCTGGGAGGGTGGGTGTAGCCAAAAGCATGATGGGAGTTGTAGTCACAGACACCAGACCCCCTCACACATGGTCCATCAAGTCCACCCTGAACTATGTTCACCTCACAGGGAGTGGGAAAGTACTGCCCAGATGGCTGACGCTGGGCTCTGCTGCGGGGAGCACAAGGCCCTGTTGGAGTACTGCTCACACAAACACCAGGACACCACTGTCAGACATCTTGCCAGCACTGTAACACCACCTCACAGGGAAGCTGAGTCACAGGAAGGAAGGTCAGGGATGCTGGGAGTGTGGGTGTAGCCAAAAGCATGATGGAAGTTGTAGTCACAGACACCAGACCCCCTCACACATGGTCCATCAAGTCCACCCTGAACTATGTTCACCTCACAGGGAGTGGGAAAGTACTGCCAAGATGGCTGACGCTGGGCTCTGCTGTGGGGAGCACAAGGCCCTGTTGGGAGTACTGCTCATACAAACACCAGGACACCACTGTCAGCCATCTTGCCAGCACTGTAACACCACCTCACAGGGAAGCTGAGTCACAGGAAGGAAGGTCAGGGATGCTGGGAGGGTGGGTGTAGCCAAAAGCATGATGGGAGTTGTAGTCACAGACACCAGATCCCCTCACACATGGTCCATCAAGTCCACCCTGAACTATGTTCACCTCACAGGGAGTGGGAAAGTACTGCCCAGATGGCTGACGCTGGGCTCTGCTGTGGGGAGCACAAGGCCCTGCTGGGACTTGTGCTCCAACAAACAACAGGACACCACTGCCTGACATCCAGAACTTTAACTTGGACTCCATGCAATGGAAGCATCCTACAAGGGGGATTACATACATCTGGCCCCTATGGGAAAAGGTGGGCCTGCAAGTACACCAAATACCAGCAATTCCGCAAATACACACACCTCCACAGCAGGAACAAATACACCCCTTGGGACCACTCACACAAAAAGTAAATGCCCATGCGAGATGCCTGACACATTGTCCAGACGTATGAATTGGCTGAAAGTCACACCAATGCACTTGCCCCCTCAAACCCCTTCACACTGACAGCCATCGCAACTGTATGTATCCTCTCACTGACTGGTCCTGCAGTGTGGCAGGGGTGCCCCCTGGCCTGGTTGGGAAGGTGTGTGCCCTCTATGACAATTGGGGAGGTGTAGGCATAGCACATACCAAAAGCCACACCCCAAACCACATATACACCATTCACAGGTGACACATGATAGTGAATGGAATGGCCACAGCAACATAGCTGACACCGTAGCATGGTGTCATTTACACAAGGTACTGTGGTGATCTGCATTCCACTCCTACATCGTGCAGCATTGATTGCATCCCTCACACAACAATCCCCTCACTGCCATTGACACTTGCAACACAAGGAGCATCCTGGCCTGGGCAGGAGTAGGCATACAACTCACAGCAGCATAAGTCAAACACACAAACCTCTGGCCCCCTCTCATGAGCATGGGATAGTCTGCAATCTGCCGTTGTGAATACCCCTTACCATGGAGGACATTGATCACATAAATGACATCATCACGCACAGAACTCTGCCCCAACATCATCAGCTACGGATAACACCATACAATGTGTGAAATGAGATGTGAACTAGGGACACACACCACAAAATAGTATCTTCACCGTGAATGCAGCCATACCGTACTGTGACCATGTTGTTCAGACACAACAATGTTACTCACAAATACAAGCACAAATGCCAGCACACAACGTCCAAACGTGCTACACATTGCAAGTGGAAGTGCATGTATGTAATTGTTAAAGTATGAATGTTGAGAGGAGGGACACACCTGTGTCAGGCACATGAGGGCACATGAGTAGCAATGCCTATGTACAGTCAAACAATCATGAAATGAGATGTTCATGCACACAGCCCTACGTGCCCCTCAAAATGCTCAAGCATCAAATGACATTGTGCTAAACCAAAATAGACACCCGTCACTGACAATGTAGGACAATGCAATGTAAATACACTCATCATGATGTGCAGTGGCAACTGATGTGTGCGAACCGTTGATGTGTGCAGAAACATTACATACATTGTGTGTCTCTTACACCCACAGGGGATGCTGGGGACCCCGCAAGAACAGTAGACGAATCCCAGCCCCAGACTCTGGATGACCCTGACCTCCCCGGTGTGGATGCCTCTATGTCCTCTTCGGACGAGGATGAACAACCTGGCACCTCCGGTGTGGCCCCGCTCCCAGTCCCAGCAGCTGCAACATCAGCACACCCTGCCACCACTCCTGGACCACCTGCAAACACCTCAATCACCCCTGCCAACACAGCCAGACCAAGGCAACAGGACAACGATGGCACAGGTACACAGGGCACCCAGGAGCTGACGGACAACAACACCAGTGCCAACACAGACAGGGGCCCAGTGTTGCCTGTGCCTGCCAGGGCAGGTCCTGCCCGTGTGGGCAGGGGTGGTGTGAGGGTGGTCAGGGTAAGTCCACGGCCTGCAGATGGGGCTGGACTGCAGGAAGAACCGCAGTTGGGACGCATCATCGATGCATACCAGGAAAGCACCGGAGGATTTGGCCAGGTTGTGGGGATCCTCAGGGACATGCAACAGCAGCAGGCTGCACATCATGCCAGAATGGACTCCCACATGACCCGGATGGAGTCCAAAATGGACACAATTGATGAACTCACGGCCGTGCATAGGGACATACTGACATGCCTCCGCCAGATAGCCAACTACATTACCACACCTCCCTGTGTGCCCACTACATCAGTTGCCACTACATCAGCAACTGCCACAGGGAGGGAGGTAGACTCTGGCGGAGAGTCCTCTGCACCGCGGCAGCCTGAACTTGAGGGTCCCCCTGAGAAGAAAAAGAGGGGTCGTCCGAAGAAGGACAAGTAAGAGGCAGATGGCCATGCATACCCACCAGGACGTGACTACCTGTTCTAGACATCATCCAATGTGTGCAAAGCGTTCACCTTGTTGACTGTCGCTAAACTCCCACACATGTGATGGAGGGTCTAAGTTGGACCAATGTTCCAAAGGACTGTGGACGTTACTCTATAAATTTCAACAATCAACACTACCAACTGCACTGTGAGCTTTGGATTCCTATTACACTGTATAGCACTTTCACCTACGTATAACTTACAAACACATGCATGTAAATAAATTCACTATAACACAATACATGCCTCTGTTGTGACTGAAACTTGGTTTGTGTTATTGAGAGGATGACCTGTGAAAAGATGTCTGTGCATGTGAACTACAACAGCGATGTAAACACAGTCATGTGAGTCATGGTGATGTGACACATATGAGGTAGACACCCCACTACGTCAACACAACACATACTTACCATGCCCATTTAACTCATCGTCCTAACTTATGTGAACAGACAATGCAGTGAGATGCATATACACAACACCCTTCTTGAGTCTGTGGCAAGATGCCCACAGGTACAGCATGCAAATGAATGTTGGATGTGTGGAGAGTGACAACGCACATCCCAAAGTGAAGCACAGGTTTATTACACATCTGAAACATGTTGATGCCACCACAGATGCAAGCTAATCCCATGTGACAGTGGCCACACAGTCACCAAGTGTGGAATAATTAAAGTCCAGGGGTGTGTGGCACATCACTTGTTGGTAGATGACTACTTCCACCCTGGAACTGGATTCTGGGAGTCGGGGGTCAGAGTCGACCAAACAGCCAAAGTACCCTGTGAAGGACAGAAGAACACGATAGAACAGCAATACACATGCCCGAAACATGTCACAAGATACCCACACAAAACCACGTAATCATGTCAACACTGTTGAGGAGTACAGACTACCTGAAAGGACACATCACTGCACGCATCCAGTCAAGTAGCGCACAGCCACACTCACACAGCAACTGAGCACCACCAACACATATCAGGCAAACACAATACATTGACAAAACATCCCTGTATACTCACATTCAGGCGAAAAAGTTGTTGATGAGCTGTGTGCGGACATCACCCTCATCATCATCATCACTGGCATCGTGGCCAGGGGCAAGATCCTACACAGGTGGCGGATGTTGGTCATCGTCATCCGGGATGAGAGGCAACTCCTTCCTCACTGCCAGGTTGTGTAGCATGCAGCAGACTATGATGATTTTGCACACCTTAGCAGGTGCATATGGGAGGGCCCCTCCTGTCTTGTCCAGGCAGCGGAAGCGTCTCTTCAGGAGACCAAAGGTCCGCTCGATCACTCTCCTGGTCCGACCATGTGCCTCATTGTAGCGCATCTCTGATGGTGTCACAGGGTTCCTGAGGGGTGTCAGCAACCACGGCATGTTGGGGTATCCGGAGTCACCTACATACAGACAATTGCACATTAGCTGAGTTTGAAAAGAGCGTGGAAAACAACATTGCCAAACACACACAATGTCAAACAGTCAGTACACACCGACAAGCCAGGCACGCTGGTTCTGCATCTGTGCCATCATCCTCGGGATGCGACTAATCCTCATGATGTACGCATCATGCGCAGAACTGGGAAATTGTGCACACACATGTGAAATAGACATGTCCGCCAGACATACCACCAGAGCATTAATTGAATGGAAATGTTTCCGGTTCCGGTATGGCAGCTCATGTGCATGTGGTGGTACCAAAGCCACATGTGTCCCATCAATGGAGCCGATGACATGTGGCATCCTCCCCAGTGCATAGAAGTCACTCTTGATGTCAGTGAGTTGTTGTGGGTTAGGGAAATGGATGTAGAGGTCCAGGAAAGTTAACATTGCCTCCAACACATCGCGCAGCACACGGCTGAACATAGTCTGTGACATCCCACCAGCAGACGCCACAGTGTATTGAAGGTTACCGGTGGCAAAGAAGTGTAGGGCAGCCATCACCTTCACCTTGGGGGTCAGCGCTGTAGGGTATGGCCGGCCAGGTTGTAAATGTGGGGCCAACTGCTCCGCCAAATCCTCAATCAGTGGCCTGGTGAAGCGGTACCGTCGGATGCAGTCACGTTCAACCATGGTAGCAAGGTCAGGGAACGGTCTATGGACAGCTGGTCTCCTGCAGTACATAGGTGAGCAAAGGAAGATAGTAAGTTCCCCTACCTATGTGGCACTGACCATGCTAAATTTCACATGAGACATCATAAAAAGACACAAGTGCTTTATGTGTGTGCTGTTGTGTATGGACACATATGTCACCTACATGCCCATCATCTCACATCTCATCTCAACATGTGTCCACAACAAGTTCCATGTTGTGCTGTGTCAACTCAATGGGCTGTGTCACAGTACATCTGTACTGATGTCACATACCAAACACACACCACAGTGGCAAGTGAGGACAGATGTCTTCCCTGCATCACAGCTCCTTGACAGGCAGATACTCAGGGACCTTGTATTGCCACACGGACACTGGCATGATGTGGCGTATCATGTACACGCCACTACACGCCCATGACTCCCACAGGAAGTGGCCCCTGATGTCTCTGCAGGACTTACATGGACATCTGTGACACACAGACACAACATCAATGTGCATGCACAAACCACATGGATGTGGAGACTGTTTACCATTGGGCACATGGAATCTGAGACATCAGAAACACAATATGCACACACACACTGTGGATGTACATCACAATTGTGGCACTGGCACACCCTGTGACACACATACCATCCCACCTAAGAGTCAGGGTGCACGTAACATGTCATACACAAAGTCCCCCTGGAACTGTGTACATGCCTCAAGCTCTGAACTGTACAGTTGTCTATTACAGTGGTAATGTGCACGAACACACAAAGGAAGCTGTCCCCATGAACCCTTGCACAGTCTGGGAGTGGCTGCCACAAAGTGCTACACAATAAATCATATGTAGACCCCCATACACACACAGGTAATGCAGCCTTACATGCCTTTGGATACACTGTGTCACAGGCTGTGGTGTTGCAGGTGTGCACCTGAGTCCCTGGCAAGTAACAGTGGGTGGCATCCGTTATCCAGTGACACCAACAGTGGCAGACGCGGGTGACTTCAGGAAAGACGCGTCGTACAGTACGAGACCGATCCGTGCGCATGCCTGGCCCATAGATTGTAATTGGGAGAGACGCGGGTGAGTTTTCAAAATACGCGTCGTACACCCAGGGACCGAGCCGTGCATACGCTTTGGCTATGGACTATCATGGAGACAGGTGCGTGTTGTTATTCAAAATACGCGTTGTACACCCGGGGACCGAGCCGTGCATACGCTTTGGCTATGGACTATCATGGAGACGGGTGCGTGTTGTTATTCAAAATACGCGTTGTACACCCGGGGACCGAGCCGTGCATACGCTTTGGCTATGGACTATCATGGAGACGGGTGCGTGTTGTTATTCAAAATACGCGTTGTACACCCGGGGACCGAGCCGTGCATACGCTTTGGCTATGGACTATCATGGAGACGGGTGCGAGTTGTTAATCAAAATACACGTTGTACACCCGGGGACCGAGCCGTGCATATGCTTTGGCTATGGACTATCATGGAGACGGGTGCGTGTTGTTATTCAAAATACGCGTTGTACACCCGGGGACCGAGCTGTGCATACGCTTTGGCTATGGACTATCATGGAGACGGGTGCGTGTTGTTATTCAAAATACGCGTTGTACACCCGGGGACCGAGCCGTGCATACGCTTTGGCTATGGACTATCATGGAGACGGGTACGTGTTGTTAATCAAAATACGCGTTGTACACCCGGGGACCGAGCCGTGCATACGCTTTGGCTATGGACTATCATGGAGACGGGTGCGAGTTGTTAATCAAAATACGCGTTGTACACCCGGGGACCGAGCCGTGCATACGCTTTGGCTATGGACTATCATGGAGATGGGTGCGTGTTGTTATTCAAAATACGTGTTGTACACCCAGGGACTGAGCCGTGCATACGCTTTGGCTATGGACTATCATGGAGACGGGTGCGTGTTGTTTTTCAAAATACGCGTTGTACAGTCAGGTACCGAGCCCTGTGCACGTATTGGCTATGGCCTGTCATGGATACGGACGCGGATTCGAAACTTGTACGAATCGTGAGCAGAAAATTCAGTTGGCTCACCACAACAAAATTGCAATTTCAATGGTGTTCTGAAGTTGAAATTTCAAACGATGCGGAAGGCGTGTACGACTTGTGCAATTCCGTGGATTGGCCAGATTCATTGGATGCAAATGTGTCGGACCGATTGCATTGTACGGATGGGACAGATTCTGACTCTGCAGCACAGATATAAGGCTGTGTGTGGCCCTGAGAGCTCACTTGCCTGCACTACATGCTCCAAATTGACATCTCTGCTACCACTGCTGCTGTCTCTGCATCCTCTGGCTTCAAGAATGGCACGTACTGTGGAGAGGGCCCCAGCCTTCACAGAGGATGAGAACCAGGCCCTGCTGGACAGCCTCCTTCCACAGTACAGCAAGCTGTATGGGAAACCAGGGGAGCAGGTGAGTGTGCAAACCACATCCTTTCTCATTGTGCATGTTGTCTGACTAGCAGTACTAGCATTGTGTACACCAGTGGCTAGCATGCTCACTGAGTAGCTGTCACCCCCAAAGTGTGTAGTTACATGTACTGAACAGGTACTGTGCTGACAGAGTGTAAATTGAGTAGTTTGTCATTCCCAGGCAATGTTTGCATGTTGTAACTGCTGGACAACTGTCCATTACCATGGTTGCACTACCTGTGTACATCTTGTGCCCCTGTGATTGAGACATGTATTTGCAACTGTGTGATGCACGAATATGTTGCATGTGTAGTGATGCTCTTCTGACTTTGTCATCCTCACAGGTTGATGCCCATGAGAAGCAGGAGATCTGGCTGACCATCGCCCGGGCAGTACGATCTGTGGAGATCTACAGGCGCCGCATCCGCAACTGCCAGAAGAGGTGGCAGGACCTTCGTGGCTGGACCCAACGGATCGCAAGCGTCCAGCTGAAGCTGTCGCCTCCTCGCAGGAGGGGCGGACGACGCCACCTGACACCCCACATGCTCCGGATACTGGCGGTGGTCTTCCCTGACCTGGATGGGCAGTTGAAGGCCGGACAGCAGCAAGGAGGGGGTAAGTGCTAGCCTTTTCTGTGACCTTTGTCTCACATGCTGTTTGCACTCCTTTAGGCTGGTACACTCCCACAGTGCGTTTGTCTGCTACAACAAGAGTCATGTTCCTCAATTGTGTTATGCCCCATCCTCATCTGATACACAGGTGTGGCCCTTTCAGTCTGTGACTTCTGTCACTTGGGTTCTGTGTCCTTGCTGTTGACTTAGGTTAAAGTTGGGGACAGCATCTGCTACAGGGACTTTGTTGTGGGCTTCATGACTGGGTCAATTGGTTGCACATTTGCCGAAATCTGACATGTACTGTGTGTGGTCCATTTATATGTGTCCAACTGCTGATCTGATTCACCACATGTGTCTGGGGTATTTACAACACACCCATGCAGCAGGTGAGACCAATGTTGGGGCCACAGAAGAATGTACATCATGTGTGTCACACATGCATAGCCACCTGCCTAGTGTTCAGGGTAATCCCATGTTGCACAGGGACCAGGACAGGTATACCCTCTCCGGCTATAATTAGCATTCTGCTCTCCTACTCCTGTGTGTCATCCAACATGTTGGACATTGTGTAATGTGCACTCAGGTGACTGCCTCTGTGTCATTGTGTACTGGCCTAGCTTTTCGGACTACTGGAGTGTGACACAGTTTGGGGTGTGCAGCCATCTGAGATGTGGCTGTTGAGTCTGCACATGGGGTAAAACATGGGTGTAGCATGACTTGAGTGTGCCCAATGGTCATTTCAACATTCAAGTGCAAGCAGCTCATTATCGTTCTCATCAGCCTGTGATATGTACATGTGTACAGAGTTGTGTTTGCACTTACTCAGATGTCACATGTGAATGACGTGGGTGCATCAGAGTCCTAATGATGTGGGTAGCAGGGGGGTACATGTGCACTTGACAGCTACCGGGGTTGCAATCCCAAAACATCCATGATGGTGGCACAGTGCAGACTGCTGTTTTTGGTATGCACTGCCCCTGTGACAGGAGCCAGTGATGACTGATTTGCCAGACATGGCTGTGCGATGGCGTACGACTTGCAAAGGTGTATCCTGCAGTATTGTGAGATATCATGCATGCACCCCATTTTTACATTGCCTATCAAGACATGATGCCATCATGGTGTCTGGTGATGAGTGATAAACCATTATCTTGACAATGACTCTGCCCATCCCTTTCCCTGACACATGTACTGAGTAACTGGCAGGAGAAGGGATATGTGTGTAGTGACACATTTCAATCTTAACTCTTGGAAGTTGGACAACGGTCTATGTGGTGCATGTGTGCACACATGATTGTTTACATCCTACATGCACCACATAGATGGCTCCATGGATGTGAGGGATATGAGGGGCATGGTTGAGTGGCAGGCCGACAAGTGGCTAGTTCAAATATGTGTCAGCACTTTTTGCAATGTTTAGCAACTGATGCCAAGGCTTGATCTGTAATGTGCTGTACTTACTGTGGTGTGTCAGGTCAATACAGGTGACTGATGTTGATCTGTTTTTCATGATTGTTTGCAGATACATCTACGGCCACAGGAGGAGACAGCTCCACGGACCAGGAGGAGCCGCAGAGCCAGACTGGGTCAGCTGCCGGGGAGTCAGAGGAACCCAGTGGCACGGAGGGTGGGGGGAGCCACACCGAGGAGACCTCAGCGCCATCCACCTCAGCTGAGGAACACAGCAGCTCGGATGATGACTCCCTTGTGGAGGCGGGTGTCAGCAGCCACCAGACACCAGCTAGCAAGTCTGTCCCCACCACCACCACCACCATCACCACCCTCCCATCTGCTCCCATCCCTGCGGTCCGTGGAGGGTCCCGTGTTGGGGCCCATGTCTCCTTTGTGCCAGGCACCGCACCCCCTGCCCCTGTCTCCCCTGCTGCCCTGAGTGTGGAGTCTGTGGACTTGCTTAAGCGGCTCCATGTAGGGCAGACATCGGTGCTGAGTGTCCTCAATGCTCACACCAGTCTGTTGACACAACTGGTGTCCTTCATGGAGGGCATCTCATCTAACATGTCTGCCCTACAGAGGACCATTCAGTCCATGGCCTCCTCACTGACAGCAGCAGTGTCCCTCCTCCAACAGTCCCTCACCCCTCCTACCTCTGCCCCATCCACAATCCCCACTACCCTACCTGTCCAACACACACACACACCGGCACAGGCAAGCACCACCACAGACACGAGCAGCACACGGCCACGCAAGCCCAAATCCCAACGCACACGCATGCACACTCAGGGGACTGATACCACACACACAGGGGATGGGGCCCAGACACACACACAGGCATCCATGAGCACTCCGCAGTCCTCAGATGCCTCTCCCTCCAAAACCCCTTCCCTTTCCTCACCTGCAACCCCTCCCTTCCCAGAAGCTCTTCCTCTTCCCCACAGATCCATCTGATCCTACTCACAAGGGGAAGAGAAAGTCACCACGCACAGAGGGGAGTTCCCCTGCCACACGGACACCCTCCCTCAGGCGCAGTAACACTGAGGCCCCCATACGCAAATCCCCCCGGACCAGGGAGAGCAAGACCCCACCAAAATCACACAGTTCCACCACACAGTCTCCATCCTCCAGACCCCAGGCCACCACTCCACAGGTTCCCCCGCCACACCCTGCCCCAGGTTCCCACACACACCGATACCACATCCCCAAAATGATCAGGCCCTCCCCCTGGCACATGCACTTCCACCCCCACCCCACATGCTCAGCCTGTTCCTGCCACTGGTGTGGAGACCGTGTCCCCCCTCTGTCCTGGCCACCTCATCTGCACCCCATTCCACTCCTTCGGAGATTGGCACTGCAGTGGAGTCCACATCCACCCGTCTGACTTGGGCACTGCAGTGGAGAACCCGTCCACTACATCTGACCTGCCCACTGCATTGGTGCCGTCACCCACCACATCTGGCTTGAGCCCTGCAGTGGTGTTGGCACCCACTGTATCAGACACCTCCACTGCAGTTGCCAGTGACACTCCTGCACCCACCACCCCTCCCCTGCCTCATTCTGCTATCCTCTGATCTGTCCCTGTGGTGCCTGGCCGGCCCATATGTATGCCCCTCCAAGGGGGGATGTCCCCTGTCGGTGGCAGTGCAGGCAAGCAATGTGTGACATTTGTCACATTTCACCCTGTTTGGACTATGTGAATGGACTGGCCATTGGCCTTTGTTTACTTTGGACTTCCCAGTTTAAAAGTTCCAATTGCTGAATAAAGCCTCTATTGTTATCTAGTGATTTTGCTTTTGATGTACATGATGTTGTTGAGTATTATCATGCATTTGCTGTTGTAATACTGTTGTTGAGATCAGGAAAGTGAAGTGTTGGTGTGATGGACTCCATGTGGCCCATGGGATATGTGTCCAATTGGGGTCTGTATCCATGTCATACTTAGCAGCAATCTGAGTGTGTCATGATTACCAAATTTGGCACTGGGATTTTCATCTTTCATTTGCCAGATGACATTTGTGGCTTGCAGTCATGCACATCTGTTGGGCTCAACATTGCTAAATTTGTCTATCTCCCTGACTGTGGGCCCATCTCCACTGGACATGCAGGTTTGCGCATCAATGATGTGGAAGTCTACTGTGTCATCAGTGCAACTTGCTAAACATGTGTATTGAGTATGTGCAGATGACTTGAGGGACACCCCCATACACACGCTGATATGACCAGAGCCTTCATTGTGTTGTAAATGTTGGCTCAGTGACCAAGTTTTATGGTGACATGACAGAGCCCTGCATAGACAACGTTTGGCACAGATGACCTTCCACAGGAGTGGAGTCACCTCATAGCAGTGTGTTATTTCGTGACATTTCCTGAGCCCATGGTGTGTGTTCTGTGAGCATGTCTCTGTGTGTTTCCTTCCATTCCTTTTTACTACACAGGCTGTATTCCCTACAGATGTTCCAGTTTGTGGTGCTTGCTGAGTTGTCCTGTGTTCATCTCGCAGCTTGGGACAGGGTTTTCTTGGCTGTTGGTACATGGCTAACTACTGGTCATTAGGGTGTCATAACTAGGTGTGTTTGTTGTGAGGTCCTGGGATGTGGGCAAACGCACGTGGGACACATTCAGGATTCCCCAAGGCCATTTTGTGTTTACGCCATCATGTTGTTATGTCTATGTGGTATCTTTCAGTGATTGTGACACGTGTATGTGTGTGTGACTGCTCCCACTCCTCAGGTACAGTGGTGCAATGTTGGAAGGTGTCAGCATGTGTTCAATATGGGTCTCCTTGGTTTCTTAATTGGTGTGTGACTGTGGCAGGGATCCCAATGATTCTAGTACATTTCAGCTCATGGCAATGTCCCGCATACTGTGCAGTATGTCAGACATTCACGAGGGTCGTTGACTGGGCACGTGTGATGAATGATGGGTACCTTAGATCCCCACCCCCACCCCTGGGATTGTCATGGGTGCATGTGCAGTGTCACCAGTCCATGTGGGCTTCACTGATGCACATTGGTGCAGATCCAGGTGTGTGGTGTTTGGAGTGGCCAAATGTGAGTTGTGTTGTAGCTAGGCCCCTACCTCCATTTGGGCCTTGCATTACAGGCCATGCCCTGTGGTTTCTGTTTGTGTGATGGCAGTTTGTTGGTCAGGAATCATGACCCAGTGTGTACAGGTGACTGTGCTTCACAGTATGTGCAACATCTACATTTGTCATCACAGGGGAATTACTATGCATGCTAGTGTCACCACATTGTGGGGTCCCTGAGGGTAGTGCTGTGGTGGTTGTGTCTCTTGCTGTGTTGGTTGATGTTCCGCCCAGCTTGTGTCACATTGATCTTTTGGGATCCCACTCATCTTACAATGTGTGATTGAGCACAAAGGTGTGCCGAATCAATGAGTTTCCTTAGTTTGTCACTGTGTACACATCTGTGTGATTGCAGTTCTGCCCCCCTCATGTGTTGTGTAGTAGCCTGGGGACACTGACACACACACACATGTTGTGTTTGATATGCAATGTGAGTCTGGCTGGCTGTGTCTGTGCATCTGCAGCACTGCATTGGTATGTGTTTTGTGGGCCATTGGGTGGATGTTGGTTGGAGATTCTTCCCTAATGTCCCTGGGACTCTTGCCTCATCAGTGTGCACATTCATCATGTTTGGTATGTCCCATAGCTGCCATGGTCTGGGACTTTGTGACCTAACAGCTGCAGCATCCACGCAATGCTTAGTTTGTGTATGTGTTTGTTCAGGTATGTATGTTTGCATTATGATGGCCACTTCTGTCATTGTCCAATTGGACACTGGAGGCATTCTCAGCCCCCATGGGCGATGCTTGTCTGCACATGGCAGAGGGTGTTTTTGTTGCACAGCAATCTTTGCCTCACCACATCTGTGTCTGTATGGGACACAACGACTACTTTGCCTCACACGTGCTTGTGGTTTTGGGACCAGGAATCATACATGCTGTTTGGCAGTTGCAACTTTTTTCATGACAACACTCACCTTTAGCTCACTGTGGTGTGTGTGGGTTTAGATCCCATTACCACAATGTGCAAAATGTGCTGTACTTTTAAGCCCCACATTCACATTTTGCTCATTGTGGTGAGTGGGGGTTTAGACCCCATTTCCACAATGATCATGGACTGGTGTAGTTTTGAACCCCACACTTACATTTTAGTCACTGTACTGATGGGGGTTTAGAACCCATTGCCACAGTGAGCATAGACTGCAGTGGTTTCCCAACCCACACTGCCCTTTTGGTCACTGTGGTGAGTGGGGGTCCAGACCCCATTACCACAGTGATCATGTAATGCTTGAATAGTGAAACACACACTTAGGTTTTGGTCACACATGTGATGGGAGGTACATTGTCTGTTCACTGTCAGATTCACTGTTGTAGGCATTTGACACGGGAAACCCACTATTGCCATGATGGTAGGGGTGGTGTGTTTTGCATACACACTCACCCTATGTGTGTGGATGCTGGTAGTGTTATGCATCCCCCATCCTGTGTGTGGCTACTGCTAGTCCAGGTTGGCATCCAGCCCCTATGGGCTGGGCACTGGTGGTAGTGGTAGGCATCCAGCCCCCTATGAGTGGGGATGGTAGCAGTGATAGGTATCCAGCCCCCTATGTGTAGGGGGTACTGGTAGTGGTAGGCATCCAGCCCCCTATGAGTGGGGGTACTGGTAGTGATGTGCATCCAGCCCCCTATGAGTGGGGATGGTAGTAGTGATAGTCATCCAGCATCCTGGGAGTAGGGGGTACTGGTAGTGCTAGGCATCCAGCCCCCTATGGGTAGGGGGTACTGGTAGTGGTAGGCATGCAGCCCCCTATGAGTAGGGGGTACTGGTAGTGCTAGGCATCCAGCCCCCTATGAGTGGGGATGGTAGCAGTGATAGGCATCCAGCCCCCTATGTGTAGGGGGAACTGGTAGTGGTAGGCATCTAGCCCCCTATGAGTGGGGGTACTGGTAGTGATGTGCATCCAGCCCCCTATGAGTGGGGATGGTTGTAGTGATAGTCATCCAGCATCCTGGGAGTAGGGGGTACTGGTAGTGGTAGGCAACCAGCCCCCTATGAGTAGGGGGTACTGGTAGTGGTAGGCATCCAGCCCCCTATGAGTGGGGATGGTAGCAGTGATAGTCATCCAGCATCCTGGGAGTAGGGGGTACTGGTAGGCATCCAGCCCCCTATGAGTGGGGGTACTGGTAGTGGTAGGCATCCAGCCCCCTATGAGTGGGGATGGTTGTAGTGATAGTCATCCAGCATCCTGGGAGTAGGGGGTACTGGTAGTGGTAGGCATCCAGCCCCCTATGAGTAGGGGGTACTGGTGGTGGTAGGCATCCAGCCCCCTATGAGTGGGGATGGTAGCAGTGATAGTCATCCAGCATCCTGGGAGTAGGGGGTACTGTTAGTGGTAGGCATCCAGCCCCCTATGAGTGGGGGTACTGGTAGTGGTAGGCATCCAGCCCCCTATGAGTGGGGATGGTAGCAGTGATAGGCATCCAGCCCCCTATGTGTAGGGGGTACTGGTAGTGGTAGGCATCCAGCCCCCTATGAGTGGGGGTACTGGTAGTGATGTGCATCCAGCCCCCTATGAGTGGGGATGGTAGTAGTGATAGTCATCCAGCATCCTGGGAGTAGGGGGTACTGGTAGTGCTAGCCATCCAGCCCCCTATGGGTAGGGGGCACTGTTGGTGATGGGCTTCATGCCCCTATGGTAGAGCTGTTGCTAGTGTACGGCATATCAACATCCCTATGTGTGTGTGAATTATTGCGGGTACGTGTCGTTTGTTTCTGTGGTGGGTGTCTGACTTACCGTCTCCGACGTAGGCGTCGGTTCCTGATCCGGTTATAGATTAAGCCTGGGCGTAGTTCGCGTAGTCGCGCTACGCGAAGCTACGCGAAGCTACGCGAAGACGTCGGAGCGCTACGCGAGCTACGCGTAGCTTCGCGAGCGCGCGTAGCTGCTTGCCGCGCCCGTTCGCGATGCGTTTTTCTTGCTCGGGAACGCGTTGTGGTTGCTCGGGACGCTGTTTGCGTGCTCGGGGGCGCGAACTTACCCATGCGGTCTCCTATGGGCGCGGCCATTTTGTTTTTCACTTGTCCCGCCCGTTCGCGATCCCTTATTTCCTGTTCCGGGTCGCGTATAGCGTGCTCGCGCTGCGCATTCCTTGTTCGGGAACGCGTTGTACGTGTTTGCGACGTTTTTTGCGTGCTCGGGGACAAATATCGCGCGAACTTACCCACGCGGTCGCGATGGGCGCAGCCATCTTGTTTTACCACTCTATGCTATGGTTCTGGGCCTGCTTTTCTATCCTCCCTCAATCTTTGCAATCCTTAGTTTTTTACACTGTTTTTCAATTTTTCTTTATTTCTTATCTATCTCACTCTCTGCTTAAGTCTATATTTTGCATTTTTTTATACTTTTTACTGTGTTTTTTTACTTTTCGACTGTTTTATATAACTTTCTTCTTTAAGCTCCTACTTCTTCCCCTAACTTTATTTTTCCCTTCTAACTTTTCTTTTTCACCTCCTCCCACCCCAGAACCATGGCGAAGGGTAGCAGCAGCGGCTCAAAGGGCAAGGCGCGTGCGCCCAATCGCCGCCTGCCTTGCGGCAGACTGCGCCCTGCAGGGGTGCAAGCCCGCCAGCTGTTTAATGAGGCGGAGGTGGCCGCCCTTGTTTTTTTATTCAGCGCCACCTCCCCTTGACCTTGGCAGCAGGCGGCAGGCCAGGCTCCGGGTACCCGACCCAGGAGCGTCACCGCCGGTGGGCGAAGGTGCGTCGGGCAGTGTTTCGCTGCTCCGAGGTCCGGCGCACCCATAACCAGCTGGCCCACCGGTGGTCAGACATCCTTGACTGGGAGCAGGACCTGTTGGACCTGCTAGGTGTCGAGGTCGTGGGGCTTGGTGAGTAGCCAATATATATATGGTAGTATAAGTATTGTGATTTGTGTATATATTTTTACAAATAACAAGAATACTGCTGCTTACATTGAAGGTAAATTCCGTTTCAAAATCCTCTGTGATTGTAGGACACAGGTGCTGGGTGGTACTCTTACTTTTTGCAACTTTGCGCTCGCTTGTCATTATGTAAGAGTTTACTTTAGAGAACTTCAGTTAGGTAATGTGTTGGGATCTGAGGATCGCTGTCTCAGGCTCGTGAGGAGCTTGTGTCGCTGGGGGATTCTATTCTGGAATGTGGAGTTCTAAGGCAGGCAGTTGCTGCCGGGACCCGGAGGACGTCAGATGGATTAAACTAGACACCTACCTTATTCCCGTGTAGTGTCTTCATTTCAGTGGCGACGAGGATGCAGAAATTCCTCAAGGACATAGGTGTTAGTCACATTCTTACTTCTCTTTATCACCCCCGCAGCAATGGCCTGGTTGAGCGCTTCAACCGCGTAATCAAGGAACATCTGCAATTGGCTTTGGTGAATGGGTTGCATTGGCGGCAAGCGGTCAGCAACATGCTTTGGGCTGTGAGGACCACTCCCCATGTTAGTACCGGCATTGCCCCGTTTACCTTACTTAGGGGAAGGGTTGCTGGTTCTAAATTAAACAAGGAATCGATGTCCAGGAGGGAGGTGGACACTAAGAAATTGTCTGTTGTAACTGACGTCAGGGCTGCTGTTCAGGCTAAGTACGACACCAGGCCTGGAGTTCGTTATCCTTTGTCTGTTAAGGTGGGGGATTGGGTGAGGGTCAAGAGACCGGGTTTTCTTCGCAAGGGGAGTCTCGGTTCTCCGCTCCCAAAAGAGTGTCAGCTCAGTTGTAAGAAATCACGTGGTGGTGTTGGAGAGTGGGAAAGTTTGGAACAAGTCTGCTATTTCCATTGTGCCTGAGTCAATGCTGGTCTATGTCAACAAGAGACTTGGTGTTGTTTCTTCCCCAACATTGGTGCCCACCAATACCCACGGGAGGGAACCTGTGCATTCCGATCATGTTTCTTCCAGAGCTGTTTCCACCAGATTGAAATTTGTTTCTGCAAAATTTCAAGATTACAAAATGTAGTGATGTTGTTCTTCTGTATACCCTGTTTCCTGTATTCTTCTTATTGTTTTTTTATCTTTGTCAAACCTTACTTTTCTGTTTTCATTGTGAAGGAAGGGGGTGTGTTGGGATCTGAGGAACGCTGTCTCAGGCTCGTGAGAAGCTTGTGTCGCTGGGGGGATTCTATTCTGGAATGTGGAGTTCTAAGGCAGGCAGTTGCTGCCGGGACCCGGAGGACGTCAGATGGATTAAACTAGACACCTACCTTATTCCCGTGTAGTGTCTTCATTTCATAATGCTATTGCTAGAGAGATGTAGTCCTTCCTTTGTCCTCCTGTCAAATAGTGGTGGATGCATTTGATACTAGGTTTAGTTACTATTAGTTGATAATTTTTGAGCGGTCTGCGTGACGCATCCTCTGTCACTGAGTGCTGCTTACCCCAGTCCTTAGAACCTTTTGTAGTTTGTTTAGTGAGTGGTACTGGTAAGCTTAGCTTAGCAGTGTCAGTCAGCTGCAGAACATCAGACGCAACCAACCAACAATTTGCTGTATGCATTATGCACTTTATGCATGTGTCCTCCTTCTCATCTATGCATTTTTGATGTCAATAAAAAATGGAAATGCAGGCTTAATGAACAATTGGCCCGCCTGGAATAGGTGGGCTAGGTCAGGTGGTACTTAGGCTTAGTTAGTGTTCTGGATTTTATTTGAATCAATCAGAATGGAACACTGAATTAGTGTTCCCAAATAAGTAGACTGTCCGTGAATCCCGCAAGGCAGTAGTCGATCGGATTAGATAGGTCAATTTTATTGCAATTTTTGTTTCCTAAAAGGTTTTTTGAGCGTTTTTTTAGATAATTTATTTGTTTCACAGCAATCATTAATGTTTGTGTCTTTCTTTTTCTTTATTATATCTTATATGATCACTGATGTGCAGCACCCAGGGGCAAGAAGACGGGGTCAGATTCGGCGGGACAACCACCAGAGAACCGCTCCTCTACCGAGGGCCCTGCTGCTGGTCCCAGTAAGTCCTCCAGTGGTTAATATTAACAATTATATTGCCCTAACTTTTACTGCACCTTATTTTTTCAGAACTATTAATTCTGGCTCCACTCCCTAATTCTATTTTTTACAAAAGATTCTTTGATCTTGACTTGACTATCTGTTTCTAAATTCTGGTTATCCCTGCCTCTAAGTTCTAACTGCCTCTGCTATGAATGTCTGTACTCTGTACTACTAATATTAGTCTGTCGCTAAGCTTGCCCAGTTTGCATTGCCACTCTTTATTGTACGGTTTTGTATAAAACTCAGATTGACCAATACTAATAGCTCTAGCCACTGAGTCCAGTCCTTTCGGTTGTCCTCTTCTAGGCTTCTTAATCTTGAGGCTTTGACAATTACCACAAACAAAATGCCCAACCAGATATTAGACTATTTTTGATAGGATATAGTACATACTACTTGGATTATGCACAGCCCCATGCAGAACTATGCACAATGAAATAGGATGTTGGTGATGCGAGTTTGGAACTTGGACGTTCCTCACACCTCAGTCAGAAGTGAACCCACAATCCCCTGAACGACTAGCTATAGTGTCTCATTAGGTCCCCGAACCCCCACCCGAAGATACCCAATGATTATGTTTACACAACCCAGAACATAACACCCTTTCGCTCACTCACTCGTGTAAGTCCACCACCACCACACAAAATACCACAGAGTCTATGTGTAAGTTCAAAAGGTTTATTTTTCAACTAACAAGCTCTGTATGTATGTTCTATAAAATTCAGTGTACTCCAGCCAGCTCCAACAGCAAAATGCATAAGATTAAAACAATAAACAGTGTTGCACTTGCAACAAGTGCATGATCATTGATGATATATAAGACAAAAGATCTGTGCGAATTCTGAGCGACTCCTCACCGTAGAACGTAGAATTACTGGTTACATGCATCATTCATAAGCTCTGCAAATCTCTGGTTCGTAGAAGGGAATCCTCTGCCTGAGAAAAATGGTGCGTGTTATTATAGTATAATGCAAGCATTTCTCAGTCCTGCCCAAAAAGTGTAACATGTTACCTATGGCTAAGCAATACGGACTAACCGAACTCCATAACAAAGTGGCTTGTTTTTCGACCTCTTGTACGCAACGCTCAGACAGTAGCTGTATGTGCTCATGTGGGCTCAAAAAGGCGTCTTACTGTTACTGCGCAACAAGCTGCGAGGTAACATGCGCAAAAGACATGAAGCGGAAAATGGTTGTATGGCTCAGGCTAACTTTGCAAAGAGTAGAGTATAGTATAATAATGACCCTAGGGACCATAACACTACTAGTGTCTACTGACTGTACTCTAGTACCCGATTTGGACTATTGAATGTGATTTATAATAATATGTATGTATTAACTTTTTTTCAATCTTGCTAATGAAAAAGAATAAATAGGGGGAGGTGTACAGGCATCTAAAAATGTGTCATGTTTTTATCTAGGCGGACTAGCAACCACCAGTGGCGGCGGGGCCACCAGCGATTTGAGCCTTCCGGAGGGGGCAGGAGAAGATGCAGCACCTGCAGGAGCTACAGGGGGGGAGCCAGCAGCGGTGGCGGGCGGTGGTAAGTTATATTCATGACTTATTGACATTGCACTAGCTGGAAGGGTGTGTGGACTTCACTCACTGTACTGTTGTTGAGACTTATTATTAGGTATGAAGTTGTAGTGAACATTATACAACGGTTGAAGAAGAGAAGACACCCTTTACTTAGCATTAGCAATGCAGTAGCAATAGCATTACCAGCGTGACTTGATTAACCAATGGCCTCTTCTATCTGACTCCAACTCAGCTGTGAAAGTTTTATGGAGGAGACTAAAAGTCAGATCAGATGACCTTGATGGATGTGTTGAATAAAAAGGGAAAGAAGGGTGGAAGGAGGAAGGACGGGCCAGATTTAATATGATTGATGACTGGCAGAGAAGGATACGTTGGAAGCATGGATATAGGTGGCTGATAGGAATCACATGCATGTGTAGTTGAAGGATGGGTGGAAGGTGAAAGAAGAATGGATGCCTGCCTGGTTGGGCGACACAGTATGGGTGGATACTGTGGATAGCAAGAATCATCAGCGGTGTTTGGGTGAAACTCTAAGCCAAGGCAAGCAACGGAGTGAGTGGACGCATGGGTTGTTGTTGGCGAAACAAAGTAAGGTTTGTGGAGAGATTAAGAAGAATGATTGACATTTACTTTGAATGGATGGATGCCTGTATGTATTCATCATAGACAGCATAGGTGGAGACTGTCTCAGGATGCACAGTTTTAGTTTTAAGGGAATGTAAAAGAAACCGCGCCACAGTAGCAAAGCCGATGTGGGTAGGGGCAGGGTGGGGGTAGCAGTAAACAATGTATTACACGGCCAAATACAGGTAAGTTTACTGTAAACATAAAAATAAATAAAGCTAATTTCATTGTGCGCACTGCACCGCCAAAAGCGATGCAGTGGGCGCAACAAAATTACTTTTATTTCTTTATATGTTTACTTACCTGTAATTGGCCGTAATCCATAGTTTACTACCCCCACCCTGCCCCTCCCTACGTCACCGCCCGGCAGCACTCCCCGAGTCCCACCACCGACCGCTACTGACCTTATGTCGTCGTCCCATAAAAGCAATGATCATCGGATCAGATATATAATGTGCCTTTTTGTAGTAGCCAGGGCACTGTTAAAGTGAAATTGACCAATTGCCCTGCTTCATGTAACAGAGAGAGTATGGCCAGTGCCACCCGTAATAGAAAAATAAATACGAGCTTCCCCACCTGCATACAGTAGTAAATCAAACTAACGTGAGTCTGCGTCATGATGACTCGTATGTTTGTCTTGGGTGCAAGCATAGATGACCGAGCTGGCATGCCGGCTACAACCAGGTTATGTCATTTTGCTAAACTAGTAGAGATAAGAAGAAGACTGGTGTACTGGAGTCCATAGTGCTAGTATAATGCCTGAAACTCCCACAAATGTTACAGGCCGAGGAAGTGGGAGGATAGATAGATTATTATACCAGGAATGTTATGTACTGTGCTTCTTGCTAGTGCTACTGTGCCATTATGTTTATGTGTTGAATTAATTTTGTGTTACTGTTTTGCTAAGAGTACTGGTTACAACAATATTCTTTTTCTTTCTTGATATAGATACTCCTTCCCAAGGCAAACCATCCCGGAAGGAGTTGGCAGCCAGGGCCCGGCACCGGAAACTGGAGGCCATCTGTGCCGAGTACCGGCGGCTGGTGGCTCAGGCGGAGAGGAGGCGGCAGCAGCAGCAGCCTCGTCCGATGCCCCGGGCCCCAGCCAGGCCAGACCTCCAGTGGTACGGCGCCGCAGTCTGGCAGCCGCCCGCCGCAAATCGATTGCAACCAGCACTGCTGTCCCCCACCCTGGATGCCACTGCAGGGCATTTCGACGAAAGATTCTCCTCCGGGTGGCACGGCTAGAGGAGCAACTCGAGGAGCGGGTTAAAATTCTGGTCGACAAACACCTTAAAGCCCGCCGAATCTAATAGGACCCGTTGCATTGCCCCTTTTTATTCCTTTTGTTGGTGGGTGGGAATTGGGCGTTGGGGTTTGGACATTCTTTGGACTTTTTTCGTTTTGGACATTGGTTGGGGTTAGGGAGAGGGGTGGGTCAGGTGTGGGATAGTTTATTTTTGTTAGGGTAATAAATTATATTTATACTTCAACATACAATGTTAATGTTTTGTGGGGGTTACTGTTTTACAAATTAACGTCACATGGTTTCTTTCATTGCTGCTGCAGGGCCGCAGCCAGTGTTTGATTTAAATAATCTGCTGATGATGTAACACAAACAGATAGATGTGGTACCCCTCACTGAGTGGTTTGTCCTACTAGTACTGTCAGTCTCTCCTCCTAGTCAATTATACCTCCCACCAAACTTATCTTACCTGTGATTGATGATGATTACGTTCGGCACAGCGATGGCTGCATGGTTTCCCAAGAGAATGGAGAAGATGCCATGGTTGTGGTGGTAGTAGTAGAGTAGACACTGCCAGCAGCATTTGCTAAAAAATAAAAAGAGACAGTCACTTGCCTGAAAGCGACTGTGGGAGGAGTAGTAGAACAAAGTCAAATACAGTACAGAAGAAGACTGCCAAACAAACAATATTGCATTTGCAACTGCTAAAGTCAAATAAAACATAATGTTGGCGGGGACAGCCTAGTACAAGAAGTTACAAACTGTAGTTGTGTTGAGTGAGTCACTTAACTTAACACAATCGTAATTCGTAACCTTTACTGCTGTGTGGTAGGAGTTTGATGATGAATCCAATCAATGCTGGCAATTAATTATGATGTACTATTAGCCGGTGACGGCATGCACATAGACTGAGCATGGGTGGGCAAGCAGAAGAAGCTCCTCGCCCTGCCTTGAAATTTAATTAGTGTTGCTTTTACCACATCTGCCCCAGCAAGCGTGTGATCAATTGGTGTACATTTTAGGTAGTCACATCACACCTCAATATAAATCACAGCCCGGGGGAAGAGGGTTAGGGTTTGATGAATGGATGGGAAGGGGAGTTTGGGGAAAGGTTTGAGAAAGAAAAACAGTACGCATGGACAACAAAAGCAAAGCGCAATCTTGGCAGACGACCATGATCTTATCCAAAAAATCTATAAAGGGAGAAAAAGGCAATGCATGCATGATGAAGATAACTTGATGGTTAATGAGTAGTACTTACTAACTCCTACTAGGCAAGACAGTACAGGGCAGCAGTATATTCTATGCAATTTGCCTTGCCTGTAATATATGCCCTCAGACAGAGACCCAAATTCCATGTTGTACTGGGCTTACTTTTAAAGATAGCAAAGAAAAGTAAAAAATAGTTGTAGGGATCAATTAGCAAACAAACAACAACACACAACACACAGTCGTAATGATTGAAGAGAAAAAGGATTCCAATTAATTAAAAGATGAATGATACTAAAGTTACTGTATTATCCTGGTCAAATTGTGGAGTTGAATCTCGTCCTTCCTCTTGGTCCTATCTTCCATGGACGCTCCGCACATCAATCTTGGTTGCCTTCCTGATGCGGATTGGTAAGGTAAATGTGAGTTGAGTCTCCCAGTATAGCACAGGGTAAAGGCCGGCCTGTAACGTCTAGATGGAAAAACAAAAGGGGTATTGAAAAATCAATGAATATAAAAAGCATCAATTACGGTGGAGTCCAAGAAGAGAAGAGAGAACACTTTCAGACTGAGGCGGCTTGGATATATCATGTATATTCCGTTTACAGCATTAAGCTACAACAACAACAGGACAGAACAGGCCCACCACAGCACCAGCCTGTGACCCAACCTCCATTTACCTTAATTTTTGACAGAGCCAGACAAAAGGCATATATACAGCAACTTAGCATTTTCAAAATTAAGTGACAAAATCATTGCGCCGCTGTCAGTCATAACTACACTGACTCGACTCCACCACTACATGGACATGTAGGTCTGCTGTGTTTACTTTCTTGTTGAATTGTTGTGTTTATGTTTACCTTATGCCACTTCATGAAACGCAGTTAT
This sequence comes from Calotriton arnoldi, assembly GCA_963921515.1. Lineage (NCBI taxonomy): Eukaryota > Metazoa > Chordata > Amphibia > Caudata > Salamandridae > Calotriton > Calotriton arnoldi. The sequence goes on from CAWUFW010005061.1 coordinate 880,976, forward strand.
TTATTCCTTGAATCATCTCCGATCCAACTGACTGACTGCGTGCAAAGATAGTATGGTCATCATCATGTTGTGGTACGTGTTGTCCAACTCCAACTCAGTCTGTAGTGACTCCGATTAAGTCCATATTCCATATTAAAAAATTGCAACAAATATTGGCCGGCACCTGCAGTAGTAGGAGTACAATTTGGTTATTAAACAACAAGAAGGAAACATTGACTGTCACTGACTTGACTTACTTTGTAGATTAACTAGTAGAGTAGAGTTCGACTTCATGCACAACATCAACAACAAACAACAGCAATCGCTCAGACTCTGCAAGCATCCAATGCATTCCATCATTACCTGTCTTGCTCTTCTCTTTGGCTGTCAGATCATCAGATGCCTAGTTCTGACAGTTGTTATTTTTTTTACGGGGCAGTGGCCTCATCATTACTCCAGTCCACATTCATTTTGAGTGTTAGTCGCTGTTTTGGTTTTCGTCTTATTCTTCTGTGGCACTTTGTCACAGTTTAAGTTGCTTCCCATGGTCAGCACTGTGATGATGGGCCGCGGCCTGGGTAGCGCTCATTGATGGTCATTTGAGTTTGCACAAATGTCAGCAAGTTTCTTCGAAGAGTCTCTTGTCTTTCTCTGCCAAGTACCTTCTGTCCTGACAGTGAGGACCTTTGGATGCCTGCTGAGGCTGTAGCCTTTGGACACTGATGAGTTTCGGCTCCAAAACAAAACGGAGGATAGCTATAGTCACGTTTCACTTCTTATGGAGGCGGGACTGGTAAAGGCAACATTTCTTGTACTAATGTCTGGCTTGATGGAAATGTACTTGTGCGAGACAGGAAGATGAAGCAGGACTTTGAAGAGTGGACAGTTAAATGCACAGACATCCAACTCCAATAGGGAAATAAAAGAGAAGACGGTGGTGATGGATTTGTTGTGATTTGAACCAGAAAGACAGATACACAGACACATAAAGGAAGGAAGAAAGTAACAATTTGAAAGCCTAGTTGTCAGGGAAGAGGAGCTCGTCCTCAAACTCTGGTGGTTCGGACAGAAGTAGGTCCTGTAACGCACTATTTACGTCATCCAAGTTGCTCTCCTCTTCCTGCTGTGATTCACGTATTTTGTAATCCGGTGGTATAAAGTGCTGATTCATTTTGATCATGGTTAACCTCTCCACGCTTTGGGCCGAGAGACTGGTCCTTTTCGAAGTTACAATGGCACCAGCAGCACTGAAAACACGCTCAGAAGAGACACTTGCGACAGGGAAGCCAGATACTTTATCGCCAGCCTGCTGAGCACTGTCCATTGGCTTCTTTTCCCATACCAATACACCAATGGGTTTCGATCCATGAAGACCTCTGTTGGGTCATCCAGATAGGCCTGGACCATCCGCTCAATGTTCAGGGGTGCTCCGATGTGCTCGGCCTGTTTTGCCTTTGCATCAGCACTGGACTTACCATACCCCTGCTGTAGAAACCAATCAGTTGCACATTGTGCGGTGGATGATCCTGTTCTTGATGTTATTGTTGGTGTAGGTGACTGCTGGGAGGCAAATGCACTGCCCTCAGGCTCCGAAGTAGAACTTGACTCTGGATGCCCTGTAGTACTGGTTATGGTGGCCTGGGGTGGGGGGCCTGTAATTAACAGCCGTTCTCTTTCGAAAATAGTGGCTTCCTTAGCTATCAAAGTTTTGTAGTTGGCAACATCCACTTCCGAAAAAGGAATTACTGCCTTGCTGTTCAGAAATACTTTGTACCGTGGATCCAAAATTGTGGCACTAATGTAATGTGGTTGTGACAAAATTGGATTTTTAATCCTTTTATTTTCCGATAAACGAGTGGCTAAGGTCTCCGCCAAATGATATGCGTCTTGTTTGTCATCCACACCTGCGTACGTTTCAGACACATCCTTCAGCTGTTGCTCTAGCATGTGCAACAATGGGATAGCTTGGCCCATAGTACAGATCTCCCTGCTGACTTCACGTGTGAAGATCTCAAAAGGAAGTAGCATCTCAGTCAGGCATTTAATGAGGTCCCATTGAGCCATCTCAACGGTCATGCCTTTCACAGTAGGTTCCCCTAATCTTTGCATGACATAAGCATTGAGTGGTATGTACAGTTCAAACAGACGATCAAGCATGTAATAAGTTGAGTTCCAACGTGTTGGCACCTCCTGGATGAGCGCTTTGACTGGCATTTTATGCTCACGTTGAATGACCCTCAGCTGCTTCCGGGCTTTAAAAGAATGGTTGAAATGTGTGCATATTCTTCTGCAGGTGACCAGTAAGTTGCTGACTTTGGATTCATTTTTCAAAAAGTCTTGAACAACAATGTTAATGCAGTGTGCCAAACACGGGACCCTGAAATAGCCACCATTGCGCATGGCCAAAACTACATTACTGCCGTTGTCCGTGGCAACAAAACCAATCGTAAGCCCTCTTGGGCGCAGCCACTCAAAGACCTTGGTGTTAAACTCTTCCAAAATGTTTGCAGCAGTATGAGATTTCTCCATGGCAAACATGGCTACAGTTGCATGTTTGCGAGTGGCATGAAAAATCTCTGCAGTATCAACACCAGCAGATACCTGTTCTCTAACCCCGCAAAACTGATCCAGTGTGCAGTGATGCACATGTAATCTGTGGCTTGGCAACTGGTCCACATGTCTGTAGTCAGGTGGATACTGTGAACAGCACTCTGCTTCAAGGCCTTTCCTAGCAATTCCAGCACGTCGTGATGTAGTGCTGGAACTGCAACTCTGGCAAAATAGTAGCGGCTGGGAACATGCCATTTTGGGCAGATGGTTGACACAAATTCCACAAAACCCAACCCTTCAACAAAAGAAAAAGGGAGAAGGTCCAGTGCTAACATTTTAGCCAGCTTCGCATTGTACAAACGTGCTATTGGGTGGTTGCGTTCGTACTGCCCCTCACCCCCAAACATGCTGATAATGGTAGGCTGCATGGTTTTCCTTTCTCTTAGGCTCAACGCACTTTTTGGTAGTGCGGACCTGGTACTTCTTGGTGTCTCCGGCTGACTCTTACTCTTGTGCCACTGAGATGTTGCTGAAGATGTGTGCAACGTTAAGACTGCACTGCTGGGGTCAGGGACACCTTGTGTACCACTACCAGAGAGAATGTCTCCCTGTCCTTCCTCTTCCACCGTGATCGGATCTTCTTCTTCTACTCCTTTATCCCCACCAACACCAATGGTTGCAGTTTTTTTTATGGCGCGAAGGTGGTCCTCCCAGCTGATCAAGTGGTGTTTTTCAGATGGGTCATTTGGCCTCCGGTACCATAGTTTGTACCAAGCTTACCACGACTAACAGAGGTATTACAAATGGAGCATATAGCAATGTTCTCCTCCTTTTCGCTAACCGTAAAGAAGTCCCAAACTGGGGAGCTTAACTTTGGCCTCCTGCTGGAGGTGCCACTTCCAATGCCGGATGATCTGTAGGGTGTGTGTTGAATTTGACTCTGTGCTGCTGTACCACTACCTACTCCTACAGAGGTGGTGGTTGTGCTTGATGTAGGTCGCTGCCGGGCCTTTGCTAATGCAAATATGGAAGCTGTAGGTCGTGTTGGTGTTACCTGTGGAGGTATGCGTGCTACATCCCTCGCAGCGATTTTGGATAGAGTAAGAATGTTGGTCTCCATCTCCTCGGGGCCGGGAGTGATGTTCGTGATGACTGGCTCGTCGTCATCATCATCATCATCTTGCTGTTCTACATCGACCTCCATAAGTGTAAGGCTTTCCGGAACCTTCCTTTTCCCTAGCTTGGTCTTGGAACGTGGCTCCCTCTCCGACTCAGTTTGTGGCTTCCAAGTGGCATCTAGATCATCAGAAGGGGGCTTGGCGAAGAACTTGATGGACTACCCCTCCTTTTCCTTGCTGGGGATTTGGAAGACAATGGATCTTCTGAATGAGTGGCTTCTTCTTCTACCTCTGCATGAGGCTCAATTTCCTGAACTGCCCCTACTTCAGGAGGAACAACAACTACTATTGCGGGCGGTGGTTGCGGCTGTTGTTGTTGACCACTTATCTGCTGTGTTTCCTCCTGCGTTGATTGGGTACTACTTTGAGATAGCGATAAGTTTATCTCCGGCTCAGCATCACTGCTTTCCACCATTAGGCTGGCTACCTCTTCCCCACTCATGTGCTTGGGCCTGGGTTGGTGGGTTGGGTCCACTGATGCGGAGGTGCTGCCCCCAGCTTGCCCCCGGACACCGCTGCTGCAGGCGCAATTTTTTTCTCCCAAAAAGGTATTGGCCGGCACACCAGACTTCAGTGTCACTTGCTTCTTCTGTTCCTTCTTCTTCTCAATAGCAACTTTCTTGGTACTGGAGGACCTGGTACCTGCTTTCTTTGGGCCCATCTTCTTCAGATGTCAGCAGCACTCAGTTGCAGAGATGTCTGGTCAGGTCACACGTCACGTTGTGTTGTGTGTACAGCAGCAGGATGTCTGTCTGGAAGTGCAACAGGCAATGATGAGAGACACACCTCCTCCTCAGTCTTTGTGCACCTAAAAGCAAAAAAGCCAGAACATCAGTCAAACATAGCACAAATCAAACAAATAGAATATAGAACTTAGTGTGTGGTGGCCTCAATTATTAAATTTCAGAAACTCTGTGAACAACAACACACAGTGTAGCCATTTATGAGACGTTGACAACAAGGCCAGGGCTTTCCTGGCTACTGTGTAGTGCTAGTGTACACTCTGGAAGAATAAGAATAGTAAAGAACAAAAACTAAAATGTACTGGAGCATGTTTGGCCTAAATTTGTGCATCACGTGGGATGTATTATATAGCAGCATCAGGGAGCTGCAGCTGGCAATGGGGATGGATTTGGAAGCAGTAAGACAAGAGGAACAATGGAAAGACACGCAGGCCTATGTGGCAAAAACAGCACACTAATAACTACCACAACAAAATGGCCCCCAGAAACATGGTGACTCACAGGCACAAGGCACGGCAAACAATGAACTCAAGCAGGCCTATATATGGGCAGACAAAGGATGCCTTATAAAACACACACAGCTTTAATGCAAAAACTAAAATCCACATGGCTAAAAACACTTTGGAAAGTTAGACAACCACTACAACAACACAATTATAATTACACAGTACACACGCAAAAAAGGCATTTATTTAACACACCCAAAAAGTGAAATAGTCAGACCCTCCAAAAAAACCCACATTTCGCAATTCAATTGAATCAATTCAATGCCATCCATGGCCTAAATGATGTCAAAATTCCACAGACTACACAGAAACAGTTTTATGCACCCATGGTGACTACCTCTGGGCCTACTGGCATACTGGGCCGCAAGCTTGGAGGCCTATGGCAAAAGCACAGTGGCTGGTTTAACAAAATGGCCGCCGCCCACATGGCCAGGCCACCCAAAATAACAAAAAAGTGAAGACAAAGGACAGGACCAGGCAGTTGGAGACTCTGGGCAACTTGCTACCTCTTGGAAAAAATTGTAAAACAAAAAAAAAATGACTCCTTGCTCACCAAACTACATCTAAATGACAACCTGAGGAGTTTTTGTGCAAAATGAACTAAATCAACATTTTCGAGAAGGTTTAATGATGCTCGAGAGATATTGTTCGCCAGATTGTAAATTCTGCGTGTTCGGCATCGCGATCGTCACAAAATGTCGTTATCGCGCGCGCGAAAACGTACATTGAGCGCGCGAAGAAGATAAAAAGTGTAAGTCCGCGTTGTCGCGCAGTGCGGACTTGCCCAAAGTCCACGAGCTGAACGCCCAGGGTTACCTACTGGCTGAAAAGGCCTATTTATTTAACAAACACCCAAAAAAATAAAATACCACCCCAAAAGCCACATTTTGCAAATCAATCCAATGCCATCCATGGCCTAAATTATGTTACAATTCAACAGACAACACAGAAACAGTTTTTATGCACCCATGAGGATGACTACCTCCGGGCCTACTGGCACACTAGGCCGCAAGCTTGGAGGACCATGGCAAAAGCACAGTGGCTGTTCACACAAAATGGCCGCAAACACATGGCCAGGCCACCCAGAACAACAAGAAAAGGAACACAAGACAGACAATGCAGGCCTATGGCAAAAGCACAATGCCTGGTTTTACAAAATGGCCGCCACCCACATGGCCAGGCCACCCAAAATAACAAAAAAGTGAAGACAAAGGACAGGACCAGGCAGTTGGAGACTCTGGGCAACTTGCTACCTCTTGGAAAAAATTGTAAAACAAAAAAAAAAATGACTCCTTGATCACCAAACTACATCTAAATGACAACCTGAGGAGTTTTTTGTGCAAAATGAACTAAATCAACATTTTCGAGAAGGTTTAATGATGCTCGAGAGATATTGTTCGCCAGATTGTAAATTCTGCGTGTTCGGCATCGCGATCGTCACAAAATGTCGTTATCGCGCTCGCGAAACGTACATTGAGCACGCGAAGAAGATAAAAGTGTAAGTCCGCGTTGTCGCGCAGTGCGGACTTGCCCAAAGTCCGCGAGCTGAACGCCCAGGGTTACCTACTGGCTGAAAAGGCCTATTTATTTAACAAACACCCAAAAAAATAAAATACGCCCCAAAAGCCACATTTTGCAAATCAATCCAATGCCATCCATGGCCTAAATTATGTTACAATTCAACAGACAACACAGAAACAGTTTTTATGCACCCATGAGGATGACTACCTCCGGGCCTACTGGCACACTAGGCCGCAAGCTTGGAGGCCTATGGCAAAAGCACAGTGGCTGTTCACACAAAATGGCCGCCAACACATGGCCAGGCCACCCAGAACAACAAGAAAAGGAACACAAGACAGACAATGCAGGCCTATGGCAAAAGCACAATGCCTGGCTTTACAAAATGGCCGCCACCCACATGGCCAGGCCACCCAAAATAACAAAAAGTGAAGACAAAGGACAGGACCAGGCAGTTGGAGACTCTGGGCAACTTGCTACCTCTTGGAAAAAATTGTAAAACAAAAAAAAAATGACTCCTTGATCACCAAACTACATCTAAATGACAACCTGAGGAGTTTTTTGTGCAAAATGAACTAAATCAACATTTTCGAGAAGGTTTAATGATGCTCGAGAGATATTGTTCGCCAGATTGTAAATTCTGCGTGTTCGGCATCGCGATCGTCACAAATTGTCGTTATCGCGCGCGAAACGTACATTGAGCGCGCGAAGAAGATAAAAAGTGTAAGTCCGCGTTGTCGCGCAGTGCGGACTTGCCCAAAGTCCGCGAGCTGAACGCCCAGGGTTACCTACTGGCTGAAAAGGCCTATTTATTTAACAAACACCCAAAAATATAAAATACCACCCCAAAACCCACATTTTGCAAATCAATCCAATGCCATCCATGGATGCCCGGCCTACATGATGTTTAAACTTTAAATTCAACAGACACCACAGAAACATGCACCCATGGGTACCTCTGGCTCTAGTCCGGGCCTACTGGCTGAAATTCCAATCAAAGAAAAACAACTAGGCCCCTGCCGAAACTACAGGCCACAACAATACATTTTAAAAACTATGGAAATCCCACAAAAAATGTAGGTACAAACAAGCCCCAATCAAACAAACAAGTACACCAATTCTCCAACTTACTTGTAAAATCTCAAATCCAAGAGTCCTCAAATCCAATCCAATGATATGATGCAGCAGACAGACACAAAAAGTGATCCTTCCAGCTCCAAATCCAAATGAAAGTGAACAGCACATGGACAAAGCACTGGGAGGAGCCTGCTGGACAGGAACAGGAAGTTTGAGAATCAGGGGCACTTCCTTCCTCTTGGAAAAAAAGAAAAGGACTCCTTGCTCACCAAACTACATCTCTAAATGACAACCTGAGGAGTTTTTTGTGCAAAATGAACTAATTCATCATTTTCGAGAAGGTTTTATGATGTTTGAGATATATTCTTCGCCAGATTGTAGTTTCTTCGTGTTCGGGATCGCGATCTTACCAACACTGCCGCCGGAAGTCAGATCGCGCGTCCGAATGACGTGTTCGCGTTCGCACACTCTCGCGGGATCGTGCGGCCGGATTCCAAATCTCGTGGCGCCCGCGAACGGATAGGAAGTCGCGTCGGCGAACGCAGAATCACGGTAGGTCGTTACCGCGCGCGAGAACGTATATTGAGCGCGCGAAGAAGAAAAACAGCTACGCTACGCCGCAAATTGCGTAGTGCACGGTAACTTCGCGTTCTACGCGAATCGCGATGTTACCGAAACTTCGCAAATTCCGCGAGCGTAGCGTAGTTCACCGCCCAGGGTTATTATAGATGTAAAATAGTGGGATGACCTGCGCGATGGGATTCATGCTGTCTTCGTCTCGTACACGCTGATTGTTGCTCCGTCTCGTACCCGTTGCTAGTTGGTCCGTCTCGTAGCAGTGGGTCGTGTTGTAGCGCGAATCGTGCCTATAATACTGCTCTCCCGGATGCTGTGACGTGCTGGAAGTGGCGACCCGTTCGGCGCGTAGGAAGTGCGCATCGTACTTGTCCTGCTGGAAACTGCTGTGTATTTGCTTCCGTGCGACTCGAATTGGCGTTTACGGATCCGGCTCATACGGGAACTGTAGCTGGGATCGGAGCGTATGGCTCGTTCGGATTTTGAGCACATTTGCGCATCGTACTTCCTTGCCCGGATGGACCGCCTGCCGGTACGTGCCGTTCGGAAGGTAAGCCTACGAGCGGCTCTTTGAGCGCATACCGAGCGAGATCGGAATCGGCCCCTTAATGTTAAAGAATTAAAAACTCTTGTTTAGGGATGGGTGGAATGTTTCGCTCTGCCCTCGAAATTGGCAGAATTTGGCGACTTCATGTTACTTTTGTAACGTGGAGTTCTGACCAAATTCCGCTAATCGTCACGTGGCGGACTTTTTTCCCGCGAGTGTTCAGAAATGTGAGTGTGAGCAAGATTTGTCTTCCCCTGGCGCAATTTTCTAATGTGGGCAGTCATGCGGTCAAGGGGCTGCTTCTCAAGTAAATGTTCTACTTGAGCGGCAGCAAACTCAACTCATATTCCCCTCGCTCTTGCACACCGCATGGTGCTGTTCGCATGAATTTTTTTGCGCTGCTCACGATTCTGCCACTAAATTGCAGCGCAAGCAGCACTACATGCATATTCCCACTTACCCCTACCCTTGATGCAGTACACTCTTGCTATAGGAATCTCAAGTAAAATGGAAACCCATACAAATGATGTGAATAAGAGTTGGAAGAAATGGTAGGAGCAGAAACTATTGAAAATAGGCCAACCACCTCCCTCCGAGGCACTATGGACACTCTTACGAGTCATGAAATCTTTGTGATAGCCTAATGCAGGAGCGTTAGTTATACTTATATACCTGAAATAAATTATCTGTAGATGAAAAGTTCAGGAATGGAGACCGTGTTCATCATGATCTGGAGTGAGGTCGACACCCTAATGACAATAAGAAAAGGCATTTAATTCTTCTCACAGCAGCTAGATGCAGATTCCTTCTTTGCCACTATCTTGATGCAGATGGAAGATATAAGAACACTTGCAGGAAATTAGCCTAGGTTTTGGCCAGGTTTGGAAAAGCTTCTACTCAGTGTATTACACATTGTCCCTTTAGTGTGTGGCAGGGATTTCAAGCTTCTCTAGGCACAATAGATAAACAGACACATAGCACATGAATTTAAACAACAAAATGTGCTCAAAGTGATGACAAGTTTGACTGGTTGGTGGGTCTTCCAAACTATGGGCCTGATTTAGATGTTGGCAGACGGGTTACTACGTCACAACGATGATGAATATCCCGTCCGCTGAAATCTGAATCCCATTATTTCCTATGGGATTTAGATTTTGGCAGATGGAATATCCATCACTGGTATGACATAGTAATCTGTCCGTCAACATCTAAATCAGGCCCCATATCGTGAATATCAATTGCATCTTTAAAAGCAATGGCCATGTTGATTATACATTTTACTGTCAGCATGTTCTTGCTCTTAGCATGCTCTTGCTCTTCGTACCAGATTACTTTCTTTTTCTTTCCCCATAATTCATAATAAGAATTGATTGTCTATTGATCTTCATATCAGTCTTCCACAATACCTCTCAGCTCTGCCTCAATCTCTTATTTGTCTCTGGCCACGCAAACATTGCTGAAGAGATTAAGAATGAAATGCAGCAAAAGCTCTGGTACAGAAAATGCTTAAGTAATATAGCCGTATAGCCCGCCATAGTGGGCTATACCGGCCATTAAAGGCCTGCTCCAGAATTAAAGGCCCGAGCAGAAGGCTAGGGACTTTAACAAGGGAGCAGGGCATTAATGCCAGATTAGCCCTGCTACAGAGGGCTATAAGGCTATTAGAACATTCCGCCACTAGAGGGCAGAATGTTCTAACAAAAGAAACCAAAGACCTCACAGAGCCTGAGGGGATTAAAATCTACTCGGGCTCCTTGAGGCTTTTGTTCACAGCAACTGCTGTGAAAGACAACATTAGAATTTTGGAGCTCCGGGCTTCTACCGGCCATTAGAAGCCAAGATTACTCCATTGTTTTCAATGGAGCTTCCAACATTCCAATCTTCTAACATAGCCTTAGAGTCCGTAGTAGCAAGCTCTGCCGGCCCTTAAAGGCTAGCTCCAGCGTTAAAGGCCTTTAATGGCCGGTAGAGCCCGCTAAGGAGGGCTCTAAGGCACTTAGAACATTCCGCCCCTAGAGGGCAGAATGTTCTCATTTGTAAAACAAAGGTCTCACGGAGCCCGAAGGGGTTGAAATCTCCAACGGCTCCATGAAGCCTTTTGTTCACAGCAACAGCTGTGAACAAACATTGGAATGTTGATGCTCCAGGCTTCTACCAGCCATTAGAAGCCTGGAGCACTCCACTGTAGTAGTGATTTACTTTATTCGGTTATTGCAACCATCAAAGTATCCAACACACAATCAAGATTTAAAATATCAATACTCAAACATGAATCACATTCTTGCCACGTGCACCATTATCAGGCAGGATTAAAACTGTAAACTGTAAACATCCCCAGCACTGCCAAGATATAAAACATTTCAAATGCCACTTCCAATACAAAATGTGCAAAATGTGAAATTATTAAACTCTAAGCATTAAGAATAAAACACAGATAAAACAAAATAAATATATACAATAATTGCAACAATATAAAGTATCTACCCTCATCAGGAATATAGTAAGCAAAAGAATAAAACATGAGAGAAACAAATGTATATATACAGTAATAGCAGTGGTTTATAATATCTACCCCCATCTAGGCAATACCCAGATACTAAAGTGCCGAGTGCTTCAAATTCAGTCAATAGAACTAGGCTCCAATAAAAATAGCATAAAATCAATGCATAAAACGACAATTCATTATTACAAGTAAATAATAAAATAGAGCTCGTAATCATTACACTGGCTTGATTTAAAAATTAAAAACCATTACGTTTATACCAAACTGCCTCTAAGAATTTGCTAACAGCAACAACAGTTCTAGGAGAAAGATCAGTCTTTAAGCTTTTTAGGGCTGTTTGGTAACGTGTGATCCCCAATTCTCGGCAAATCGGAATAATCCACCTCCTACGAGGGGAGGAATACTCTGGGCAGAAGAATAATAAGTGAGATTCATTTTCAACACCCTGATTACACAATGGACACAATAGTGTTGCCTGTGCTATGTTCCATTTGTGGGTAAACGATTTTACTGGAAGTGTCCCCAAACGAAATCGTATAAGAAGGCTTTTAGGAAAAGCAGAGGGTATAAAATCCAGATATTCCTCTAATGATGGAATACATTTTAAATCAAGGAATTTATTGGTCAATGATCCTACTGAGCTTCTGCTTAAAATAACTTCGTTAAAAAAATCCCAATATGTTTTTTTAAGTAGACCTTTATCATTTTTCTGTAGTTTAGTAGGATCAGCCCAAAATCTATGAAGGCCTAGCTTCCCCATCCATGAAAACACATGCTTAATCCATGGGAGCGATCTAGCACCTGGCAGATTAAGAACTTCACTCAGGGAATCCCTATAGTCAGCAAGTTCTGGTGTACACCAGAGGCGGACCCAATAAACCAATAATTTCAAGGCCATCAAATCAGTTTCTCTTTTTAATCCCAGTTCTAAATACAATGGGATGAGTGGCGTACTATGGGGAAGGCATAATACTTTCCTAGCAAAGCTATTTTCTACCAGTGCCAAGGGCTGAGCACCAGTATAGCCCCAAACTCAGTAGCGGTCGGTGGTAAAACAAATTTCGTTGCGCGCACTGCATCGCATTTGGCGATGCAGTGCGCGCAACGAAATTCGTTTTATTTATTTAAAGGTTTACCTACCTGTATTCACCCGTAATCCGTGGTTTACTACCCCCCACCCTGCCCCTCCCCCGCCCCAGTCACCGCCCGGCCTGCACTCCTACCACCGACCACTACTGCCCAAACTTCAGCCCCGTAAAGAGCAGCCCCTTGCGCCTTGGCATGATAAATCTCCAAAACTGGGGATACTATGTGAGACACCGTTCTCTTTTGTGTCCTCAAAATGGCATTTGACCTATGCTCAATTAGGAGTTTACTTTTCCTAATCTGGTCAAGCCACTTGAAACTGTCCATAAAATGTACTCCTAAATAATCAAAACTATCAACCCTCTCAAAGATCTCATTGCCCACCAAAATAGTTGTCTTGCGCTTCTTAACCCCCTTGCCCAGTATCATAAATTTGGTTTTGTTAACATTGAGCTCAAGTCCCCTCTCATTACAAAAACCTAAAAATTTGTTTAGAGGGGTCTGAAGACCCATGGGAGACTTTGAAATAAGTAATGAATCATCGGCAAATAATAAGATCGGTACTTTCTTATTATTAAGCCTTGGGGAGTCATTAGCACAATTTTCCAGAACCATGACCACATCATTTAGATAGAGAGAAAATAGTGTGGGGGCGAGTACGCAACCCTGCCTAACTCCCTGCTCAATTGGGATGCGTTCAGTCAATTCTCCACTTGGTCCCCAACGTACCTGGGCATAATTATTCTCATGTAACTTACTCAATAGATGAACAAGATCTCTGGGGACACCTACATTGAGTAAGACCTGCCACAAATTAGAATGGGGGATGAGTTCAAAGGCAGCTCTAAGATCTATAAACGCAACATACAGCGTACCCTGACGTATGAGCACAGTTTTCCAGTGCAATAGTGTAAATCTAAAAATCTGGTCTACAGTACTAATTTTTTTTCTAAAATTAGCTTGAAAGGGAGAGAGAATTTGTTTTTCATCCATCCATTCTGATAATTTAGTCAGGACTTGCCGACTAAAATTTTTATGGGCATTGTCTAACAGGCTTATTGGCCAATAGTTTGCTGGATTATTAGCATCTCCCTTTTTAAAAATAGTTACTATCTTGACCCCCCTCTATGAATCAGGGATAGCTCCCCCGGCCGAGATAGCATTCGATAAAAGGTTAAAATAAATTGACCAGATAAGTGGCTCTGTCTTAAAGAGGTCACCCGGAATTTTATCTGGCCCAGGTGCCTTGGCTAGTTTAAGAGAATCTATTGCACTATTTGTCTCTTCAAGGCTAAACAAAATAGGAGTGTTATACGATTTGTTCTCTATAGGGGGTATACTTACAAATTCAGTTACATTGATTGCACTGACTAAGTCATTGGGCTTTCTTAACGAGTAGAGTGATGAGAAATGGGCCACCCAATTTTCTGGTGATATATTATAACTCGGGTACTTTGCACTTTCATGCTGGTTTTGCGCTACTAACTTCCAAAAGGATCTACTGTCCTTGGTTTTAGTCGCCACAAGTAGGTCCTGCCAGTACTTATCTTCCCAATCTCTTCTAGCCTGCCTAAGTTGGGATTTGCAAGCTCCTCTGGCAATACGGATTGCGGCTCTATCACCCTCGAAGATTGCAGTTTTTAATGAATTCTTTGCTGTCTTACATACAGAATCAAACCAAGCATTATACCTGGGACGTGGCAAATTCATAGTAGTCACCTCGTTGTAAAAGATCTTTTGAAGTTCACCAAACAGCTGGTTATGTACTAACAAGATAGGAATTTCAGCTGGATCTCTCCCCTCATATTGATCAAAAGAGGCAACAAACTGTTTGTAGAGTTCCGAATAGATTTCTGAATTTGCCATAACTTTGGGCCATTTAACAGTACGTCGGTTGTTAGTTACTAAGGGTGCTGGGACATCCGACTGCAGAACAGCATACCCTTGTCCCAAAGACTCTCCAGCGAGTATCACCTCAAGTGAATTATGATCACTATCAGACCTTATATTAATTTTCATATCAGTTAGTAGGGGCCACATCCTCACAACAATTTATACATAATCGATTACACTGTCACATATACCTCTCTTAAATGTTGGAGCGCGCAGGGAGTCAGAGGTGGTGCGACCATTAAGGGCTCTCAAACCTCTACCAGTGACCAGGGAGACTAATTGCAGTGCACATGAGGTAAACTTTTTCCTTGAGGGCGCTGTCAGTTTTGGGATTCCCCAATACTCATCCTCCTCCTCTGCTGTAATCTCTGTTAAAAAGGAGCATGGTTCAAAGGGGGTATTAAAATCTCCTGCTACTATTATTCTCGTACCAGAGGGTAAATCATCCAATATAGTATCAAGTAATGCTAGGATAATTGATGTATCATTGTGCTTAACTGATCTAACATCGATGTTAAATATTGCCAAACAAAGACCAGAGGGTAAGGTAACTAATGTCCCCATTAGGTCTGGGCTGTCTATTTCCAAGGCAGTAAAAGTGCTAAAGCGCCCATTATTTAGCAAAGTTAGAAGCCCTCCACTAGCTCTGCCGAAGTGTAGTGCAGGTTTAGCATCTACCATAAGGGATGTATATCCATCTATATAGACTCTCTATGTAGCCCATGTCTCCTGTAGCAGACACACTTCAAAGCTCATAATATACCTTAACCAGTCTTGGTCACAAAGTTTCAAATTTATGCCTGCTACATTCCAGGACAGCAAATTTAAACATGGTACAGTATCTGAACCATCAACTACATTAGTGTTGAAGTTAAGCCCTGCAATGCATTCTGGTCTTATGGATTCAACAAAGGGTCGCAAGGTAATACAATCGCCATTATCATGTTTTACAGGTAGACTTTGCGTCTCATCTTGCGCGGGAGCCTTCTTATTGCTAAGCCCTATGGGGGACAGTTGTTCAGCAGCATGAATTGGACCACAAATAATAATTTCGTCCCCCGTTGCCCCGATTCTCATTCGACCTGTACTGTTGCTTGGTGACACATGCCTTTCATACAGTCAATCAAGTACATTCATGGGAGATAGTGGAGCATGGCAGCGGGAATTAGAGACATTGAGACCATCAGTTACGTGAACAGAACCCTCGGTCTGTTGACCCATCCAATCCCTCGGCAATGGGGGGAATGCTTTTAATTGTATTCTCGTTTGATTTCTCCCAGCGTAATCAGAGGTGCGTAATTCAAAATTAATTACATTTTCAACCAGGAGGTTGGAACTTAAAACAATATGGATATGATCATAATGTGAGGATAAAATTGAGCGCCTTTTTTGCAAATACAATGTCAGATCTTATTACTGATAAACAGTTCCGCTCATGTCTTAGCCAATAGATCACCTTATTGATCAATGCCTCAGTGTCCTCCCTAGCGCCTATGTTCAATTTGGGAACCTGTACCATATATATAGACCTATTAGTTTTCTGTTTTTCTCTTAGTGGGCGGAGAATGGATTTCGGAGGAAAACTCCTTGTAAAAGGACAGGGTGCATAGTCAGTTGGCATAATATGAGGGGAGGGAACCCCGTAGGAGGCACTGTGATAGGATGGTCTTCTGGTAGAAAGCTGCTCATTGTCATCTGATTGGTGACCCACTGGGGCAGGAGTGTAGGGGGATTTGTAGATACAGGTTCGGAGATCACACCTGTATGAGGTGGTTCCCTATGCTCATTCTGCTTTACAGACTTTAAGTAAATGTTGTTATTAAGGGTGCCAGGGCCAATAGGGCCCTCAGTGCAACGTTTCTCCTTGCCTCTTGTGATGGAAACAGGAGGCAACTCTGTATCCCTGGCCTCCCCAGTCGGAAAGGACTCCCCTATGTGCAACATCCCAGAGCTCCTACAACAACAACTACACAATAATTTAGATTTAAGAGATAGTACATTTGCTGATAGTAACCCAAGTTGGGTGCAAAGCTCATTCATTTTACTATACAACAGTTCGTTATCCACTTGATTGCTCATCGTAGCTGTACTTTGCGGTCTTATTGATGGAGCAGTGCGGGAAGTGTCATATATAAGGTCTTCTGATGTTTCAACTCCCGTTGGTTCATCCGTGGGTTCAATAGGAGCAAATCGATTGGAACAGGGCACATTCGGATTCACTGTTATTTTTGGATATAGAGAACATGGCGTCTCATTGGGATGATCACCAGTGACTATATCACCAGGCTGGA
This sequence comes from Calotriton arnoldi, assembly GCA_963921515.1. Taxonomy (NCBI): domain Eukaryota; kingdom Metazoa; phylum Chordata; class Amphibia; order Caudata; family Salamandridae; genus Calotriton; species Calotriton arnoldi. The sequence continues at coordinate 897,423 of CAWUFW010005061.1, forward strand.
GTACTGTAACGTCCGTGTCTAACAGAGGAACTGGCCCAGTTGCTTGGTTATCTAATTTTGGAGCTTGCGATGTACACGGTCTTTCAGCCGTAGTCGATACCGAAACAGGTGCCTTAGAGGCACTTGATGCCTTAACTTAACCATAGCTGGTACTTTCACCATTTTAGCTTTACCTCTAGCATTACTTGATGTAAGCAACTGCTCAACCTCACCAATAAGTATGTCAATATCTGTCAATGTGGTTTGATCAATATCAACAGCCCCTGTTCTCAGTCCGTGCTTAGCTGAGCCTGATTTCTTTGATTTTTTAGTGTTGTGATCATGGTTTGCAACATCCCCTGCCTTACGTTTCCCCATTATTGAACCCAAGCAACCAGGGCAGATAAAAATAGCACAACCTTGGCCAGTAGTACCTTAAATAGAGCTTCTTGATCCTTGCGCTGCAATTATCAGTGGGGTGGCCCAGCCCAGCCTCTTCCAGGCTCTGACGGGCGCAGACGTGCCCGCCCGCGCGCGTCCCGCGCGCGTCCCGCGCTGCGGGAGCCCTCAGCAATTTTTAAAGCGCCTCTAGGCGCTGTTGGTGACGTCGGCGGCAGGCGGGTGCAGGGGGTGCTGGATGGTGGAGTCTTCTGCCTCCTAGTCCCTGCCCCCAGCAAGGAACAAGCTGCAGTTAAACAGCTGTTTTCAAAGGAACTCCCAACATTCCAATGTTCTAATATGTATTATATGAATAGGCATACAAAGATGTGAGCTATTGCTTGCTTTTTGAGGTGAATGACAATGGGGATATTATGTTTAGAAACATCACAGGACACAGTTATAGTATCTGTAAGAAAAAGAAATATTAGTAAAACACAAAAATAAACTTTTCACTGGACTGTATTAGAAATATTGAAAATGGGAATGAAAAACGTGTAAGATTTCATATCCATCCAGGATCATCTAAATACCTGATGAGGTTTTAAATATGAAATATGAAAACAACCAAAGCTTAAATAAGAGTATGTGTTTGGATTTTCAAAGTCCCAAGAGTATGTTAACTCTAGGTAATTGGTTCTTAACCTGTGGTCCGGGGACCCCTGGGGCTTAGAGAAGTCCACTCAGGGTTATGATATAATATTAACAGATTAATAACGTTTATATAAATAAAGAAGCAAAATGTAAAACTGAAAATTTTAAAACATCCAGTAAATGTGTCTGGAATTTTAAATGGTAAGCTAAAAATTAAGGGGGTCATTACGATGAAGGACAGACTTCAGTCTTTCCGCCATCGTATAGTATTTGAGTCTGCCCGCCTACACGGCGGCAGTCCCACAGTGCAAGTTACGATGCAACAGCCACCGTGGCCGTCACATTGCCCATGTTTTGTATTGCGGCGGGTGTTGCATGCTGTAGCACCTGCCGCAATACAAAAAATGGACAGGAAACATATTCCTGCACTATGTAGGAGGAACCATGCGGTGCCTGCCACATGGTGCAGGGATATGTTGAGGGGCACCCCCAACACCCAAAGTCAAGGGCCATGGAGGAAGGGGGCCCGCTACGGGCCCCCAAAGTCCCTTTCAGCCAGCCTTTTCATGGCGGGTTAACCACCATGAAAAGGCCGGTGGAAAGGGACATTGTAATCCCTACGTCGAATTAGTCATCACCCCGACTTCCATTGTAATATGGCGGGCGGGAAACACGTCTCCGATGGCGGGGAGACTGCCACCGACAGCCTTTCAGTGGTGGTCTCCCCGCCATCATAACCAGGCCCTAAGTTACTATCCTCAGATTGATGCATAGGAGCAGAGCGTGTGCATCGAGCAGAACATAGTATGGCTGATGATTGGCGTCATTTAAATTTAGAAAAGCACCATTCTTCCCATTAAATTTGAAATTGGATTTTTGTTATTTCTTTGTCATCATCATCATCAAGAATCTTTATTTCGGCCAATATGGCCATAAAAGCACAAATAAAAATATAATACATTTCATTCAATTAAGTAAAATCGTTTCTCTATATGAAGCACAGAATTACTCAAAAAGTGCATGTGCATTACAGTAGTGTTACATGAAACACTCATATATCCTGCAAGCCAGCCTCAGGGGTCCAGAAATTAGCCTATAGATATATGATTCAATAAAGTGCGTGTGTAATACATAACCAGCATTAAGGCCTTTGCAGTTTTCAAAAACCGGGGTTCATGATTCTAACATGGCGGCCCTCACCTAGTAGCATTCAAGAGTGTATACAAATATAAAAATATAAAAACAACATATGCAGCACATTATGATTAAAAATACTCATTTAAAAATCATAAAATACTTTCATTCGTGTTAAAAGAAGACTGAGACCCGGTTTGTAAAATATATAGTAATAGACCGGCAAGAACCTAAAGGCTCAACTTTAGGATGGCTCTACGTGCACACCACATAGAGAATAAGAAGAGTGATATTGAAAATACAATGGGCATGTGAGTGTCGTATTTCAATATCCTAAAAACCTCAGTGCAGTGGCTGGTTCCCATATTTCTACATAACTGTAAAAGCCATTGATATCTTGTATCCTTGACAGAAGAATATTACATGATATTCCGTCTCCGCTGCGTTGCTAGAGGCCGGACAACCCAAATTGGATGAACCTGCCCACTTGTTTGTAAAGGCACGCAACAGAAGCACCCCATACCTGAACTGTAAATATAACTTCTTGGCAAGGACCGGCTGGATATCATCCAGGGCAGGCTCTAGTCTGTACTGATCTTTTACTTCTAAAAACCCTAAAGTCAGTGAGCCAGACATAGACCTTCCCTGTATCTGGGCACGTCTGTACTCCCTATTGCTCTCTATCAGATCCTTCCTCAATGTTGTAGAGCAGATTTCTTCTGCATTGTGCCACAAGTTGCCCCTACCCATGTCCACAAGAGTGTTCTTAACAAAAGCCAGCCATGGTAGTTTGCCCGCACCCTGTGAGCTCAGTACTTCACTCAGCTCTTCCCTTTATGCAGCCAATTCCGGGGTACTCCACAGTTGTCACCAGAATAGAAGAGGTCTAAAAGCGGCTACGTCTGCAATTGGTCTAATCCCAAGGTCCATGCGAAGCGGTGTAAGCGGGGAGCTAGGGGGAAGACCCACTAATTGCCTGGCAATAGATTTCTCAATTCTCAATATAGGGCCTGATGGACAGTGACCCCAGATTTCAGCTCCATACAGGGCGGCACCCCTGGCTTGGGCTTTATAAATTTCCACTGCCGGGCCAACAAATTTGTGAGTACAACTCCTGTATACCTTTATCAATCCCCCCATTGTCTGGGCCAGCTTTAAACTTACTTTCTTAATTTGCGCACCCCAGCCCATTTTTTCGGTGTGCGTGATACCAAGATATTAAAAAACGGACACCCTCTCCAGGGATTTCCCATCTAGGCGGGGATTTGGCCGAGTGCTTTTGCTTGCAATAAATACCATGGGGCAGATTTACAAGCCCCTTGCGCCACCTGTACGTCACTTTTCCCATGTTAAAAATGACGCAAAAGTGGCGCAAGGGGCTTCTAAATCTGCCCCCATGTATTTGGTTTTCTGCAGGTTGATCTCCAGCCCCCTATTTTTGCAAAAAACATAAAAAATATCTAGGGCCCTCTGAATTCCCATAGGTGACTTTGAGAGTAAGAGGGTGTCGTCGGTGAACATCATGGCAGGTATTTTACGGTTCGCCAACGTAGGGCATCAATATCCTTCCCTGCAATCAACGACTCAACCAAACCATTAATAATGAGGCAAAAAAGGGGTGGGCCAGGATGCAGCCTTGGTGTACGCCTCTTTCTACAGGTATGGGGGCAGTGAGTTCACCGTTATTGCCATACCTAATTTGGGCAAAATTGCCCTCATGTAATCGTTTCAGCTAGTGGCAAAAGAATGCTGGAACCCCCATATCCAGTAAAATTGACCACAACTTGTCCCTCCGTACCAGGTCGAATGCAAATTTTAGGTCCACAAATATTAAATAGAGACTGCCACCCTCTATGCACACTGATTTCTAATGTAGTAATTGTAGCCTAAAGATTTGGTCTATTGTAGACATCTTCGCTCTGAACCCGACTTGGAGGGGACTAAGATCATTGTGCTCGTCCATCCAGCTCTGGAGTCGCCCCTACAGTACGCGGGCAAATATTTTTTGGCTTACGTCGATGAGGCTGATAGGACGATAGTTAATGGGGAGGAGTGGAGATCCCTTTTTGTAGATTGGTATAATTTCGGCCCCCGCCCAGGTGGTAGGGATCGACATTCCCTGCAGGATAGCATTAAATAAAGACCACAGGTAGGGGGCCCAAATAGTAGGTTCACTATGGAAGAGGTCCCCGGGAATCTTATCTAACTCTGGTGCCTTGGATGGTGCTACCCTGCTCAGTGCATCAGTTATCTCCTTAAGGGAGATCATAGGGACATCAAGACAAATTGGCTCGGAGGGGAAAAGCTCATTGCGAGCTGGCTCATCCTCATCCTCTACCCTTAAATATAAGGATTCGAAGTGAGCCTTCCAAACATCCGCCCCTATTATTTCTTTGTAATTTAAATAAAATATTTAATGATTTGTGTATTTATTTGATAAATAATTGTTTCTGTATTTTTTGTGTATTGTTTTGCAGTTCAGATCATTGAAAATGCTTAGGATGGGGTCCCCAGCTTTTAGGAATGACTCAGTGGGGGACCTCGGATTCCAATAATGAATCAATGGGGGTCTCCTGGTCCGAGTAATGGTTTTATTGGGGTTCATATAAGTCAAAAGGTTAAGAATCACTGGTCTAGATGATCTAAAAACAAATACAACAAATGCAAGAAAAAGCAACACAAGTAATCACATTTTATTATGAGTTTTGTATACCACAATTTCAAATAGGAGACATATTTGAACACTTAAAAAACATTATGGAGCCAAAGTTCAGGCAAAAAACAAATCAAACTAGAAGCTTGCCAGGACTTACCTGGGGCTGGGGCTGAGGCAGCGGCTTGGCTGGGTGTTGCAGCCTGGTGGGGGTGGGTTGTCTTCTCTGGGTGAAAGTGGCATTGATGCTCTCCACTACCATTGAACCTACATTTTGCTTGCTGCATGTTTTGCCTGGGTCCCAGACAACATGCAGTGTTATTGCTGTTGAAGGTGTTTCGATCCATGCTCAGGTTCCGATGCGGCTGTGCTCCATATTTGGGTCTATGGGAATTTAGATCCCTTGGGGGTCATGTGGCACTGCCATTGTGGATTTTCTGCTCCGTGGCTATGGGGTCAGTGACGAGAGCATAGCCCTAGCAGGAAAGTGCCTGTTCTGCCTTGTTATACATTATGGGCCTGATTTCGATGTCGGTCGGAAAGCTTCCGACCGCTGGTCAGAGGCTTTCCGACCGACATCTAAGGTTAAAACTCTGACTGCCGTTTTACAAAGACGGCTTTCGGAGTTCAAAGCGGCTGGGTAATACGACCCAGTTCCGACAGTCTCAAGGAGCCCGTCGGCCAGTCGAAAGGGGCTCATAATCTCTAATGGACGACGTTCCGGCCGCCGGGATTACGATGGCACTTTCTGACAGCAGTTCCATGTCAGCCTTTCCAACATGGAACTGCTGTCGGAAAGTGTCTTTCGAGGCCCCTAGCAGGGCCCCCTTCCCCCCTGGCCCTCCGGTTGTGGCCCTGTCCCCCTTCACATACCTGCACCGTGTGCCATACGGTGCAGGGATGTGCAAAAAGTTCAATTTTTCAATGGGAGCTTGTGCTGCAGGCCGTTTCGGCCCGCTGCACAAGCTCCCATTGAAAAATTGAAGTTTGTGACCGCACCAAGTGTCGTTGCATCCTAATTCGGTGTGCGGAACCGCCGACCTATGGACGCAAGTCTGCCCGACATCATAATGAGGGCCTTAGTATCTTATCATTCAGTTTCTGTATTAAGTGAGTGCTTGACTATTTTTTTTGCTTTAGAGAAGAGCTCAGTTTGAATTGGTAGTTGAAACAGGAAGATTGTTCTAAGATGGGGAAATTCACCTTCCTATTTGCCTTGCACTTTCCCTTTCATGAAAATCCTCATACCTCTTTGTAACAAGGCTGGATGGTTTGTCTGCACATTGCAACATTTCGTGTTCCTGGCTTGTTGCTCACTTCAGGAGTTCAACCAAATCTTTGTATTTTTAATTTCCTGTATTTAAAGGTATATTTTTTCATGTATTTAATATTTTACAACAAATTTTGTTGACTTTATATTTTAAGTTATTTTTTGGGTGTTTACTGTTTGTTATTTCTTGGTGAGTAGTACATTTTATTTAAATTACTTTTTTATTTGCTTAGTTTTATTATATATTTTTCTATTTTTTAAAATGCTACATAATATGTAATTTGTATTTATAACGTTACATTTTTTCCTGATATTAGGTATTCACATGTTTTGTATCAAATATTTAGAAGGTGGAATGCTATTTGTAGGCCTCCAAAGTCCAATATTTTCTCTAATGTTGCTTGGACTGTAGTGGGAATAGTACATTTAACCCTTCCATTGTCCAACACTTTCCCTACTGTTGCTTAGACTAGAGTGGGTGTCTAAATCTAACCCCTTCAGAGTCCAACACTTTCCCTACTGTTGCTTAGACTGGAGTGGGAATAGTAAATGTAATATCTCTGAAGTCCACCACTTATCCTATGGTTTATTAGTTTGGAGTGGAATTTGTAAATTAATCTCATGCAAGGTACATGCTTTAAGTAATATTTGTTAAACAATATTTATGGCAATTGCTTTTTGTACTGGTATTTAATATTATATGTTTTTATTTTGCGATTTTTTATTTTTTTCTTTATATTATTTTTTTTTAAAACGTGCTTGTTTTTAAAATTTGCTTTTTATATTATTTATTATATTTTGGTATGTATTTTTGTATAATTTACTTTGCTGTTAATGTTATTTTTGTAATGTTTTATAATTGTAAATGTTGATAATAATTTTATTCTTTAAAAATATATGTGTATGTTTATTTTGTAGATATAAGTTAAAGTGTTACAAAAAATGTTTTTGTTGTTTTTTGTTAATATTTTAAATTAGCTGCATATTTTTGTTGGCTGTATCTATTTTTAATTTTAACATTCTCCTATCTGTTACCATTTTAATTTAAATGTTTTTTAAAATATGTTTATTTAATTATATATATATATATATATATATATATATATATATATATATATATATATATATATATATATATATATATATATATCCACAAAAGTTTGCCCTGAAGCAAGGACGCAACTTCCCAGCTGAGTTGCTTTTCAAAAGCCTTTATTGTAGAAAACCGGCATTTTCAGCTCCAAACATTATCAAAATCCTGACGCGTTTCAGAGCCCCCAGGCTCTTTCTTCAGAGGATGACACTGCCAAACTGAAATGCAAGGTAGGCACCATTAACTGCATGCATATTATATACAGCCCACGTGGGCTTCTCATGTGAGTCACGATTACAGCATGCTGGTACCTGTAGTTTAAAGTCCAAGCAGATTGTTCCCCATGTGGGTTCAGTTTAGAAAACAGTATCCTTTCTTTTAAACGAATAAAATGCCACAGTGGGTTTCGGAATGAAATCCCCAGTTTTCTTTTTCTTTAACTCGGCTGCGCCTAAAGGTCATGAATGTTCAAACCTCTCTGGCCCCATTTTGCCTACCTTGCATTTCAGTTTGGCAGTGTCATCCTCTGAAGAAAGAGCCTGGGGGCTCTGAAACGCGTCAGGATTTTGATAATGTTTGGAGCTGAAAATGCCGGTTTTCTACAATAAAGGCTTTTGAAAAGCAACTCAGCTGGGAAGTTGCGTCCTTGCTTCAGGGCAAACTTTTGTGGATTTATACTCGGCAGCCTGGCCGAGAAGGATGCCTCACCATGGAGTCAAAATGGGGTCAGAGAGGTTTGAACATTCATGACCTTTAGGCGCAGCCGAGTTAAAGAAAAAGAAAACTGGGGATTTCATTCCAAAACCCACTGTGGCATTTTATTCGTTTAAAAGAAAGGATACTGTTTTCTAAACTGAACCCACATGGGGAACAATCTGCTTAGACTTTAAACTACAGGTACCAGCATGCTGTAATCGTGACTCACATGAGAAGCCCACGTGGGCTGTATATAATATGCATGCAGTTAATGGCGCCTACCTTGCATTTCAGTTTGGCAGTGTCATCCTCTGAAGAAAGAGCCTGGGGGCTCTGAAACGCGTCAGGATTTTGATAAAGTTTGGAGCTAAAAATGCCGGTTTTCTACAATAAAGGCTTTTGAAAAGCAACTCAGCTAGGATGCGCCTTGCTTGGGGCAAACTTTTGTTAGATATATATATATATATATATATATATATATATATATATATATATATATATATATATATATATATATATATATATATATATATATATATTATATATATATGTGTGTGTGTGTGTGTGTGTGTGTATATATATATACACACAGTTAAATATAATAATATTTTAAATATATCATTTCAGTCTTTATTTTTTTAAATTATATTCTTACCTTGTTTTGGACAATATTCTCTTCCACAATATTCTTGACATGATGTTTGTGTCATTTCTGTTATAAGTATAGGAAGACAATATTAGGGTAAACAATATTTTTCACACAATATATTTGTGCTTCAATATTTTTTAGCACAATATTCTGTCATAGAACCAATTTTAACACCCTGAAAAACTAATCCACATGCACTTTCTTTATATATATATATATATATATATATATATATATATATATATATATATATATATATATATATACATATATATACATCCCAAAGAATCCTTCGTGGTCACACGAAAATAATGCACTCTCAGGACTTGTGCATCAAAATCAGGAAGTTTATTGTCGCTTCCACGCTGCCGGTGGTCTCTCTATACACTTACCCCTCATCATTCTCCCCGGCATGGCCTGTTCCAGTACAGGACATACATCCCTGACCCACTTCTTGTTTTCTTTTTTGAATTTTCATTTTTCTGTCTTTTTTGTTGAGTGACTAGCAGATTCAAACTACTAGTGGGCCACCCACTTTCCTTTTCACTAAGTCTTGGCAGTGAACTCCACTCCGCTCGCGGAGTTTGCAGAGATTTCCGCACTCTGCATTACGCGGAGCTTGCGGAGTTCTGAAAAACTCCGATCCGCATAGTGTAGTTTTTTCCCTCGCTTGCGTTCGTCAACGTCAAGTTGACGAGCACAAGCGAGGAAAATCCACCTCCCGGCGAGATTTTTCCTCGTTCGCGATCATCAACATCAAGTTGGCGAGCGCGAGCGTGGAAAATCAACCTCCTGGCGAGATTTCTCAACGCAGGCGGTCAGATTTCTCATTGCGAGTGGTCGCATAAGCTCGCGACCGCTCGCGTTGAGAAACTGTCTGTTTGCGTTGAGAAAGCTGCTGCTCGAGTAAAAATCTACTCGAGTGGCAGAAAGGAAGCAGCGCCCGCTGGCACTGTGCATGGTGCCGATCGTGATGATTGCACAGTGCAGACAAGCACCTGGCACTGAAAATCACTGCGAACAGCATTTATCCAACGCACTCCACCGGTTGCGGAGCTCCGCGTAGCGCGGTGGAGTCGTTTTGCACTTCAGGGAGTTCCGCGTAGCAGAACCTCGCAAACTGCTCCCAGGCTTACTTTTCACGGTATTCTTTTTCTTTACCATTCTAAAATAGCCGTCGGTAAAGTAAAAAAAGCGTAGATAGCTGCTGCTATATCACAATGTGTCATGTAGTTCCTATATTACCTATACAGGATCTGCGCGTTTGGATAACATAAACTGTGGGATTGGTGGCGGACTGATTCCGTGCACCCCCACCGGATACGTTAGCCTGTCTGTATTAGCTAGCTCACAGTGCCACTATATTCTCCTCTTATCAAGGAGAGAATAGATTCTGGCAACCTCAGAACATGACAAGCCTGATCCCTCAGAATCGTGGAAACAATGTACTACCTTTCGCTCAGTCAATCGTGCTCACTTAGTTTGTCTCAGAGAGTTACACAGAATAAACAGGCTGGGCGTTTTCAATAAGTATTTATTGAACAGTTGTTATTCTAGTGTAGAATAGATGAGCTGCAAAAACAATTAGACAGTAGCAGAGATATATGATTAGCAGTACTACGAAAGTAAAGGGATGGTATAGTTCTACCATCTTGCATAAATCATGAATATATACAAGTACATAAAACACATGATAAAAGGTGCGTACTCCTACAATGCCTCCCTAACTAGATGTACCTAAATGTACCTAGCATCTGTGTAGGTGTTATGCCAAGAATCCCTCTAGGATCTAGTCAACCCATTACCTGAGAATGAGAGAATATGGGATCCCGTCCTGGTCTCAAGTTGGACACCCCGCGAGGGATGTTAGACCACTGCGAGCTGGAGTGTCTACATGCAGGAACCTCAGCGTCTCTGGTCAGTGTGTCAACCGGGAAGTCTCGGTCTCCTCTATCTTTCAAAACAAGATGTGATGTATATATACCCATAGGTCTCCCCAGGGGTCCTACCTAGCTGTGTTACTGTGTCGGCCTAAAGGATGACCTCGGGCCTGAACTTTATACAGAGATATTATACAGGAGATGTTCGTCCTGCTGTTAGTCCTGCTGTGCTTCCAAGAAGCCTCATACATAATGTATGAGATTCGAACTAGGGGGAAACCTGCATTCTGAATGCAGTGTCGTATCTAGGTAAAAGGTCAGTCCCTAAGAACCGTTATGTATGTAATGTAGGGAAGAATATAGGTGAAAGGTTGCAATGTTACCTGCGCCTATATAGGGTACCTATATGGAATATAACACCCACTCCTCTTCCGACTGGGTCGACATTAGTAACTTATTACCATACTACTAGCCGAACTAGATATTGGTACGCACAAAGCTTAAAAACATCTGTTTAGCGAAAAGTGTCTAAAATTTCTAAAAAAATTCAAAAAAACTTAAAACTGTCTAAAAATAAATTTTGCAAGCCATAGCTCTAAAGTGTCCTTAGTTATAGTCCGGAGCGCTATAAGCATTAGAAAGCCATGTATGCCCAATAAATGAAAGGAATGTCAATTTTTATTTTGAGTTCCAAATTTGAGCTTGTTTTTAAAAAAGGGCGAATTTCTTCCAGCACACGACGAGCCAAATGAGTCAAATGTTTATGTGTCCTGGCTGGTAGACGCAACATTTTCGTTGCTTGCTTCCGCAGTAGATGGCCCCTGTAGCACCTCGCAGAGTACGTCAATTGAGCACAGATGATGTTCCACACTGTCCGCAGCCGGTGCTGGGGCAGACTGTGCGTCGTCCAAAGCCTGGGTGTCAGAGGAGGAGCCGGTGTCCATACCAACAGGTGCTGTTACTACCATCTTTGGAACCCTCGGAGCCAGGTAATTACCGTCCTATCTCTCAGCTGCCTTTCTTGGCTAAAGTCACGGAATGCCATGTTAACTGCATTCTCACCGAGTTTGTAGAGCAAAATGATATCTTGAACTCTTCACAAAATGGCTTTCGATCCCGTCATAGTACTGAGTCTGCTCTGCTGGCAGTGATTGAAGAGATTCGCAGTAGCTTGGATGCTGGTAACTCTACGGCCTTGGTTCTTTTAGATCTAAGTGCCGCTTTTGATACCGTTTCCCATGAGTTACTGTTACGGCGGTTACAGGCGATTGGGGTCGGAGGTTTGGCTCTAGCCTGGTTTCGCTCTTTCCTGGAAGGTAGATCTTTCCAGGTTATGGTGCCACCCTACCACTCCCGGGAGCATGCTATTGGATTTGGGGTACCTCAGGGCTCGATATTGAGCCCTATGCTCTTTAATATCTACGTACAACCCTTGGCTGTGGTAGCAAAAAGCAGAGGGTTGTCGTTGGTGTCCTATGCCGACGACACCCAATTGGTCATTACATTCTCTAAGGAGCGCCTTAATAATCTTGTCAAATTTAAAGATGATATGCAGGTGATATCGGACTGGATGACAACAAATTGCCTGCAGCTTAATGCAGGCAAGTCTGAGATACTGCTGCTTGGGAAAGATAGTGACATGTGGTCAGAACAATGGTGGCCAGACAAATTAAAACCTGCACCACTGCCTAAAGAGGCGGTCAAAAACCTAGGCTTTTGGATCGATAATGGCCTGTCCTTTGACACTAAATCTAAACTTGTTGCAGGGTCCTGTTTTGGACTCCTGAGGGGGCTAAAACCTCTATTGGGGTTTTCTGACCCCAAAATTCGTCAAACCATTCTCCAGGCCACGATCTTGTCTAGGTTAGACTATGGCAATTCCCTATATTTAGGTGCCAACAAATCCTGTGTTCAGCGCCTTCAAAGAATCCAGAACGCAGCAGCCCGCGCAGTGTTGGCCCTTCCAAAATCATGCTCAGTGTCCAAACTTCTACCTAAACTACATTGGTTACCTGTAGAAAAACGAATCCAGTTTAAGACACTGTGTGTTGCCCATAAAATTATGACTCAACAAGCACCTCCGGTCTTGGCAGCTTTACTTGTGCCGTACGTTCCGAGTCGCTCTTTACGCTCAGCTAATCAAGGACTCATTTGTACCCCCGAATCTTAAGAGCGCGAGCGGGTGGTCGATCTTTCAAAGTTTTGGCAGCTAAACTCTGGAACTCTCTCCCAGTTTCCATCAGAGGGCTCCAGAATCATCTGGCTTTCCGTAAAGCCGTAAAGACCTGGCTTTTCCCGGCTTAATTTTTCTTTTTTCATGTGGGCTGGGCGTTATTTTTAAGTCACCTGTACTTTGGGTAGCGCTGGGACGCCCCGTTGCTGGGGCAGCTACGCGCTGTATAAATCCAAACTAAACTAAAACTAAACTAAACTAAGGAATGCCACCATCAACATTGGAATACGCTGAGGACACTGCAGAACATGGGCCGTTATTGAGTCCAGTAAAGCATTCACGTCCGGTTGCTCACATGATGGGAGTGCCAAACAAAGGTCTAACATACATTCTTCTCCGCAAAACAGGCATCGAAAGACAGGTAAGATGCAGTCCATCCAGACTGGTCGAAATGACAAGAACCAATATTCACTTAGTTCTCTTAGGCGAGGCGTGCCTAGAAGTTGTACCATGCAGTCACTGTATTTACGTTCCAGGAGTGCTCTTTCCATCTCCTTGGTGACTGGGACGTCCATTGCGTAGAAAATATAAAACAATCAGGATACCTGCTACCAGAAACAGGATGAGCGGAAGTCCTCCAAAGACGCTTCCGAATACGAAGTGTATGAAGTTTGGTATAACTCCAAGTACTGTTTGAAAGGTGCTCAGAAGTCCAGAACCTATGGTCTTAAATAGATGGACAATGCCTGTCGTATCAGACATGTAAAAGATACAATTTACCATTTCTGCAAAATGGAAAGGGCAGTTTGTATGAATAAGCGCCTGTATCTCTGCCGAAGACCTTGCGATCTGGAGATCAAAAGTCTCTCGAGCGGAGGTTAAGGGCACAGACTTCTGTAAAAGCATGGCTTTCATTCCGCTTAGAGTATCAAACCGTATTAAGGAAACATTCAGTGAAGGCAATAACGGCGCCCCCTCACTGTATGTGTTGGTGGAAACAATACTTGCATACAACAAGTAACCCTGGAGCTCACGGTTACCAGATATTCGATGCCTGGGAGCATTCCGCAGCAGCCTTGACTGTTCATCATCAAGTAACTCACATTCAAAAGTAGCCTGAATGCTGAGTAATTACTGCAGCTGGGGCACCCCTCAAATGGCAGGATAGGTTCGCTACAGAACCGTTACAAGCCCCGTGCAGCATTATATCCTGGCATATGAGTGATCCACTTAAAGTGTTCTCACAGTTTGTACCGCTCAGAAACACTTCTCGATCCCCACTCCAGCATCGAAATCTGTATGGTAATACCCATGATTCCTTAATGTATTCCTTACCCATTTCTTCATATCTGCCTGCCTGCTTTTGTTCAAGGCAATACTGAAACTGAAAAGTAGTGACCAGTAGAGTTATGTGGCCATGGATTAGCCATTCTGTGGATGGTAATTAAGCCACTGTAAATTCTAATCTATCCAGTTTTTCGATACACAGCATTGTATATTTTGCTCCCCTTTGTGCCATTTCTATCTGTTTATCTGTTAGATTGTATTCAGAAAACAGGGAATTACTGTTGATATAACGCCAAGGCACATAGCCTGCACGCAAAGATTGCAGCGTCCAGCTTAATAACATAATAGAACGTAATTGAGATTGCTTGTGTTGTAATATGGCCAAATCTTGTTCCAGTATGTCTATCTCAGAAGATACAATGTTGCCTAAAGAATATATCCTGGAAGTCAATGTAGTTAACCCATTGTCTACCACTGCTAGAGATTTTTCGAGATTTATACGGTCTATTTCACGTAACCTCTGTGCGGCCTCTTGTTGTGATATTTTCCAAATTTCATTGTAGACAGTATAATAGAAATGTTTCTGACGTGGCTTCCTGGGACCTAGTAAAAAAATCCCTGATATCCACATCCTGTGACAGTAAGGATAAGTGTTGTTTCACCTGTGTGAGTGTTGAGGTTTTTAGCCAATCAAGGCACAACTTCCCAACACTGTAGGATGTTACTACCCCTGGAAGTTCTCTCTGTACATAACGTGGATCTGGCATATGGATAGCGAATCCTTCAGTTTTACCCATGAATCTCGCCTGACAAATATTAGTGTCTGTGGGCCAAATCAACCATTTCTTCCAATCGGGGTCTGATCTGTTGTATTGTATAATGTAATCCAACGTAATCTCTTTCTGTGATGTTATGTTGCCCTCGGTGTGTGATGGAGTTGGCAACCGAGGTGTGTTCAAGTCTTTGTTTTTGGCTAGTCCAAGGCAAGATGTCTGTTGCACTGTCTAGTTCAAAAACATGATTTGTTGAGGGATAAGGCATGCTCTAAACAAAGCTTCTGTTCCCTGAACTTGCCATTCCCTAGTACCCCAGACTGATTTTAAGTCTATGGTGTCTTTCCATAAGTCAAAACCTTGTTCAGACAACTGGGCAATAAAGGAAGCAGAGTAAATCTGTTTGGTGTTTGTTAACATATTTTTCTGTGCTGATGTTGGTGCAACCTTATAATAATATGAGGCTAGGTCAGACATATTAAACCCTGAAAAATATGGAAACTTTTGTGTAAATGTTTTTGAACTGCCTTTCGGTGGTGTTGGACAATGTTCCCACTGGTGGAATGTGAACACATTTCTAGGATTAGCAGATTTATATAAAAAATTATGACCATAGTGTTGATAACAATACATTGTTTCGAAAACTGATGTGCTTTCCAATGTTTCACTATTAGAAAATGCAGCAGATTTTTCCAAATCAGACAACATATTATTTACAGTCTCAAAATCCCAATCATCGGAAAATGTACTTGAGGTAATGATATCACTCAACGATATTTTAAATAAATGAGGAATTCTTAAAAGTTCGGTCGGACCAAATATATCGAAATCAACCTTGCCCCAAACTATACCATCAGGTATAGGAACTGCTGTAATGCTCACTGATGACAAGTCTCTTTGTTCTCGATGAGATGATAGGTGTGGTTTTAAAATTAAGTTCACCTTTTGGGCTGCAGAGCTTTGTCGAAGGTATTTTCCATTAACAAGCATGCTAAAAACTATTACTAAGCCTACCCAGAAAAGAAAGAAAAGTATCCCGGTGATTACTCATAGTTCTACTCAAGGTGACACCAGGTAAGTCTTTTTAAGAAAGTTCAGAAAGTCTTTAACTTGCTGCTTGTGCGATTTTTGGGCTGGCATCGTTTCAGGTTCACTTGGATCCAAAGAAAACGTATCAAAGTTTATGAAGTAGCCAGAAGCAGTTCGATCAATTGTTGGTATTCCATCAGGATTTGTAGAAATCATAGTTTGCTCTTGTTGAGGCATGTTGATGTAGACATCTGTATTTGGTCGAATTGAAATTTGTCTTTCATTTTGGTTCTGAATTTGAACTTCAGGTTCAAGGGGAACGAGTTCCATAGCATTATTGCATAGTCCATCATTCCGTGCAGGAGACTCTTCGAACGTGATGAGTCTTTCCGTTTGAACTTCTTGAATTGTAGCGAGAGGAGGGCGTCTGCTACTTTGGAGTCCACGTGGCCTACTACTCAGTATCGGCCACATAGTGTGGTTTGATTAGGTCAATTGAGACAAATCTTTTCTCCAGCAAGAGGCAGTAGAAGTACAGCTTTTGTTCTTTGAATTGCTAGGACCGGTACAGGTTTTCTGTAGGATGGCCCAAATTCTTTCTTGTCTGCTATTTTCTCTCTGACCAGATTCCCGACTTTAGGGATCCAGACAGGTCTTGCTGTGACTGATTTGACTTCCCCAGTGGCGGTCTGTTTCTGGTGGACGTCACTTTGTTTTGTCCTGCATTCATTTAGTTCCTGTAAAACAGCCAAACAATCATGGATGTCAAAAGGCTTTTCATCCGCCACTGCACCTTCATAATCAAGATCAGGTACCCATATTCTTGTCCCAAATAGGACCTCATATGGAGTGACCCCCTCCAGAGAACTTCTTAGCATAATATTTAATGCTCGCTGTACTCCATACAGATGTTTCACCCAACTCTTACCCGTGCCTAATACTCTAGCTGTTAAAGACTGCTTTAAGTCTCAGTTTTTCCTCTCCACAACCGAATTTCCCTCGGGATGGTACGGAGAGGAGTATCGCAATGCTACACCCAATCCTCGCATGGCCTCCTTGTAAGCCCGAGAGCTACACGCAGGGCCCTGGTCAGAATGTAATGTGCCAATTGTGTATGTCCCTATAAAGACGCGCAAATCTTTTATAACAGTTCAAGCGTCAGCCGAGCGTTGGGGCCACACCCATAGGAATCTTGAGCAGGAATCCACTGCAACCATGATATACCTGTAAGCCCCATCACATTTTAAGGGGCCACAGTGGTCCAGGTAAATGCACGTGAATGGACAGTCTGATGCTGTCTAATAATGGGATTTGCGCTGGGCGAGCTATGGTGGCCCCATTTATCTGTTGACAGATTTCGCACTTTAAGACGAAGTCTTTGGTCTGCTTTATTAACCCAGGCCACCAATAGCGTTGTTTCAATAAGAAACAGTCCCATTAACTCCTGCATGTGCAGAACCTATCCCTTCGTGTGCTGCTAGAATTACTCTATCCCCCACTCCAGGAATCTGAGCAAATGGAATGTTATTGGCATCTAACTTGTAGGAGTACTTGAGTGGAAACCTTTTTGGTACTGTTCTGCTGTTTTTGCGACAAGCATTGACAGCTACCATAATCTCACCGTCTATTCTCGATTTAGAACGAGTGATTGCAGCTACAGAAGCCGTGCGTACAGCCCCCTTTGCGGCATCATCAGGCAATATATTCCCTTCAACATGAACGCCATCACGCTGATGACTCAGTGTATGTATCACGTGAGCCCTCGGTAGTTCGGTTTTCAACTCCACTACCTGTTCCCATAGCATTTTATGCTTAATTGTGCCACCTTTTGCATCTTTGAACCCGTTTTGAACCCAGTGCTGCAAGTATTCATTATATGACTGCACACAGTAAAAGGAATCGCACACGATTAGTGTGGGGAAATCTCGATCCGTATTTACTAGTGCCAGTATCAAGGCTTTTAACTCTGCCAGCTGTGCCGTGCAATCTCCTAGAGATTGCGTTTTTGTGCAACTTGGTGGAACTTCCCATCCCGCATGCGACCTTTAACGATTGTGCATGCCGTACTATATTGTTGCTTACTTCCTATGGCCGGTTGAGCTGATCCGTCAGTGTAAATTATATATTCATACTGATCTAGAGGCATTATTTCATTTGGTAGAGGATATTCTTGTTCGTATTGCAGAAATGCTTGAGTCTTTAAGTTTGGGTCGTACCTGTATTCTACATCTGTTGCAGTTAGAGAATTAGCCCATTGTATTATTATTATTATTATTATTATTATTGAAGCTTATAGAGCGCACGGCTACCTCCAACGGAAGTGTCCCGGCGCTAGCAGCGCATCCATCCTAGGGGGGAGAAAGACCGGGATGGACCATTGTCTCTAGGGCAGGCCGAATAGCCATGTTTTTAATGCTTTTCTAAACATGGTTTCCGAGTTAGCTTTCCTCAGGTGGTCAGGCATGGAATTCCATAGGTAGCGGTTTTCACCGAAAAAGCACGGCCACCGATCCTAGTCTTTGCAAAACGGGGGATCACCAGAAGATTCTGATCATTAGATCTGAGTGCTCTGGGTTGAATGTATTTCTGAAGTCTCCGCTTCAGGTATTGAGGACCGGTCCCTCTAACTGCTCTGTGTGCCAAAACCAGAGCCTTAAACTCCACTCTCTTCTTTACTGGAAGCCAGTGTAGACTGCGCAAATGGGGGGTAATATGATGTCGTAGTGGCACATTCCTGATCAACCTGGCTGCTGCATTTTGAATAAGCTGCAGTCTCCTGATCAAATACTCTGGAAGACCAAGGTAGAGGCTGTTAGCATAGTCCAGTTGAGAGGTGACTAATGCATGCACTACTGACTTCCTGCAATCCATGGGCAGGAAGTGAAGGAATCTCCGCAGAGCCTTCAGTTTCCAGAAACACCGTGAGGATACATGAGCAATTTGCACCTTGCCAGTGAGTTGAGAGTCAAACCTAAACCCAAGGTTCCTGGCAGAGGAAACTGGTAGCGGAGACGGATTTAACTCAGTCGGCCACCACAGCACAGATCGAGGCGGAGTAGGTTGATTAAAAAATAAGACCTCCGTCTTATCAGTATTTAATTTCAGGCAGCTATCCGTCATCCATGATGAGATGTTTAACAGACACTGTCTAAAATTGGCGAAAGCTGTCTCGTTGTGTTCTCTAAAAGAGAACACCAATTGAGTATCATCGGCATATGAGACAACCTTCACCCCACATTGCTCGACAATTGCCGCGAGGGAGTCAAATAAACATTAAAAAGTGTGGGGCTCAGAGCCGAGCCCTGAGGAACACCACACATCAGAGGGGTGGAACTAGAGACATGGGGATAAAGAATCACTTGTTGAGAGCGACCCTCAAGAAATGAGCGGAACCATGCCAAAACAATTCCTGTCACTCCTAAATGATGGAGTCTGTTCAAGAGAATCCTGTGTGACACCGTGTCAAAGGCTGCGGACAAGTCCAACAGCACCAACATTGCACAGCTACCCTGATCTAAGGTATCACGGATCGATTCGGCCACTTCGAGCAGAGCTGTCTCCGTGCTATAACCCGACCTAAATCCAGATTGAGAATCGTGAAGATGGTTGTTCGATTCCAGAAAGTTTGAAAGTTGTCTCTGGACTTCTTTTTCCAGAATTTTGGCCGGGCGGGGAGAAGAGATATGGGCCTAAAATTCTTTAGCTCTGCTGGGTCAGCATCCTCTTTCTTGAGGATAGGCTGGACATAAGCTTTTTCCAGCTAGTTGGATAAACCCCAGTCTCTAGTGAAGAGTTCCAGATGGTGTTCAATGTGGAGTTGAACCAGGGGGCTAATAACTTAAAAAATCTGGCCGGGCACGGGTCCAACGGAGAGCCTGATTTTATTTTATTTAATTCCCCCAGTGACGCTTCCATCCCAAAAGGGCGGAAAGCCGACCATGTATCCAGTGGGGAATGAATTACCATATCAGAAAATCCCAATGATGGAAAAGAGGAATAGATGGTTAAAATTTTATTCTGGAAAAAAGTAGCTAGATCTTCACAGAGAGCCAAAGATGGGGGAATAGTGCTCTTCAGGGCTAGTGGTTTCATAAAACCTTGGACTATCTTAAAAACTTCTTTTGCAGAATTGTCCGAGGACTTGATCTGCTTCACAACATAGTCCCTAATGAACTTGCGCTTCAAGCTATGAAATTTCCTCAGTGCTGCTTTATATTCGCATTTGGCTGAAGGATCATAATTTTTCCGCCAGATACGCTCCAGCCTCTGACATAGGCTTTTCTCCGTACGAAGCTCCGTGGAGAACCAGGGAGCCGAAGGTTTATCCCTGGCTAATTTCATAGTCTTAATAGGGGATAATTTATCAAGGGCAGAATTTACCCATTCACTGAAAACAGAAGCATCATGACTCGGGTCACCTATGAGCTTAGGGGGGGTATTAGATAGCTCGCAACCCATTGATTCAGGTGAAATCTTCCTCCAGTTTCTCCTATCCTCAGTAGTTGATCTAATGTGGTTATTACAGGCAGCCCACGTTAGCTTAAAAGGGACCAACCAATGATCTGACCAGGTCACCAGTAAAGGATCCTCTACCTGCAGAGTGTGATCATTTGTGAAAAGAAGATCGAGAGTATGGCCAGCTACATGCGTGGGTAGGAGTACCTTTTGAAACAGGTTTAACCCTTTAAGGGTATCTCCCAATTGAACCGCTAAGGGGCAGTTCACATTGTCCATATGGACGTTAAAATCACCAAGAACAGTGAAATTAGTATGCCTCAGTGAGAGATCAGCAATACTATCATATAGTTTCTGCCAGTGGGCAGTCAAAGCGTTCGGAGGTCTATAGACCAAGAGTCCAGCCATAGAAGAGGTCGTGGAAAATTTAATACAAAAAGACATGGCCTCGATTAGCCCAATGTCTTCAATTTTCTTATGTGAGATCTCCCAGCCTTCCCTCATAATTACGGCCAGGCCACCGCCACGCCTATTGCCAGTCCTATCAACCTTGGTCATTCTGTAACCTGTGGGAATGGCCAGGGAGATGTCTGGATTCGAGCTCTCCCTCAGCCAGGTTTCCGTTAAAAACAGGATGTCCCAGTCATTAGTCTTGAGAGAGAGCCAGATGTCACTTGCATGTTTAGGGAGAGATCTGCAGTTGATCAGGCAAGCCCTAATAGGCGACCTGGGACTAGATTTGGATATGGGTCCTAAGGTCAATACATCCGCTGAATTATGGATATCTTCCCCCCTTTCCTAGGTACCATATCCAATTTGAAAGAGCAAGCCCTACAGTGTAGCTCATGATGGCCGCATTCCTCATCCCCCCCCAACCAAGATCAAAACACATAGGCTTTATACAGCCTAAAGTTGAGATAGCAAGTAACTGCTCTTTAGTCCAAACGGTCCTAGCCTGAAGGGAGCCACTGGCAAAATGGCTGGCCCTGGCCGCGATACAGACGCGGACGGGCGCAGACGGACTTGCCTTAGGCGCGCCTTCGGCACGCCAGCGGCGCGCCCGCTGCGCGCGTCCGCTGCGCGCTCGCGCCAGTCTCCCTTCTTATAGAACAGCGTCAAAACACCTAGCACGCTGACCGCACTTCCTAAAATGGCGGCCTGACGGAGCGTAATGCAGTCGTGAAGCACATATACAAGAGCGCAATCACCTAGCCGCGTGAAGGTACAGAGTAGCACAATTAAAAGACGTTCCCAAAATGAAATGTGCAAGTTTTCAAACAGCCCCCCAATTCAGACTTAAAAACATGTGCAAATTCAGCAATTACCTAAAAACGCGTCTCTCCCGGCTCAAGCCTCAGGAGGACGCAGCTGTGCGCGCTCGCGCCAGTCTCCTTCTTATAGAACAGCGTCAAAACACCTAGCACGCTGACCGCACTTCCTAAAATGGCGGCCTGACGGAGCGTAATGCAGTCGTGAAGCACATATACAAGAGCGCAATCACCTAGCTGCGTGAAGGTACATAGTAGCACAATTAAAAGACGTTCCCAAAATGAAATGTGCAAGTTTTCAAACAGCCCCCAATTCAGACTTAAAAACATGTGCAAATTCAGCAATTACCTAAAAACGCGTCTCTCCCGGCTCAAGTCTCAGGAGGACGCAGCTGTGCGCGCTCGCGCCAGTCTCCCTTCTTATAGAACAGCGTCAAAACACCTAGCACGCTGACCGCACTTCCTAAAATGGCGGCCTGACGGAGCGTAATGCAGTCGTGAAGCACATATACAAGAGCGCAATCACCTAGCCGCGTGAAGGTACAGAGTAGCACAATTAAAAGACGTTCCCAAAATGAAATGTGCAAGTTTTCAAACAGCCCCCCAATTCAGACTTAAAAACATGTGCAAATTCAGCAATTACCTAAAAACGCGTCTCTCCCGGCTCAAGCCTCAGGAGGACGCAGCTGTGCGCGCTCGCGCCAGTCTCCCTTCTTATAGAACAGCGTCAAAACACCTAGCACGCTGACCGCACTTCCTAAAATGGCGGCCTGACGGAGCGTAATGCATCTTGGATGTAAGGCTTTAGCGTTAGGAACGCTTGCCTTTGTTGCAGCTTCTAAGGCTGGAACCGGAGTCACTACTATTATTCGTTTCCCCTGAGCCAGTGATCTTTCTCTTACTACAGCAGTCTGTACTGCTGTTAGAATCTTTTCTGTAGATGCGAAGCGCATCTCAGCATTTGTGTACAAATGTGATTTGTATGCAATTGGTACTGTTTCACCTTCATTATATGTTAGATAGGTGTACCCAGATTGACCCGCAACTATACGGATCACCAGGTTGCGTACGTTTACGCATGTCTGTAAGTGTTTGGAAGCTATCATGTCAGCATGTAAGGAACAAAGTGTATCTGTGTGTTCCTGTGTCCATTGTTTTACTGAAAAATCAGGTTTTATTTAATCGTAGAAAGGTTTTACTCTTTCTGCGTAATCTAAAATGTATGTTCTACCAAAATTTATGAATCCCAGGATTGATTGTAAGTTTTTCAATGATTTTGGAGGTTGTAGCAGTGCGCATTTTTCTAAAAAATTGGCTACCAGGCTTTTCCCTTCACTTGAAAGCTCATATCTAAAAACAGGACACTGAGGTGGGAAATTTTTGATTTTTTAAAGTTGAATTTGTAGCCCTCAGATGCAAATCCCAAAATGATGGTATTCAATCTGTTCAAGTGCTCCTCTAGGTCATCGTCCGTTAGATAAATATCATCCACATAGGACAATGCCTCTTCATCCAAACTCAGTTACTCTAGCAGAAAACAACCCCAGGCTGTTCTTATACCCCTGGGGGATCCGACAAAATTGACGCTGGGACCCTAGCGCTGAGAATGATGTTAGATACCTGTTTTCAGGCGCTATATTTTATTCTTTGTTACTTTATATAATTGCCTGATGTTCCTGGGTAGCATTCTGGACAACCCTTATACCGTGTAATACAGAAAACTCAGCAGCCGGGTCCCTGTTGAAAGTACCAGAATACTGAGAACTGGCTGCATTCCGAGGGCTACCTTATAGAGTGCCAGGAGCGAGACGGCTGCTGCGTGAATCCTGAATTTTAGTCCAACTGGCAGCTATTTGTGGCCCACCAACAATGTAATGAATTGTTGGGAGATAATGTTAACCCCAATACAGGGTGTACACTCTACAGTGGAATTACACTGAGAAACGTCACATGTTTTAGCTACATTCGTAATATTTAGTGTTCTGTTATGTGTTTTATTCCAAAACTGGTTCACAACATATGCCAATTTTTCACTCAGTGCATTTCGGGAGTTCTTCCCCTCAGTAGTATTATCAAAGAGAGAACCATATTAAAAAAAGCAAAATGTTAGTAATACATCACTACGTAAACAACTCATTAAAATTTCATGGTTTTGAATAAACTCATCATTTTATACATTAATAATCGAAATAGTACACTTCCCCCCCTTCTCACTACATTCTCAGTACATACCTTTTACCATGACCATTGCTGTCAGGTTGAATATTTTCCCACCGTACCCTTAGGCCCCATCACAAGTTCATAGTGCCTCTTTACAACAAAAGTTCATATACCTTCAAGTTCAAACATATTTACTTTGGGTCCATCCCCTCATGGCAACGTTTTTATGCCGCATAGTTCATACAGTTCCATTCCCTTTGCAAAACGTGCAACATCGCTCCCAGTTCAGTAATTAGGCTGCAGGACAGCATTGGGTCTATCTGATGCACCCTGCAGCTTCAGAGTGTCCTTTAAGTGGTGACACTAAACCGACACATGCTCCTCCGACAGTTGAAATATCTCCTGTGGACCTCAACGTTCATACGGAAACCTCGCTCTTTGCTTCCTGTTGTGGATGTACTTATGCGTATTGACGACACATAGCCGATTACTTATAGTCTGAACTAGATTTTATTACTATGGTTCTGTTGAGAAACGCATGAATGAGGTTGAGATAAAGGGGGTCATTTTTACAAGCCCCTTGCGCCGCCGGTGCGCCTGTTTTTTCCATATTAAAAATGACGCTCCGGCGGCGCAAGGGGCTTCTAAATACGCCCCAGGGTGTTCAGTTGAAGGGTCTTTGGAATGGCAGATGAAGAGGTTGTGTGTAGATATGAATTCCAGACATCTGATCCTGGAAATGGTCAGGGATTGGAAGGTGGCATCTTATATCTCCATATAGTTGCTCCTTCGCCATGCCTGCCCATGTTAAGGTGCTTGCTACCCTTCATGTCTTGACAAATTACCCCTTTTAGAGAACTAGTAGCATCAAAGTGGTACATTTGCAGGCTAGCGAGTCTCGATGCCTGAGAAGGGTTCTTCAGCATTTCAACGATCATGCACAGCAGTAGACTACCATGCTATGGTTTGTCCAGGGCAGAACACGTGGCACTACAGTTCTACACTGTCACATTTCCCACAATTACTTGACACTGCACTGCATAAGCCTCTTTACAGCCACCATGACCCATTAAACCTTTGTTTCCCATTAAAAAACCATATATGTAGAGAAGACCAAGGTTTTTCACCACCTTCCTCACAACAAAAAGATCTATTAATCAGCGGCGGCTGGCATGACTCACGGATGGAGGGGCCGTCGCAGGAGTTGCGAGGGGAGGCCGCGGGGTGTCATGCGGGGGCGAAATAAAAGATTTTAAAAACCATAAACTTACCTTGAGGCCAGTCCAGCGTCGCTGCTCCTGCTCTACTGTCTCCGACTACAGAAACAGGAAGCAGGCAGCCAGGCTCCCTCCCCTAAGCCAATCACAATGCTGCAATGCAGGGTTGTGATTGGTCTGAGCGCCCTGACATGGTGCTTAGCCAGGGGCTGGAGGGGTGGGCATGTTCTTTATGCAGGCTGTAATGCTGCCTGCATGGAGAACAGGGAAGTGCACATGACTGGTTTGGGCGGCCCGAGAGGGGCGACCAAACAGTCATTGCGCACTTAGGAGTGGGCAAACCACTCCTCCCCTGCCCTGCTCCGTGAGCAGAGTGGCCCTGCCCACCTGCCCACCCGCAAAGCAGCAGGACACATCACGAAGCATAAAATGATAATAACTTAAATTATTATGTGTTGGACTTGGCCCTGTTTGCAAGGTCATCCCTAAACTTTTTGCCTTCCTCCTATATTTTTTCTGACCTGTTGTTGGCTGTTTTATGACTCTGGGCACTTCACCACTGCTAATCAGTGCTAAAGTGCATATGCTCTCCCTATTGTAAATTGATGTATGGATTAGTGACTCCATGATTGGATGAGTGGTTTACTTGTCAGTCCCTAGTACCGTGCACTGAGTGTGCCCAGGGCTGGTAAATCCAATGCTTGCAGCACTGGTTGTGCCACCCACAGAAGCAGCTTGTAAAGTGTGTCTCAGGCCTGCCATTGCAGAGCCTGTGTGCAGCCTAGGGCTGCCATGTCGACTTGGTGAGTACACCCACTTACCAGTCCCTAAACCTTCCCATTACTGCATGTTGGTCACCCCTAAAGTAGGCCCTAGGGCAGGGTGCATTGTAAGTATAAGGTAGGACATGCTCTGGTGTGTGTGGCATGTCCTAATAGTGAATTACAGCCATTTTCGTTTTTCACTATTGCAAGGCTACCTGTTCCCCATAGGCCAGAATGGGCAGTTTTGATTATAATCCTAACTGACCCAGGGAACATGGTAGAGAAACGAATTTAGTATGCCTGAACTCAGAATGATAAAATACATCTTTTAGTGAAGTTGGTTTTAACATTCTCTGTTTGAAAATACCACTTTTAGAAAGTAGGTATTTTCTTGCCTAACCTTCCAAGCCTGCCTCTGCTAGGTTGTGTATTCCTTGTCTGGGTTTGTGAGTGACAGGGGCTGGGGGACTCCAGGAGACAGGGTGAGTCAGCACAGGGCTGAATAGAGAGATCTGCATCCAGAGTGGAGGGAGGAGTTGCACCTGGGTCTGAATAGGGCTGTGCCTGCCTTCCACAATGCTGGCTCCACCTCCTGCCGGGCGGCTGAGCACTCTGCCCCCCATTCTGAAAGGAAAGAAGGAGTCCTGTAAACAAAGTGCTCCAGGACTGACCAGAACTGGTTTTGGACTAGGCAAAGGCCTCTCTGCCTTCAGAGAACAAAGAGAAAAGGTGTATAAAAAGGGGACCCAGACCCCTAGGAAATTAGATCACTTTTGGGAAACAAGAAGAAACCTTTGCTGAGGAGCGGAACCAAGAAGAAACTGAGGAGAAGACTATCCCTAAGCGAGAGGGATCTGCCTGCAGTGGTTGCCTGACTGCCAAAGAAAGGAGAAGGGAACTGTGTGTGTACTTTCATCAACTTGTGAAGGATCTCCAAGGGCTTGATTTCAGAGTTTGCCTCCTGCTGAAGTCTCAGGGACAACAGACTTCACCCACCAGCTCTCCTGTATTCCCTTGCTGGGAATTTGGACCTTCTGACACACTTGGAGCTGGAAGCGTGACTCAAGACGAAGAAGCGTGTCGCCGCAGCCGCTGCTTCTCGCATCGCCGGAGAAGAGTGTCGACGTCGCAGCAGACACCGGCGCATCCCCGAAGAAGCGCGCCGCTGACACCCTCGCATCCTTCGAAGCGCCTTGCAGTACCGGAGAAAAGTGTCGCCATCGCATCAGACGCCGTCGCATCCCCGGGGCAGAGCATCGACCTCGCATCAGACGCCGACGCATCGCAACACGAGGCGCCCCGCATCCCAGGAGAAGATCGTCGACCTCGCATCAGATGCCGTCGCATCGCCAGGGAAGCGTGTCGCAGGGCCTGTCACGGCTCCAAAGATTCATCGAAATCGCCGCACGGCCGTCGGGCGTGCACGCATCACCCCTTCGTTGTTGCAACCTCAAGAAGACGCCACTTTGTTTCTTTGCACCAGATCTTCGTTGCATCACAGCGCTGCTTGTCGCATCGCCACAGAAGCGTGTAAGGAACCTACGCATCCCCTTCCCTGCACCACCTTTTGTTGTATCACGTTATGCATCTCAGGTATATTGAACGCAAAGTGTCGCATTTCCATTTTAAGAGACTCAAGCTAATTCTACCATCTTTAAAGTACAGTATTGTGGATTATTTTTGTCGTTTATGGTCTTGTGGTAAATCTATATAAAAGATACTTATTTTTATAATACAACCTGTGTGGTGTCCATTTGTGGTGTTGTCACTGGATTACTGTATGTGTTCACAAATGCTTTACACACTGCCTCTGAACTAAGCCTGTCTGCTCGTGCCAAGCTACCAAGGGGGTGAGCAGGGGTTATTTCAGGAGTGTACCCCCTTACCCTGGCTAGAAGCAAGGGTCCCTGTTTGGACAAAGGTACCTACCTCTGCCAACTAGAGACCCCCAGTTCTAACATTATAATTTTATGTTTCTCTTCTACACACTGCTTAAAAGCGGTGCAGCGATGCTCCTGCTATTAATATGGGGACATCCCATTGGAGGAGGGTGATATACTAGATTACTTAGGCATTCAAATTGAGACGGCAATGCAGAGTGTGGCACATCTAGCCACAAATGCTGTATCATTGATGCACATACGTTCTGACATAATCTATTTAGTCAGACGCATGGAGACCATGCAATTAATCAAATGTACATGTACTTTGGAAAACATCCTTGTTGTGGTGACATGTCTAGAAGGGAGAGATGAGCTGCCTGGCTAGGATAGGGCCTGTCCCTGACTAGGCCTGCAAATTAAGCCCAACCAACGGGAAGATCTGTGTGATGCCTGCAGTCTCTCACAGACTGCGAAATCCCAGCAGCAGAGCTGAATCACGAAGAAGTGATCAAGCCTCACCAGGGGGAGAAGCTGCAAAGAAGCTTTTCACCGTGACATCATTTGTAAACTTCTATCATCACTGATCTTTCCTGTGCCACTATCTGCCCTCATCCGCCCCAGAGAGACCAGCATTTTTATTGCACGTAAGACTTTAGTGCTGTTTCAATTGGCAACAGCGGATTTCAATGAATCTCAAATCTTTTGAACAATGAGTTGGTGTGACCCTAATCCTAAAGTTCAGGGTCCAGTGGTGGTTGGTCAAGCTTGTGGGTTCAGTCGGTAATCTCACTTTTGTCGGTGCTGCCAGCTATCAAAAATCCTTAATCCAGTGGCCTGTTTTAAGATGCAGGACTCAAAATAGGGTGCACCTTTCGAGTGTCACCCCAGTCCAACTCATGTCCCCTACTGAAATTCTTAAAACGACTGTCAGACCAGTAAGCCCCTAACTAGTCTCAACTTGAATTCTGTTACAATGTATGCCAACCAATGAACTTCTACTAGACCTGATACCAACTCAATTGGATTGCCCTTTGCCTACATGAACTAATTTTGGGTGGGTCCCATGTTCCATTCTGGGCTATAGTTTTTTGGATAAACTGTATTTTTGAGGGGTTTTGCTTTAAAGTGAGTAGTACAATCACATGCCCACTACGTTGTGCACCATACACTTGATTCATTGAAGTTGAGGGCCAGTATTATAAGATCAATAAATATACAATGTATCCCTAGCACCTCTGCCCCACTGACTGTCAGAAGTAAAAATAACATTGTAGTAAGCCACAAGGGCCACAAAACTCTCGAAGAACACCCAAATGCTACATCAAAGGTGAACATTGGCCATAGGGTTCATTGTTAATACAAATCTATTTCATCAATGGCATTAATGAATCTGCTACTGTACATGGCTGTTGGGAGTCGATAATAAGTTGTGAGCATTGCAAACATTTCCACTCGATTTGTGAATAAGACAACAGGATACTGTCAACTGTGAATGGATGTAGTCATCTCACGGAAATGCCTTTGATGCCCTTCAAACACCATGCCCCCTGACCACTATGTTGATCCTGGACTTTGACGTAGCGCTTTGGTGTCCAGACTCAGACTCCAGATTAATTTGGAGTATTTTTGCCTCTGTTCAATTTATTTTTCACACTTTCTGTATCTGTTTTATATTATCTTTCTTACGATTTCCCTAATGTTTAATGTGCCTTGTTCTATTAAACTATCTTTCAAACTCCCAGTTGAAAGGAGACTATGGTGTGGATAGGTACTAATCCTGGACAGCAAACTCACCATGAAATGCCAGATCTCCTGCCTCCACTGCCGCCAGACCCTCACCGCAACCCCGGCCTCCAACACCGCCGACGCCAGCACCGGCGACACCCTAAAATGCATCCTCCTCAACGTACGCTCCGTACACAAACACGCCATGGAAATCTGGAACCTACTCGACTCTCTCTCGCCCGACATCGCCTTCTTCACAGAGACCTGGACCAACGCATCCTCTGCCCCCGACATCAGCACCGCCATCCCAGAAGGATACAAGATCCAGAGGAAAGACTACCCCAACCACCCAGGAAGAGGCCTCGCCATCGTCCACAAGAGCACCCTCTGCCTCACCACCTCCACCACCATCACCGACTTCATGGCACCCCACGCCATCGCCTCAGCAAACTACATACTCATTGGAGACCTGAACTTCCACCTCGACAACCCCAGCGACCCCAACTCCACTATCCTTCGTGACAACTGCGCCAGCATCGGACTTAAACAACTCGTCAACACACCGACCCACAGAGCAGGACACACCCTCGACCCCATCTTCGCGGCAGGAAACAGCGTCCAATTCAGCCACACAACGCAGCCGCCGTGGACCGACCACCACTGCGTACACTTCGCCATCAACAAACCCAAGGCACCCAAACCAGCCCCACGCCCACCTCGAAGGAACTGGAGCAAGGTTACCGATGAGCAACTTAACTCCACCCTTACCCGAGACAACCACACCTGGGCACCCGACGCAAACGACGCAGCCAGAGAACTCCACACCTGGATCTTCAACTGCGCAGACGAGCTCGCCCCGCTATGCAACCCCGACAGACAACGCCCCAGGAAAGCCGCCTAGTTCACCACCACTCTCCAAGAAGCCAGACGCACCTGCAGAGGCCTGGAGAAGAACTGGAGAAACACCAAGACAACCAAAAACCACACCACCTACAAGGACGCCATGACGGACTACCACAACCAGATCAGAGCCACCAAGAGGAACTTCATCCACAACAAAATCCTGGCCAACTCAACCAACTCCAAGGAACTTTTCAGTGTCATTCAGGAATTCACCAACCCACGCAGCGAAGCCACAGACATCACCCCATCCCAAGACCTCTGCGACAAGCTTGGAACCTATTTCCACCTCAAGATCAAAAACCTCTATGACAACTTCATCGACCATCCACCAGGCGCCACAGACGCCCCCCCGGCCCCCAGAAACACCAGCCAGCCCACCATCTCCAACTGGACACCGATCATGGCCGAAGACACCACCTCGACCATGAAAAGCATCCACTCGGGGGCCCCCACCGACCCCTGCCCCCCTCACATCTACCACAGAGCCGCGGCCGCCATCGCACCCGAACTACAACGCACCATCAACACCACCTTCAAAACAGGCACCTTCCCAGACAACTGGAAGCGCGCAGAAGTCAGACCCCTGCTCAAGAAACCCACAGCTGACCCCACCGACCTCAAGAACTATCGGCCCATCTCGCTCCTCCCCTTCGCAGCCAAAGTTTCAGAGAAAACAGTCAACAGGAAACTGACATGATTCATTGAAGAGAACGCCGTCCTCGACCCATCCCAAACCCGGATTCCGAAGCAACAACAGCACAGAGAACGCCCCACTCGCCGCCACAGATGACATCCGCACCCTCCTGGACCAAGGCCACTCCGCAGTCCTTATCCTACTCGACCTATCAGCGGCCTTTGACACCGTCTCCCACCGCACACTAGTCGCCAGGCTACTCAACGCAGGCATACAAGGAACAGCCCTGGACTGGATCCGATCATTCCTCACCGGAAGAAGCCAAAGGATCAGACTCCCACCCTTCCTCTCCGACCCCACGAAAATCACCTGCGGAGTCCCACAGTGTTCATCACTGAGCCCCACCCTCTTCAACATCTACATGGCCCCCCTCGCAGCCATCGTCCGACAACACGGCCTCAACATCGTATCCTACGCTGACAACAACCAGCTCATCCTCTCCCTCACCAAAGACCCCACCACTGCCAAACTCAACTTCCAGAAAGGAATGCAAGACGTCGCAGTCTGGATGACCAACAGCTGCCTGAAGCTCAACGCCGAGAAGACAGAAGTCCTCGTCCTCGGTAACACCCCTTCTGCATGGGACAGCGCCTGGTGGCCGACCGCCCTCGGAAGCCCACCTACCCTCTCAGACCACGCCAAGAACCTCAGCATCGTACTCGACTCATCACTCACCATGAACCAACAGGTCAACGCCGTCACCTCCAGCTGCTTCAACACCCTCCGCATCCTCCGCAAGACCTTTAAGTGGATCCCCCCTGAGTCAAGGAAGACAGTCACCCACGCACTCATCACCAGCAGACTGGACTATGGAAACGCACTCTATGCCGGCATCAACAAGTCCCTAATCCGCAAACTCCAGACAATACAGAACACCGCCGCCAGACTCGTCCTCGGCATCCCCGACACGAACACATCAGCCAACACCTGCGAAGTCTCCACTGGCTCCCCGTGGAGAAAAGAGTCACTTTCAAAATCCTCACTCACGCCTACAAACGCCTACACAACAACGGACCCAAATACCTCAACAACAGAATCAACTTCCACGTACCCAAAAGAAACCTCGGATCTTCCAACCTCGCACTGGCCGAAACCCCGCGCATCCACAGAGCCAGAGCAGGCGGAAGATCCTTTTCACATTGCAGCCAAGACCTGGAACGAGCTACCGGCAGACATCAGACTCGCCCCCTCCCTGAACACCTTCAGGAAGACCCTCAAGACCTGGCTCTTTGGCTAAACAGATCTGTGGACCCCCCCCCCTCAGCGCCTTGAGACCCTCACGGGTGAGTAGCGCGCTTACAATTCCCTGATTGATTGAGATCAACACAGTCTTCTGTGCCTGCAATGCACGCCCTCCGCATGCTTCAAAAGATTTTCAGATGGCTCCCCGTCAACACCAGGAAAATCATCACTCAAGCCCTAGTTATCAGCCGGCTGGACTACGGCAATGCTCTATGCAGGAATCACCACCCAACTCCTGAAGAGACTCTAGATGATTCAGAATGCAGCTGCTAGACTCATCCTCGACCTCCCCAAATAGACCCACATCACTACCCCCCTCAGCAACCTCAAATGGCTCCAAATCCAGAAGAAATGCTGCTTCAAGATGCTGACACTTAGTTATAAGACCCTCCATGACCTAGAACTAGCATACATCAACCACCGCCTGAACTTCCACCAACCATCTAGACATCTGCACTCTGCCTCCCTCACCCTCACACACACGCCCCACAGCTACAGTGGAGGATGATCCTTCTCCTACCTCACCACCAAGCCATGAATGACCTCCACCTCCGGACCGCATTCTCCCTGCAAGAATTCAGAAAGGGACTCAAGACATGGCTTTTCAAATGAGTCAAGCAAGAACCCATCGCCTGGATACCTTCTTGGGGGATTCGCTGTGCTCTATAACTCTGAGTTGATTGATTGATTGAATGGTGATAAGGCACTCTTGACGAATGTGTAACTGCAGGGACATGTTCCTCCTCCTTTCATGTTGCACATAATATTGCTAAACTTTGGAGCAAGGACAAGATGTCACAGTATGAGGGTGGGTAGACCCTATGCATACACGTATATTGCATGCTGTTTGTCCCAACTAATTAGAGAGGTTGACAAACTATCCTTAACACTAACAGTAGAAATCCCTGGACACTCTTAGTAGTCCTGACAAAAACCCTGGACCCGATGAGCCTTTAACAATGTGGTTGAAACATGTCAACTTAATGCAGAGGGTGAGGGCTGTCATATCCCTTACCTAACCCCTTATATCCATTTTTGTTATCTATACCTCATCATCCACTATTAAAGGGATATCTGGGTAGTTCAGGGCATTTTTAACCCATAGAAGACCCCGACAGATAAACTATCCAAAGCGCACCCTGGAGTATGGTTGAGCCCATCTGGTTTTTAGGGACCAGGATGAGACTCAATGATGAAGCATGCCACTAATAGAGTAGGTGAGGGTCTTACAAAACTCAGGGTTTCCTGATGTGGGGTTTGCATTCCGTTTCATTCTTGGCTATGGGATACCCTTTTGTGGTGTAGTATTATGTAAGGAGATTGTATCCCATATCCTTAAAAACTTCTCTCTCCCCTTCTCAACAAGTGTCTATGTGAACCACTTACTCAGGTTATTGTGTTTGTTGTTACTTTGATAGAAACAACTGTAAAGAAATCCACATGGGCCTATTTATGGTATGGCACATGGTTGGTTGAAAGGGTAATGATGTACTGTAGATCCTAACACTTGATAACTGGCAAAAAATGTTCAACTGAACTTTGAATGTTCTCCCAGGGTCTGGGAACAACCATGATCACCACTGAAAGAATCATGGAGCATAACATGTAAGCCAAGAAGAGGAACACTGGTTCATGAAGCAGGCCAACACTACAGAGAATAAAAAAGCAGAGAGACCTGTTTTAGGGAGGAAATCCCCAAAAGAACTCTGATCCACAGGATCAATGCACATCCAAGAGAGAATGTGAAGCTTATTTGTATGGGAGCCAATGTTGTGGTTAACATATGGTCATAGTCATGCAGTCATCTTTTTGTGGAACGTGGAACCTCAAGATGGCTTGCATGGTTCCTTGAGGAATTCCAGGGAGTTCAGTTGCTGGTGGCTGTCCTGCTGTGTGGTTGGTGGATTATGTATTCTACAAATTGCTAAATAAAGGAGGTTATACCACTGTTATGAAGTCTGGAGTATATTTGACAGACAATCACAACAGCCAGCTCATCAAGGGAGCTGAAGGAGGAACCTAAGGTTTCAGTGTACTCAGCACAAGCTGAAGGAGGATGTGCTATGTTTCTGATTTGTTTCTGGCCTCCTCTCCTATCCCCCTACCAGTCCCACAATATCCTAGTGTCACCCTCACCATGACAGTTCTCCAATATCTGTGTTTCCTCCCCTCATTGCATTTCACTGGGTATGCACCAAATTCAATACCGGACAGCAAGTTCTGCTTACTGCCATCTGATCTTGCAGCTGCAGTCACAATGCCCTTGGTCATTGTAAGAAATTGGGGTATTAGTTGAGGGGGTGAGTACCCACCTCAAGTAATAACCACAACCCTTGTCAGGGTGAACCACTAAAGTCCCTAAATAAACCTGAGCTCAACCCCTTGTAGCTATGCACAGAGCGACAGGCTTAATTTAGAGGTAGTGTGTAAAGTATCTGAGTATCATCAAAACAGTAATAAAGTCAAAGTACTACACCAGAAAACCACCAAAATGATAAAAATCCAATAAGGGAAACCGAAGTTAGACATTTTTAAATTTTAACTGTCAAAACGCCAAAAAATGTTTACCGCCAACAGCAGTCATCTGGTTGCTCTTGCCTTGGTACCTAGGGGCAAGTTCAGGCCAATCGTGATGGAGCAAGAATCGGATACAGAATCCAGGTTCAACCTGGTTGGAAGTTTTACGTTCGGACTTAGAGGTAGCCCTACCCATTTTTTCAGCATTTTCTGTGTGCCTTACTGCAAATAATACCACAGTGCTCCTCTGTACCTAAAACCAAGATGGCAGAACCTTTCTTTCCCTGTGCATAGCTACTGTGTCCAATTCAGAGGTGGGACAAGGAAATAAGGAGCCCCTCCTCTGTGGTCACTCTAAACCTGTTCCAGGGACAGATGCCCACCCCCAGGATTGGTCTCTGCATGACTGGGGGGGGCAAAGGAAAGAGCACGCCCAGGTGTTAGCTACATCTGTCTGTAACAGAGTAGGCCTCTTTGAAATTATCAAAATCTGGGCCCAGTCCACAGGTTATCCTGTCTAGGGGACAACATACCTCTCCACACCCAAAGCCTTTTGTCCCTGCTCTGGGAACAAGTTCACATCTCATCAAGAGTGCTATTCAGCTTTCAGCTGACAGTAGGAGCTCATGCAAATGGGCCTCCAGAGACTTTAGGCATGGAAACGGTATCTTACTAAAAGTACCTTTTCCAAAATATGAATTAAAATTCTGACTTCACCAGTGAATTAGGTTTTTAATAAATATTTTAAAAAGTCCAATAATGAAATGTGTACTTGTTTCCTAGCAAGAGCTGACATTATTAAATGTAATATTGTATCCAAATGCTTTTTTATTGAACAGCCAGCCTTGCTATGTGAAAATAGCTTTTGATGCTTACAATAAATGTTTGCATACCCTAATTTTAAGTACCATGCCCCCTACCTCATAGGAAATAAGGCTTATGCAGGGGTGACATAATATTTATAAAGGTTTTGATAGGTCAAAAGGGATTATTTTGACAGGTGACATTTGCAATTTAAAAACTGCACAGCCAGGCTACAAATTTTATGGCTGCAGCCATGTTTGCTCTATCACTACAGTGGAGGCACAATGGGTGCTGCAGTCCGCTGGTGACATTTAACTTACAGGCCCTGGGTACACTTTGTACCATATACTAGGGGCTTATAGATAAGTTAAATATATCAATCCTGGGTATGTCAATTTCATCATGTTGTAAGGGGAAGCACAAGCACTGTACCTCTGCTTAGCAGGAGTAGAGTGCACAGAGTTCTACTGCCAGCAAAACCAAAGAAGACAAAAATCTGGGGATCCCCCACGCAAAAGATGGTATATCAAAACAGTGATATTGGAATAGAAATTCCCAAGGGCATTGAGCTCTGGCAATAAAGTGCTTGTTTACCAGAACAGGGAGGTGACATGCTCCTAGCCCAACTGGGCCATAGCAATTAGCTATGCACACCCCCCATTGCCCTTCCGGAATAATGTGGGATGGGTGTGGTGTGGCCAAGAGCATGTAAGTCTTGACCACACCACAACCCATCCTATCCCACACTATCAGCTTTCACAGCATCAGTGCTGGAAGTGGCAGAGTGATCTGGAAGAGGTAAAAAGAGGCCTGAACCAACCATTATTTTGGAGCTTCCTCACCTTAGTTTTTCTTTTTTCTCTTGTCCCTTTTGCATTCCTTCACTCTAGCCAAGATTACACTTGTTTTCACTTAATTTCACAATTTTCTAAATTCTACATACCTTCCCAAATTGTATTTGCATTGCCTAATTTCGTGGCATATATCCATCCAGTTCTAAAGCATTGCATATCAAATGCTTTTTATGTGTGTGCATTTCTTACATCTGTGTTTTGATTTTTTAAATTCTTTATAGCGCACCTCCTCTCTGTCTTGGCTATTTTAGCATGCTGAAAGAAAAAGAAAGAAAAGTTATTTTGGACGTTTGGTGAGGGGCTTTTAGAGGCTAATAGGTGGTGTACATTTACAAAGTAAAGGCTCAGTAGTAATCACGTTTGAAGGGGTCTGTTTTCAACTATAAGTGAAAGGTCAGTTAGTTCACAGGTCTATGTTGGTTGAACATGACAAATCCATATGATCACAAATACAGTGACCAAATATTACATGCATCTGCATTGTTTTATTCAAACAGTATCTTTAGTGAGAGGTAGTGTGGTGTGAGTTGAATCCAGTGAGATATGTAAGGAATGTTGGTCATGTTTGTGGAAGTGATAAGAGGAAAGGTGGTTTGATCCATAATGTGGGCTCTGTTATGCTCTAGTTGTCTGAGGCGCTGTATTGTGAGAAGTCATGTGACCATTCCTTACATGAGCATGCTTCAGGTCACTCCAGGGGTGACACTTTTGATAGGGCTGCTGTTGAGGGCATTGTGACTCCAGGGTAGTCGAGAGATGCGATAGTGTTCTCTATTCACTTTGTTGCACAGCTGCAATGGTAGTGCCTGAACTATGAAATCTACGTTATGTTTTCCTGCATGATGGCAGTCATGAGGTTAAGTTGCTGAAGTACTAGTGAATGTCAGATGACATTTGGCATGGTATTGTGCTAAGGTGGCTAACACTGAACACTGCCACACAGAGCGGAGAGCACAAGGAATCAGGTAGTAAAGATGGAGGGAGAAAAGGAGGCAGGGCAATAATATAGTCAGTGGCAAAGGGGTGTGGGGAAGATGTGGTTGGTGTGAAGGGTTGGGGCAAACGTAGGCAGATGGGACAGTTGGAGATTTGGAGGTGTGGACAAGAAAAACACAGTTAAATGGGACAGACAATAAAGAGTGACAGAAAGTCAGAGCCGAAGAGGGAGAGATGATGATGATAGGACTGGAACTGGTGAAAAGGGAAACCAGAGAGTGAGATTCAGACATGGGGCCTGAGAAAAGAAGGAGACGGGACAGTAGAAATAGAAGAGAGGGTGATCAGGACAGGAAGGTGGATGACAAAGACATAGGGGCAGATTAAAAAGGTTTCAGATGAGCTAAATGGGGATGTGGAGATATAAAAAAATAACGACATAAAAGATAGTGCTTTGTGTTGTTTGACCTGTTGAATCATGCAGATGTGAATTCTGGGATGCCCACGGGTGGTAGGGTGGAAGGTGCACATGATGTCTTGTTCAAAGAGGGTGAGTCTAGAACATCTTGTGGGGCCAACTCAAGTCACTGTTGATGCCACATGCACACAGGTCATCTACTCCGTGACATGCTCCTTCTCCTGCTCTCACCTTCACCTGCCATCCACAGCAGTGTATAGTTTTAACTCCAGGCCATTCATCATATTGACAACAGGATCCCACATTGCCTTCTAGGCAGCTGCTCTGAAGTTGTGAGGGACAAATGTGGAGCTCTGTAGAATTCGGATATTAGGATGAGCCTTCTCTACAGCATGTTTCCTCTTCATATTCAGGACCTTTGGACCCCTCTTTTCGCAACAGTCTGGGTTTCTGCAGTGAACTTCTGCTACAGAGGATGACACCAATAGCTGTGTCTATGTGCAGCTGATCAGATTTGTGTGATTGTATCCAGGTGTGTGAGATTTTATCTCCACCTACTACACATTTTCAAAAGAATGACCTTTTACGACGGTTCCACAACAAATTTTTCAGGAAGCCCACTCAATGCCTTTGTCTACACATGTATGTTTGTGCTCATGACCCTTCCTACTGAAATTCAATGTACGCAGATTTCTGACTGGAAATGTACATGCATAGGTTTGTGTGTAAAAACCTACAATCCACATGCATGTGCATAGATACAGCATGCAGTTCTGTTTTTTGAGACTGTTTTTATTCCAGACGACTGTTGTGCAGTTTTTGCATAGAAACCTTCAGAATCCCTATTTTTTCAAAACGTCTGCTTCTAAAATTTCCTTAGTTAATCGGTTCCACTGACAGTAGACATACAGTGTTCATAACTACTCCCCTCATTTATATAGGTGAAAGAAAGTGGATTATTAATTGGGTTAGATGGCAGTCCACCACAAGGAATAAGACCACAGACGTGTTAAGGAAAGCACAGTTTCAATAATTTAAACCTCAGCCCAACCCCCTCGTAGCTCAAGCACAGAGCAGGCAGGCTTTACTTAGGTAAATGTGTAAAGTAGTTAGCAATAACAAAACTCTTTAAAAAGTCAACTCCCACAATTAGTTTAGAAAAATAGAGAAAATGGTAACACGTAAAATGGCATAAAAATGACAAAAATCCAATAAAGGAACCGGAGATCTGAATTTTTAAAGTCTTAAAGCAAAATCACAAAGAAAAAGTGAAGTGGCAATCAGTAGTCACTGTTTGTGGTTGACCAGGACCTAGGTGCAAAGTAAGGCAGACTGCAATGGAGCATGGTACGGATACACCATGAGGTTTCATCCTGATCAAAGATTTTACTATCTGAAATGGAAGTCAGAATCCTTTAGCGGATCAAGGTTCCAGGGTGTACCTGCCAAAGTCTTCTACAAGACATATAGCTGCTGGTTGAGGTCCTGCTGAAGCTGTTGGTTTGGTCTGGAAAAGCTCAGAGTGGGAGAAATTAAAATTTTGCAGCTGCCAAAGTCTTGGCGTCTGGCAGCTACTGTTCACGCCTTTGCCCGGTCCAAATTTCTAAATTTGAACTTACTAGTTTTTATAGAGCTCAAAATGCTATAGTGGGGCAAGCCAGAAGCTGTATCCGACAAAGGTGGACACCTTTGCCTCGAGACCCTGATGGTTCTCCAGAGGTCCTGGAAGTCCAAACATTTTCTGAGTACACGTTTTTCAGACTCTCTGGAGCAGCTCCCCACTTTTCCCATTTTTTCAACACAACTGGTTTGCCTTACCACAAACTATCCTACAGTGTGCTATTCCGAGGCAGATACAACATAGCATTATCGTTCTGATCATGAAAGGAGCTTGTGTGACAGCCAGGGATGTGCTTAGGGAAATGAGCTGTCCCCTCCATGTCTGCTACACCAAACTGGTTCTCGGACCAGTTCTCCTTCCCCTGGAGCTGGTGACAAACTTGCTACAGAGGGCATATGTAACAAAAGGCTTCTCTTCCACAGGACTTCCTTTACACTTATGGGCAGGCCTCACCCTGGTCTCCTGACAAGTTAATGAAGTTTATGAACCCTCCCCAGTTGCACTTTCTAAGGTGATATGCATCACATACTTAACACTCAGGTCTTCCTGAGAAAAGGCCTAAGCCATTGTTTCTGATCTGGGAGAAGGTTTTGAACCACATTAAGTGAAAGCACTGGCAGGGCCATCTGCCACCAGGCAAATACTAATTAGCCGACTGGAGGCTCAGGCAAACAAAGTTTAACTTTTTTAAAGTCATTTTCCTACATATTTAATAGTAATCCAAGTTCACCATTAAATTGGAGTTTTAATGAACATTCAAAATAGTGCTCGGATTATTCCAGTTATTTGTCCCAAACTGGGGATAGCAAGTTTACGATTTTAATCTGAAATCAAGTTCTTACAGTACAACTATGGCCCATGTTTAAATATTATGCACTCTACCTTGTGGGCTGCAAGGCATACTTAGTGGTGAATTATTTAATATTTAAAAAATAGGGCCCTTTACTGTCAAAAAGGATTCTTTTGACAGGTTTGCTTGCTGGTTTAAAAAGCTGCAGGAGTCAGGCAACACAGATAGGCCTGAAGCCATGTTTTCTTTGTTACTCTAGTGGATAGCACAATCAATGCTGCAGTCCACAGGTGACATTTAACTTTTCATGCCATTGGTATATTTTCCTGCACCATATACTATGGCCTTACTTTAAAGTCAAATATGTCAAATGAGGGTTAGACATCTTTACCAGGTTTTAGGAGTCAGAGCCCATACACTAGGGCCTGGACAACAGTATGCATAATAAAAAAAAGCTAGCGATACCAGTCAGCAAAAAGATTAGGTTGACCACGCATAAAAAGCACATTCGCACAATAGGTTTATAGAAAGTGATGCAAAAATACCATGGAGTCCGCCCTCTAGAGTTGTACCAGCAGCAGTAATACATGATGTACAGTTTTACTCTTGTTGTAGGCCCCCCAATCCCCTAGCTTCTGTCCAGCGTGAGTCATGAGTAATTCATATTTTGGCTGTTTTTTTTTTACAATCAACTTTATTGATTTTTGAGAAACAAAGGCAATAAAAGTTTGACAGCACATTGTGCAAGTTTGCACGCATAGTAACACATGGTATCGGAAATGCAAAAATACCCCAAGAATACAACAAGCACAGTGGACAGGCATTGGATGTGGAGAATGAAGGGGCAGTGTGACTAGATTTTGGTTGTTTAATAGCAGAAGTTATGGGTTTTATTTGGAATTTCACAGGTGGGATACTCTGTCACAAATGTTTTGGATATCCTTTCTTCCATATTACAAGTGCAGTAGGTTGTAATGCACTTACAATACAGCAGACAGGATATTCATCATGTTTGTGATGGAGTATCTTGGTCGCTGAACTCTAACTGATGCCCTATGTCTTTGACTATCAATCTAAGAAGGGTGCTAAACGCATGCTGTGAATGAGCCAACGTGCAGGCCCACAAAAGCACCAGGCATCTCAGGTGGGTGTTGGCTGTGGCAGTGACCATCCATCAAAGCCCAGCAGAAGCAAGTGGCTGTATCATGCAAGCAATTAAGATATGTGCAACAAATGTTCTCAGAGCCCACTGCTAGTGTGTTAACTTGTGCTTACATACTACCAGCCAGCATTTTATTTATTTTATATATTTATTGTGTTTTGTGAAGCAGGAACATGACCATTGGGTTGCGGTACAGTAACAACCGTAGTCACTTAAGATACGCTTTACATAGAGTTCGAAGAGTAAGGTATAACACAATTGTATACAATATC
Source organism: Calotriton arnoldi (assembly GCA_963921515.1). Lineage (NCBI taxonomy): Eukaryota > Metazoa > Chordata > Amphibia > Caudata > Salamandridae > Calotriton > Calotriton arnoldi. The sequence continues at coordinate 938,756 of CAWUFW010005061.1, forward strand.
GAATAGGGTGAATGACAGTTTCAAAAGAGTTCTCATGTATAGAGTTCGAAGAACAAGGCAAAAACAATAGCATACAATATTGAATCCGGCGAATGCTGGTTTCAGAAGAGTTCTCTTATGGCACATGTTTTTCTAGTAGTAAGGCTTTAACTTCCTTCTAGAAAGGCCTGAATGAGGTAATAGTTCTCGTTGAGGTTGGAGGGGGGTTCCATAATTGTGGAGCATATCCGCTGAAAGTGTTGCCTTGAGTTTTCCTTTTTTGAATCTGGCAGGTTCTAGTATGAGGGATTTAGCACTTCTAGAGTCTCTTTCACCTCCTGATAGCTTGATCATATTCACTATGTATTTTGTACCAGAGTTGTGTACAGCTTTGTATGTTATGCATGCAACTTTCAGTTGAATTCTTTCTTTGACTGGGAGCCAGTAGAGGGCTCTGAGTGATGGGGAAATGCCATCATAATTACATGTGCCTCTTAAAAGTCTTGCTGCTGCATTTATTGTCGCTTTCATTGGAGCTAGGCTGGATTTTGGTAGACCTATCAGTGTAGCATTCCCATAGTCCAATCTAGAGAGCACTAGAGATTGACCTGCTGTTTTGAGGTCTCCTAGCAGTATGAAGGGTTTTAGTTTTCTGAGAATGTGCAGATAGAGGTGCCGATTCCGATTCGGTCCGGAAATCTCTCCGACCGAGCCGGACCCGGAGAGATTTCCGACCGAATCGGACTCTGGCAGTCCGACCGAACGAGTACGATGCGCACGCATGCCATCGGACTCGAGTCGGTCGGACTCCCATTGAAGTCAATGGGAGCCGGTCGTACAACGCGTACGCGGGCTCCCATTGACTCAATGGGTGCGAGGCGGACAAGGGCGCCCCCTACAGCAGGTACGCGTCGATGCGCATCGCGGCGTACATGCACAGGTAGGGGGGACCCATGGGTCCCCCTGTGTGCGACTCGCGCGCCTACGCGTACAGGGGGGTCCGACGCGGACCCCCAAAGTCCGGCTCCGACAGCTTTTTCGAGCCGGACGGCACGAGTCGATCGGACTGCTCGCGGCGCGCATCGTACTTACCCGGCCGGGAAACGTCTCCATCGCGCGGTGCGAGTCGTGTCCATGCGAGTCGGTCGGAGCGTGTTGAAGCCGCGTTCGAGTCGGTCGGAGATTTCGCGGGTGCCTGCCTCGTACTCGCTCGGCCGGACCCGCGTACGATTCGGTCGGGAAACAGGGCTCCAAATCGGATCCGGTAAATCCGAATCCGATTCGGAGCACTACTGGCCGAGATCGGAATCGGCCCCATAGGTTGGCGCTTCAGGATGCAGCTTGTATGTGGGCTTGCATGTTCAGAATTGAGTGTAGTGAGATGCCTTAGATTTTACAGAGTTGCAGATGGTTGGGGGGCAGATTAGCGAGGTGAGTTTTGTAGACCATAGTTGAGGTTGTTGGGGTCTGAGGGGTGGGGAGAAAAGAATTCATTTGTTTTTTTTGCGGATTTAATTTTAGATGGTTGTGTGCCAGCCAGACTTGTGTTTTACTCAGGGTATCATCTAGTCTCTGGATACCCTCTTGAGAGGAGAGTTTGATATATAGTTGAGTATAATCCGCATACATGTGGTATGAGGCTTTTGATTGTATCAGGATTTCAGTGAGTGGTCCCATATAAAGATTAAAGAGTGTTGGTGGAATTGTAGATCCTTGTGGAATGCCCCTGTCAATGTCTGCTACATCAGATAGGGAATTGCTGATTTAGACTCTTTGTTGTCAGTTCTGCAAGAAGGAGGTGAACCAGTTAAGGATAGCTCTTGATAGACCCATTCTGATTTCAAAAGTTTCTCTGAGGCGTTTGTGGCTCACCATGTTGAATGCCGCAGATAAAGCCAGAAGTATCAGGAGGCTGGATTTGTTTTAGTCTAGTGATGTTTGTATATCATCTAGAATGTTAAGCACAGTGACCTCAATGTTGTGTCCTGGCCTGAAACCAGATTGGTGTTTGTCTAATAAGTCAAAATTCTGGATGTGTTCACATAGCTGTTCGTGGGTGCATTTATCTATCTATTTCGCCAGGAAAGGCAGACTGGATACCGGTCGGAAGTTGTTTAAGTCTTTCCGGTCAGTGCCCGGTTATTTTAGTAGGGGGGATACTTGGCCCATCTTTAGGCATTCTGGGAAGGATCCTTGTAGGAGAGAAGCGTTCACAATTTTTGCCCATTAGGGAGTAAGGGATTGGTGGATCTCTTTCAGTAGGTGGGAGGGAATGGGATTGTCGAAATGTGTGTCAGGTTTCATTGATTGCATGGTTTTGGGGATTTCCCCCTCAGACAGAGGTCTGAAACTGTTCCAGAAGGCTCCATTTTCCCTTGGTACAGTTGGGGTGTGTTGGTCGGTATTCATGTTGTGTGTTGTAAGAGTGGGGTTGGTGGATTCCCTAGGTTGGGGACTTGCTTGGCTGGTAATGGAACTGCTTATGGTTTCTATTTTGTCTTTAAAGAAAGTTGAGAAGGCTTTCCAGATGTCCATCGAGTTGTTTACAATTGTGGGTTCTGAAGTTTTCCTGACTGTTGCTTTATTATGTCAAAGAGGCATCTGAAATGGATCTGAGCTTAACACAGTAGAAAGTAATGCTATGCCCACCCACCTTTTGAGTTTGGGCACAAGCAAGTTCGTGACTTTGTGTTTTCTACAGGTAACTTGCAATGCACGAGGTGCCATATCCCTCAACATTTTTGCTGGCTGTTGCTTATATTTCAGGAAAAGGCATGCTTGGTTGGGCTGGGCATGAGCTCTTAAGAGGGGAGTAGAGCGCACACTCAGGCCAATCTGATGCTTCCATTTGTTGCTTTAACCCTCACAAAACGGTTATATGGCTTGCAAGGCTGAATGAAGTTGGCTTGCAAGCATAAAAAACTAATAATTGATGTAACAACTACTAAACAGTTTTTTTTAATGGGACTGTCCAGATCCCTTACGGGGGCAGGGCCATGAAAGGTGGGGCCCTTGGCAGTTACCCACTTTGCCCATGGCTCTGCTCAGTGCCCAGTGCAAACATCATTTGAGCGGGTGATTTTGCCCCTCAGTATCTTGAATAGTGGGTGAGGGGCAAAATATAGCTGTGCCTAAGGCCCCATAAATCTTTAAGATCACTCTGGAAATGCTGTACCAAGAAATGAAAGTTAATCTGGGAAATTCATTTTCTTTTTTACGTTACGAGTTGAAAATAGAAGGGCAGCTCCACTTATGCTTTGGCAACAAATTGTACAAGCCTATCAGGTGAAAATACCTATTTTCCCAACAGCTCACTTTCTTTTACATCTTGTGGTCAAAGTGCACATAATATCTGCTGTGTGAACGAGAAAGAAAATGGAGAAGAATTACTAGAGGTTGCATTACTACATATTTCCCTGTTTTCTCTGTTTATCATTTGCTATAAGTCTGTTTGGCTTATTTTTCATGAACACAACAGTGTAATGTACAGCTACTGCACTGTCAGGGTCAAAATACATTTTCTGTACATTTCATGCTCATGAGTAAACCAAGAACCTGTTTCAATTTGAAGTTATTCTTTTTCAATGAAGTGAGAAGAACAGTTTTGTTTTCAATGTGTCTGATTTTACAATCTGTTGTGTTGACAGTGCAGCTCAAAAGATGGGGCTGTTTTCCTACAAACAATCACTAATTACTTGTCGGCGCTGTTTTAAAAAATGTGTGCTATGTTAAAGCCATATTAGTTTACTTAAAAAAATCTGCTCTGCCTTCCATGTACCCTTCAAAGACATTGTGTCTTTAATCCAGGTAATCTTTATTGACGATGTAAGGTACAGCAAGATGAAGGGTGCAACCTCCGCTTCAACGCTCCTCCACCAACTGACTATTTCTTTCCGTGCATTCCATGATACCATGGCTACCCCACATTCCATGATACCATGGCACCCCGCATTCCAATGCTGCAATGTAAGACCCAACACGTCTTCCCCTTATAACAACATCAATGTAAGACCCAACACATCCTTCCCCTTATAACAACATGAAATGATGGGCATAAGCCTCAACACATCCTTCCCCTTATGACCAAAAATGCACTTCTAATACATGGAAATGATTGGACGAGTGACGAGCTGCTGGCGGCCTCGAGGCCAAACTGAGAAGAGCTGGATCCCAGGAGGTCAGACGGCGAGCGCAGAGGCACCGCACCATTGAGACCCAGCTGCTGCGGAGATGGAGGAGGGCCGTGGTGTGAGCGGATTGTGAGGAGGCGGCGCGGGGGAGTGCCGGTGAGCAAGACGCGCCCGGAGGAGAGACGCGAGGCTGCGGAGCATAGAAGTGGTGGCCCCGCCCCGGAGGACTCAGATTTATAAGTCAGGCAGGGCAGAGGGGGGCACACCGATTGACTCTTTAAAGTGCTGGGATTGGAGTGGGAAAGACTAGCGGACAGGATTCCGTTCCGGCCTTTCGTTGTGCCTGAGCAGCAAGCAGGCGTGCAGGCGAGCAGCAGCGGCGGTGGCGGGCGCAGGAGTTTCCCGGTTGGGAGAGCCGCAATTGCCGCAATTGTGGAGACTGCGAAGGCTTGAAGGCAGGTTGAGCGGGATAGTGCGCAAGACAGGCTCCCCTGCAGCCCGCAGCCTCACTTGTCCGCGATCCTCCGCTGACGCCGGTTAACGGCCGCCACCAGCAGCAGCCACGGAGGACTACGGCGGCCCAGAATGACGAGGTAACGCGGTAACGCGGCAACGTTGGGCAATTGGGAGGTCCACTTGCTAGAGCCTCGGTTCCGCCTGACCGCCCCCCTCAGTGGAACTGTTGGAAAACGGGCTGGGTCTGGTCAGCCGGCGCGTCTCCAGCTCTCCATTTCTTTGACTACACTGGGCTGGACATTTGTCTGGGCTACTCCTTTGGGCATTGTCTTGCCTTGACTTGGAGCCCTCTTTAACTGTATTTGCTCTTTTAAACATTTAAACTTTTTTTGCTCCTACAGACACGAGGCTATTTGCACAAGCCCTTGCACGAGTTACTTTATTTGCGGGACCGGACCTGCCCTGGACTACACCTCCCAGCACCAGTAGTGCCAGGAGGCGCTGACGGGCATTTCCACGCTGCGCCCGTCCGAGACCGACTGAGACCGGGCCGGGTCCCCCCTCTTTTGTCTCCACCTCAAAATCCCTTTGTGACTGCAAAGAAAAAGGGAAAGGTAAAGGGGGGTTTATCCTTTTGTGGCCCACCTTTAAGAACTGCTAATATTGTATTTGGACAAATATAGTGTGGTGCCAGTGCCAGTGTCTAAAGGGCTGTATATTTGGTTTGATTGCTATGCATTAGGGAAATCTGTGTGCAGTCTGTATAATTGCATATTTAGTACTGCCATCATACACCAAATACTTAAAACCCTTGTGATTTTCTATCGGGAGAAAGGGGCGATATATTGGCATTTGTGTGAAATGGGGAAGCGGAAAACGGTCGGGCTGCGGGACCTCCAATATGTTCCGCGGGTACAATCGTCACTATGGATTCTTTTTGGAAACGCGCGGCATCTGTCCTAGATATGGAAATTGAATTAGTAAATAGGCGGTTATCACGATCCCCGAGTACCTCCCATACTTTGCAGCCAGTGGGAGATACTTTGACAAATCTACTAGAATGCCCAAGGATTGCACAATGTGAGCAAGGATCTATTGAAGGTACAATAGGGGAGACAAATGTGTCAAGTAACCTGTTACCACTCAGTCCCACAGTCCGCATAATAAATGGTGAAATTATGGCTACTGCTATGGATTTAAACATTGATGAAGGGAGCAAAGGTACCCCCATTAATAGACCAGTTACACGTGGTCAGACAGGAGGGTCTGAGAGTGTTAACCAGGGGACAGGGGTAAAAAGGAAGAGTAAATTAGTAGGAGGAAAAGCAAAAAGGCAAAAAGCTGACCCTACTCCTAGAGCTATACAGGCCAGCCATGTAAAAATGAGTGATGATGGGAAATCGTTACAGGAGATAATGTGGGCAGTTTTAAATGAAGTCATCGATATAAAGTTAAGCCCAATTATCGAGAGATTGACTTCAATTGAGCAAAGCATTATTACATATAATAACAATAATACCACAAAAGGTATTGAGGGAAGTGCTCTTGCAATTACGACATTAAGAAATCTTAATAAGGGACAGGTACGTTTAAATTCTGAGGGAGAATTACCACTAGAACCACCATTGGTAATGTTATCCCAACAAAGGGAATTAAAGAACATACCGAATGTTCCCTACCCTCGAGGAAAAACTGTAGCCCTGTCCAAGTCGCCCCCTACAATAGAACCATGTTGTAGTCCAGGGCAAGAGAACAGAGTATGTTCTAGTAAACAAGGTGAAGGAGGTAATGCCCAGATGCAAAATCAAGATATGAATATACAAAAGGGCACGACTATGAACATCGCGCCGAGACTGCCAGTTATTCATTTACCGCCAGAGTCCACACCATATGTGGTGATCTTGGGAAATGTCCCGTCCCTTTTAAAGAGGAAAACTGAGCATTATTCCCAATTGAAAAATAAAGTGTTACACTGGTTAACATGTAATACAGACCTGGGGTCAAGAATAGATAGACACATAAATATGGTCAGAAGAGTTAGCTGGGTGGGAGGTCTAAGAAAATCTTTTATTGGGGATTGTGTTATAATTCATTTTAATCAACCACACCTTGCTGAAAGAATTCTTTTTGCCTCACAAAATTGTTACGAAAAGTCGCAGGTGGTGGCCCTTCCACTGGGCTTCTTCTATAAGCCACAGAAAAGAGTAGGAAATTCCCAGGCTCTTCTCCTGAATACAAATGACAGTATACTGGCTCCATTTAATCGACCGTCAAGGCCATATGCGGGATCTGCACCGCAAAACATACTTCCCGAAGATAATTGTCCCCACAGGATACAAGATACATTTTCAATGGTCCCTTTAAATTTAGAGGTGACAAATCGCTTTGCCCCGCTTGCAAGTTTGGAAGACTGTGATTGATTCACACAGGATGAGCCCCTAAATGAGAATAAGAGTATGCAAAACCTTATTTTAGTATCTTGGAACATCGCCGGCATAAAGACAAAATTAGAAAATAACACATGGCCGGACTTTGTTAAAAATTCGCAAATAATTTGTGTACAAGAAACATGGCACACTGAACTATTTTTTATCGATGGGTTTTCCATAATAGATACAAAAGCAATATCATCAAGGAGCGGAAGGGCTAAGGGTGGGCTGGCAACCTTTCTTTCTGTTACATCTTCTTTGATTTTACGAAGAAGATCCACTAACTCACCGTACTACCAATTGTTGCATCTGTCAAAGGATTCAGAATGTTTTCTTATTATTAATTTTTATAACAATGTCTTTGATAGAACAAAGGATAAAGTCATTATAACACTAGAGAAGGAGCTAGACATTTTTGTTGAGGCGATTAAGTCTGATTATTTGCTAATTTGGGTAGGGGATTTCAATATTGGGAAATGTGGTGATGATGAAGGGAAGTTTTGCGGATATAGTAATGGCGGCATAAGAAACCATAGCCATTTTCATCACAACACCTATGGCGAATTAATTAACATGGTGATGTATAAGTACAATTTAGAGATGGTAGATCAAGTAACTGTGGAGGGAAACCCAGTGTTACCCACTTTGTTGGACAAGGACCAGGATCAACCATTGATCATATTCTGATCTCGGGACAAGCCCAACATCAAATTTTAAAAATAGTGGTTAAAAAAACTGTTCTAAGTGACCATTATTCACTTCTTTTGACGGTCAGATTGCGTTCTCCCGTACAGTATGGGCCATGTTTAGCACCCACCATTGCCACTCAGGGAGAAAATGGCATATCAATTAAATGGACCGGAATAAACCCAAATAATTTTACAGAAAAACTAATGGCTAGCCGTAAAAATGATATCGAAATTTGTACCGACCAGGAGGCAACAAATAGTCAGGTTATAAAGGTTTTTTTTAATATCACTACTGAAATTTCGCAAGGATTAAAACCGAATAGGAGTAAGAAGCATAGACAAAAATTAGCAGGCTGGTTTGATACAGAATGTACGGTAGCAAATAAACTCTTAAGAGAGGCTGTAAATGCCAGCCCAAAAGATAGGAAGCTGGTCCAAAATCGTAGGCAGATATATAAATATGCTGTTGCTAAAAGAAAGAGGAGATCCAAACTGAGGCATGGGAGAATTTGACACGGGCCGGGGACACGAAAGATCCTATTCTTTTTTGGAAAGTTTTAAACCATCCTTATTTTAAAGACTGTGGTGCCGTGAAAATAGAATGTTTAGTACAGCCCCAGGTTTGGATAACCCATTTTTCAGAAGTTTATAACCCTGAAAAGGAACAACACATCGAAACAATGATTGGTAGTCCTGACCACCACAAAGAAAATTTAGATAATGATGATAAAATTATAATCATAGAAAATCCCAACCTGAAGCCATTTACAGTCGAAGAAGTAAAAACAGCTTTGGAAAAAAGCGCCAATGGTAAAGCACCAGGGGTAGATAGGGTGCCCATAGATATTTTTTAATTTAAACCAGATTTATGGGCACCGATACTATATAGGGTTTTTAATGCAATTATAAAGGGACTGATTCCAAGGTCATGGACGGAAAGTATTATTGTCCCGATATTCAAGAAGGGAGATAGGGGCGATCCGAAATGCTATCGCCCTATCTCCCTCCTTGATACAACTTCAAAATTGTTGGGCAGAATATTATTAGAGAGGTTGGAATTGTGGGTAGGGGAACATAATATTCTCACTGAAACACAATATGGTTTCCGTAGAGAAATTGGGACTATAGAACAGTGTGTTAACCTTCACGTTTTGATTAGTAAATATACCATTGTAAAAAGCGGCCACTTACATTTATGTTTTCTTGATCTCACCAGTGCCTTCGACTTAGTAAACCACTCTAAGTTGTGGCAGACATTATCCTTTATTGGAGCTCCGAAAGATATTGTGGTATTTCTTTCACAAATCTATAGGCATTTGAGTGCAAAAGTCCGCTATGGGATAGATGGTGAATGCACTGAAAGTTTTAAAGTTACCCGGGGTATCAGGCAGGGTTGCGTGTTGGCCCCGTTGCTGTTTTCACTATATATAAACGGGGTCGACAAGGAGCTGCAGGAATTGAAAGCTGATTCCCCAAAAGTTGGAAATCATAATGTACCGATTTTATTGTATGCGGATGACGCAGTACTTTTATCAAGAACAGCAAACAGTTTACAGCTTTTAATAGAAAAATTTGCAGATTTTATGGTTAGAAAAGACTTGGTTTTAAATCTTAAAAAAACTTTTACAATGGTGTGCGGTCATAGAAAAGCAAAAACTAAGGCCCATCATGTAAAAAATGTTCCCATTGAATCAACAAAATCTTTTGTATATCTGGGGCTAGTTTTTAAAGCAAATGGTTCCTGGAGAGCACATATCGAGCACTGCAGGAAAAAGCTCATTAGAACAACAGAGGCACTCTTCAGATTTTCCAAAAAGATGGGAAATAAACCTATAAGGGAAATTATGACCTTATATAGGACCAAGTGTATAGGTAGTACCTGTTATGGAGCAGCCCTATTGGGAGCCGCAAATTGTACAAGTATTTATACACAGGAAAATTCTTTTCTTCGGAGACTTTTGGCGGTACCAAGTTCAGCCCCCATTTATAGCATACACAAAGAATTAGGGGCTGCTTACATGGGCGACTCTATAAGTATTGCAGGCCTAAATACATGGCACGGTATATGGAGAAAAGAGGGTACGAAATTCACACAGGATGTAATTAGAGATGTTATTGCATTAAATCATGGGAAGAACATCCCCTGGCTATTATATATAAATAACCTTTTAAAAGAATGTGGCATAAACCCTGACCAAGAAAACCCATCCCAAATACAGTGGTGTGAAAAAAGGAAAATTAAGACAGACCTGATTGAGTCCCGTACACTTCGACGAGAAGTAGAAGCCATTACAAAACCTCTCACAAAAGATTACTTGGGGAAAACTACAGGGTTAGGTATTCAAAGTTATTTGCTATTAGTTACAAATACCACACATAGATTCTACCTCACAAGATTGCGCATGGGCTTGGCTCACTTTTTAATAGCTTTCCCGGCAATGGGAAAGTGGAACCGAAATCTGCCAAAATGCCCATGCGATTTTATTACGAACCAAACAACTTTGCACTTTATTCTTTTTTGTGATTTCTATAAAAAGATTAGGAAAGTCTATTTACGCCCCCTGTTCCGAAGAGAAAGGTTGTACACGTATAAATTGGCTTTTGAACATATATGTAGTCTGAAGGATTTGAAAGTTTGTAATGCCGTGGCACTTTATATCCAGACAGCTATAAAAATAAGAAAGCGCAACTCGCATTTAGAGATGCTCTTGTATGAAGAACCTGAACTATGAACAGTTGAATTTTACTCGGCAGTACACTGCCATTTTATACGGCCCGGGTTGTAAATAGGATATTGTTGCATAAAGTTTGTTTTGTATTTTGTGCTTTATGGGATTTGATAAAATAACAAGCTAATGATGAACTAGAAAGTAATTACTGCAGCAACTATTATGAATTTTAATGATTTAACAGCAGAGGCCTTAAAGAGGCATAAAGGTTTTCTTAAATATTTTATATAGTTTCATGGAGCTGAAATTGTATGTATTATTTTTAGTATGCTTTTATGGTTCTTGTAAACCGAATAAAGCTTTTTGATGATGATGATTTGATTGCTACATCATATTTGTTAACAAAACTCTTCCCATTCACATGATGAGCTATGGCAACCTTGTCCTTGTTTGACACTTCCCATCACCCAATTTTACTACACTCTTCCTCACCTCTAACACCCTCTTGGGTGCTGAAAACTTGGACTCACCCTTGTGCACAATTCTTGAAATTCTTAATCTCACAAGATCTCCTACAGCTACCCTACACACTTTACCATGCTTTTTCACATATTTGTCCTGGGCTTCCACTTTTTTCTTACCCACATCATCCATCTTGTGCTTGGTAATAACAAATCCCCTCATCCATTGTCTTGTCAATTTGGAGGCTGGAACTCTTCCTCTTAATAACACAAAAGGTGATACACCAGTGTCCGCTTTAGGCGTAGTGCGTACAGCCCACAGTAATTTCTTAAATTCCAACTTACAATCCAAACTGTTGGCTCTAGCTAACTGTACATTGTCTTTGATCACCCTATTAAATCTCTCCACGAGACCATTACTTCTAGGATGATAGAGCGAAGTTTTGGTGTGCTTAATTACCAAAAATTTCAAAAAATGAGAAAATTGTGCAGACATGAATTGACACCCATTGTCTGTCAGGATTTCATCAGGCATACTTTCTTTGTCAAAAATAGACTTAAAAAACTCCATGACCTTCAAACTGCTAGGAACCTTAACAAACTTCACTTCTGGCCAACATCTATAGAAATCCATTAAAACCATTCCATACACCAACATGCCACCCGACAGAACCATGGGCCCATTTATGTCAGTGGCAAGTTTACCCCAAGCCTTGTTGGGCACATCTATTGCTTCTACCAGGCTAGGAACAGTGACCTGCAATTTATCGCTATTGGCACAATTAAAACAACCCCTCGCAAAATGTTCCACACTCCTGTTCAACCCTGTCCACCAAAAATGCCCTCAAATCCTTCTCTTCATCACCCACATTCCTGTGTGTCCCTCATGAGCTAGAATCATAACCTTGTTCCTCATACCTTCAAGCACCACAAGAACATTAGACTGGAACAAAAGACCATTACCTATAGACAATTCCTCAAAAATGTGTTTATACGCTTCACCTAACTTCCCTTTTGATTTCCAACAATACCATCCTTGAAGGATGCCAGTCCTTACTTCTTCCATTTGCTCATCCACTTGATATGACACCCTCGGAGTGACACTCAGCCATACACAGCAAATCTGCATCCACCACAACTTCTTTCAATTCATCCCCTTCCTCATTATGACCACGCACCGTAAGACAAGAAAGGCAATCTGCTAACACATTCTTGGCACCAGGTACATATTCCACACGATAATCATATTCCTGAAACCTATACTGCCACTTGGCTATCCTGGGAGTAGCACGCTCCCTTCCCTTGGTAGTGAACAGTTGTACTAGTGGTTTGTGATCAACTCGAACAGTAAATCGCGTACCCCATAAATACATTTTGAAATGTACCATGCCCCACCAGCACGCCAAAACCTCACTCTCTATTACAGAGTATGATTATTCTGTTCTCCTCAGACTTCTAGAAGCAAATGCAATCACCTCATCTCTACCCCCCTGCGCTGCATGAGAACAGCACCTAAACCCTTTTGGCTTGCATCAGTCATGATTATGATTTCATCATGAGTATTGAATGGTTTCAGGTAAATTGCATTCAACACCTCCTTCTTAATTAATTCAAACTCTTGATTACACTCCATACTTCATGCAAATTCTACATTCTTTTTAAGAAGATTTCTAATGTTGTAAGTTTGATCTGCACACCCAAGAATGAACCTGGTATAAAACTCAATCAAACCCATGAAAGATCGTAACCGATCCTTGTGTGCAGGTGGTGGGAACCCATTAATTGCCTCAACCAGATTAGACTTGGGTTCTACCCCGCTGACAGATAATTTGTATTACAAATAGTCAATACTGTGGGTGTTAAATCTGCATTTTTCTGCACCGAGAGTCACCCCCCTTCCTTTCAGGATGGACTGCACTTGATGTAACCTACTGTCATGCTGCTCCTGATTTCTGCCAAAAAACAGAACATCATCCTGGAACATGACAACACCTTCCAACCCTTTAAATAAACTTTCAACAACTCTTTGGAAGACGACAGAAGCCGATGCCAACCCAAATGGCTTACGCTTAAATTGAAATAGACCCTCTTGGGTTATAAATGATGTAACATGTCTGGAGTCTGGATGCAGATTGATTTGATGATATACTGAGGTCGTATCAAGCAAACTAAATGTATTGTCCCCTTTCAAGGTAGACAACATCTCTTTGATGTTGGGAAGGGGGTGCTGATCAATCCATATCTGACTATTAAGGTTGCGCAAATCCACACACATGCAAATAGACCCATTAGCCTTGTGAGCTAACACAATAGGAGCAACCTAGTTAGAACATTCAACAGGTTCTTTGACCCCTTGTCTACATAATTTGTCCTATTCCTTCTTTAATTCAGCACGCAAGGCTAACGCTACCCTTCTAACCTTGTGTGAAACTGACCGTGCATCATCTACGACTCTTATTGTATGCGTGATGCCTTTGAACATGTCTACATTTTCCTGAAAAACCTCAGGATGCTCTTTTTCCTATGCACTATTCTCCTTACAGAAATCATTGGTATGTATCCTTCCCTTAATACAACTTGAGCTGGGTTGTTGGGATCTAACAATATCCCTACATTTTTCTGATCATGCTAACCTAATAAACAAGCACCATCCTTGGCCACATAGACTACACCTTTCGTGACACTATTTTGGAATCTGAAGTCCGCTTCAAATTCTCCCACTACGTCAATGGGTTTACCTCCGTAATCAACAGGTTGAATTAGTCAATCAATCAATCAATCAATCAGGGATTTGTGAAGCACGCTACTCACCCGTGAGAATCTCAAGGCGCTGGGGGGGGGGCGTGAGCTCCGAATCAGCTGAAGAGCCAGGTCTTGAGGCTCTTCCTGAAGGTGTGCAGAGTGGGGGAACGTCTAATGTTGAGCGAGAGCTCGTTCCAAGTCATTTCCCGCGATATAGGAGTAGGCTCTAGCTCTGCGGATGCACGAGGTTTTAGCCAGGGCAAGGTTGGTGGAGCAGAGGTCTCTCTTGGGTACTTGGAAGGAGACTTTTTGGTTGAGGTATTGTAGTCCGGTGTTGTGGAGGGATTTGTAGGCATGAGTGAGTAGCTTGAAGGTTACTCTCTTCTCGATGGGGAGCCAGTGGAGGTCTCGTAGGTGCTGGGTGATGTGTTCATGTCGTGGGATGCCGAGGATGAGTCTGGCAGCGGTGGTCTGGATGGTCTGGAGTTTACGGAGCAGGGATTTGTTGATTCCGGCTTAGAGGGCGTTTCCGTAGTTCAGTCTGCTTGTAATGAGTGCGTGGGTGACGGTCTTTCTGGATTCTGGGGGATTCCACTTGAGGGTCTTGCGAAGGATGCGGAGGGTGTTGAAGCACGTGGAGGAGACGGCGTTGATCTGTCGGGTCATGGTCATGGGAGGAGTCGAGTATGATGCCGAAGTTCCGGGGGTGGTCTGTGGGAGTGGGGGGTTGTCCCATGCTGAGGGGGTGGGCCCGAGGACGAGGACTTCTGTCTTCTCCGAGTTGAGCTTCAGACAGTTGCTCCCCATCCAAGATGTGACGTCTTTCATTCCTTCCTGGAAGCTGAGTCTGGTGTTGTCTGGTTCCTTCGTGAGGGAGAGGATGAGCTGGACGTCGTCGGCGTACGATACTATGCTGAGTCCATGCTGTCTGACGATGACGGCGAGGGGGGCCATGTAGATGATGAAGAGCGTGGGGTTGAGCGACGATCCTTGGGGTACTCCGCAGTTGATCTTTGTGGGTTCGGAGACGAAAGGCGGGAGTCTGATTCTTTGGGTTCGGCCAGTGAGGAAAGAGCGGATCCAGTCGAGGGCGGTTCCCTGTATGCCGCCGTCGTGGAGTCTGGCGGTGAGAGTGTGGTGGGAGACGGTGTCAAAGGCTGCAGAGAGGTCTAGTAGGATGAGGGCCGCGGTGTGGCCCTGGTCGAGGAGAGTGGGGATGTCGTCTGTGGCGGTGAGGAGGGCGGTCCTGGTGCTGTGGTTGCTGCGGAATCTGGATTGGGAAGAGTCGAAGATGGAGTTGGCTTCGATGAAGTTCGTTAGCTGAAAGTTGATGATCTTGTTGGTGACCTTAGCCGCAAAGAGGAGGAGAGAGATGGATCTGTAGTTTTTGAGGTCCGTTGGGTCTGCAGAGGGCTTCTTGGAGAAAGGCTTGACTTCTGCGCATTTCCAGTCGCCAGGGAATGAGCCGGATTCAAAGGTGGCATTGTTGGTGCATCGTAGCTCGGGTGCTATGGCGGTGGCGGCTTTGTGGAAGATGTGCGGCAGGCAGAGGTCCATGGGTTCTCCTGAGTGAATGCTCTTCATAGTCGTGGCGGTGTCTTCGGTGGTGACCGGGATCCAAGCGGAGATGGTAGGCTGGCTGGCGTTGCTGGAGGTAGGTGTGGTTTCGGTGTCTGTTCGTTGAAGTTGTCATAGAGGCACTTGATTTTGAGGTGGAAGTAGGAGCAGAGTTTGTTACAGAGGTCCTGGGAAGGTGTGACGTCCGAGGTTTCGCTGGGGGGTTTGGTGAATTCCTGAATGATGCTGAAGAGTTCCTTCGAGTTGCTGGAGTTGGCGAGGATTTTGTCCTGGATGAAGGTCTTTTTGGTGGATTTGATGCGTTGGTGGTATTCTGTCATGGCATTCTTGTAGGTTCTTGTAGGTTCTTGTAGGTGGTCTGATCTTCCGGGGTTTTGCTGTTTCTCCATAATTTCTTGAGACGTCTCCAGGTGCGTCTGGATTCTTGGAGGTCGGTGGTGAACCAGGTGGCTCTCATTGGGCGCTGTCTGTCGGAGTTGTGGAGGGGGGCGAGCTTGTCTGCCCAGTTGGTAATCCATCTGTGTAGTTCGATGGCTGTAGACTTGACGTTGGTCGTGGTGGGAGGGGGATCGTGGTTGAGGGTGGAGTTGAGGTGCTCCTCGGTGACCTTGCTCCAGTTCCTTCGTGAAGGGCATGGTGTAGGTTTGTGAGCGGTGGCTTTGTCGAAGGAGAAGTGTAAGCAGTGGTGATCCATCCAGGGGGATTGTGTGGTGTGGCTGAAGTGGATGTTGTTCCCTCCTGCAAAGATGGGGTCGAGGGTGTGTCCTGCCTTGTGGGTAGGGGTGGTGACAAGCTGCTTCAGTCCGATGTTGGCGAGGTTGTC
Source organism: Calotriton arnoldi (assembly GCA_963921515.1). Taxonomy (NCBI): domain Eukaryota; kingdom Metazoa; phylum Chordata; class Amphibia; order Caudata; family Salamandridae; genus Calotriton; species Calotriton arnoldi. The sequence goes on from CAWUFW010005061.1 coordinate 954,712, forward strand.
CAGGAGGTCGGTGGAGTTGGGGTCGCTGAGGTTGTCGAGGTGGAAGTTAAGGTCTTCGAGCAGTATGTAGTTCATGGAGGTGATGGCGTGGGGCGCGATGAAGTCAGTGATGGTTGTGGTGAACGCGGTTCATGGTCTGGGAGGTCTGTAGGCGAGGGTGCCGTGTAGGGTCGTTCTGGGGCTGGTCTGGATATGGAAATGGAGGTGATCTGTGGGGGACGAGGAGTGGTAGGTGCTGGAAGTGGTGAGTAGGAGGGAGTTCTTTTGCGCGATGGCGAGTCCTCCTCCTGGGTGGTTGGGGCGGTCCTTCCTCTGGATCTTGTATCCGTCGGGGATGGCGGTAGCGATGTAGGGGGCGGATGTGGAGTTGGTCCAGGTTTCCATGAAGAAGGCGACGTCTGGCGAGAGGGTGTCGAGGAGGTCCTAGATCTCTACTGCGTGTTTGTGCAGGGAGCGTACATTGAGGAGTATGCATCTCAGGGCTTTGGATGCGCTGGCGTCCGGCGGGAGGGAGGTGGCTGTGGGGGTGCGGAGGTTGATGAAGGTTTGTTGGCAGTGTCGGCAGGAGAACTGGCCGTGGGTGTTGTTCGGCATGGACAGCTGGCAGTTGTTGTTCCTTTAAGGTGGAGTGTGTGGAGGGCAGCTGAGTCGTAGCGGTGGGCGGTCGGAGAACCAGGGTCCCTGGTGCTGGTCGCGGACGGGCGCGGACGAGCGCAGATGGGCCTGCCTTTGGCATGCCTTCGGTGCACCAGACGGTACAAGAAAAAATGGCCCCAGTGGACACAAACTTGGAAACATCATATAAACAACAAACACACCTGTTAAATCAATTACAAACGATAATGTTCATTTTTAACATATTTGAACATTGGATTCTCATGTTCAAAAACATCACATTTGTTAGATACAATAATAAAGCGGTGCCCCAGAGGGGAGGGAGGGAAAAGTGCTAAATTGCAAGTGTAAAGATAAGTGAGAAAGGGAGGGCAGTGAACAATATATACATCCAAATCGTCAGAAGCGAATCCAGCCTTTTCCAAGGCTAACCTATTTACAAAACCTAAAAAGGGAGGGGTCACGGTGAGTCTATCACTATTGTCCAAGAAGGTAAACACAAAATAAAGCCGTTGACGTTTCAACCCAGGGATTGTATGTAGGCAAATAGGGTCCTTACAGTAGGGTCTTCATCAGGACCAAGTGGGGGGCACCTACAAATAATTAAAAGGGACCTTGATTATATACAGGTGATGGAACAAAAATCAAACTGAAAACAATTGGGGTAAGCATGGGCATATAAATTACCCTTGGGTCACCGTTGCTGGCGGTGAGAAGATAGATATAAGGGCCTTCAGGCTCTAAAGTCAGAAAGGGACGTAATCGTGGTAACAGGCTGAAAAAACGCAAATGTAAAAATCAGCACCTGAAATGTATGTGTGAAGAAACAAACTTAGTCTTCCAAAGACCGCAGTGACAGTGAACATTCACTTACTTAATACAAAGACATCCTGTGTCTGTGTGATTTCATATTTGTCAATTTTCATGGGGCTTGAAAAATCAGATGCTCCTTAACTCTAAAATAAACATGAATTAATATGTTAGTCGTAGCGGTGGGCGGTCGGAGAACCAGGGTCCCTGGTGCTGGGCGCAGATGGGCCTGCCTTTGAGGCACCAGAGGGGCAACCGCTATGCGCGGCCACCATTAAATAGGGAACGGGGAGGGAAATGCAGCTGGGAGCGGGAACCGGCATGGGGGGAGGGGCCACGGGGGCAGCAGCAGCAAGAGGGACACAACAAGGCAAAAAACTAAACAACAAGGCACAAAAAAGAATAACAAAGAATTAAAGGCAGACAGAAAACAGGCAGATAGAAAAAGACAGACAGAGGCAGAAAACAGAGAAGGCTGGCCGAGAGGAGCAGCAGAAGAGCAAGGCTCCCTCTCTGGACCACCAGGGATGAGGCGCAGGCAGGATCTTGCGGGTGGAGGAGGGCCTCGAACACCTACCATAGAGAGGTGCTGGGGGCAGCGGCGCAGAGATGGAGCTGCGCGAGGGGAGAGCAGGGTTCACTGACCAGGAGGTCAGAGGTTCTGCTCAGCCTGTCGCGCAACAGCTGCCATTAAATAGGGAACGGGGGAGGGAAATGCAGCTGGGAGCGGGAACCAGCAAGGGGGGGGGGCCACGGGGACATCAGCGGTGAGAGGGACACAACAAGGCAAAAAACGGAGAGAGGGACACAACAAGGCAAAAAAAAAAACAACAAGGCACAAAAAAGAATAACAAAGAATAAAAGGCAGACAGAAACCAGGCAGACAGAAAAAGACAGACAGGGGCAGAGAACAGAGAAGGCTGGTTGAGCGGACCAGCAGAAGAGCAAGGCTCTCTCACTGGACCACCAGGGACGAGGTGCAGGCAGGAGCCTGCGGATGGAGGAGGGCCTCGAACATCTACCAGAGATAGGTGCTGGGGCAGCAGCGCAGAGACGGAGCTGCGCGAGGGGAGAGTAGGGTTCACTGACCAGGAGGTCAGAGGTCCTGCTCAGGACCACAGTTGCACACCTCCAAAAGCCTCTTTCCATTTTTTTTCTCTCAACAACATGAAAGGAGAACCTGAGTCTGCCATAACTTTGACACAATACCATTGATGTTCAATGTGCAGAACGGTCTTCTTATCATGTTCAAAGAAACACCCTACACAGTCTCATTGTTCATGTCCTTGGGTGTCCCCTTCATCACTAGTGGTATCCTCATCCTCTCCTGGGATGCTGGTCTCCACTCTATGGGGCAGGTTTACAAGCCCCTTGCGCCTTCTTGCGCCGCCATTGCGACACTTTTTTTGACGCAACGGCGGCGCAAAAAATGCGGCCTATTTACAACGTGATGCATCTAGGGAGATGCGTCCCGTTGTAAAGCCCTGCGTCACATTATACCTGCTTCAGGTATAATGTATGCAGGGTGGGCGTTCCCACGCAGGAAGGCCTCGTAAAAGTGATGCAGTGAAATCTGCAAGATTTCACTGCGCCACTTTTAGGACGCTACTGTGTCAAAACCTTACGCCTGCTTAAAGCAGGCGTAAGTAGTGACGCAGTGTAGTGGGAATAGGCCTCAACACGCATTGCTGGAGTTGCGTCGTGCTTGCGACACGACTCCAGCAATGCGTGACTTTTCCGCCAACAGATGCGTCAGAATTTCTGACGCATCTGTCAATCCTTACGCCATAGTGCGCCGTATTGTAAATATGGCACATCTATGGTGGCGCAAGGGTTTCTAAGGGTGGCGCAGGGAAAGTGACGCATCTATACAGATGCGTCACTTTCCTGTAAATCTGCCCCTATGAATTTTGCTATGTTGCCCTCTGCCAGAGGATCTACAAACTCTGGCAAAATGCCCTTTCCGCACACAATCCCTCCTTGGCAAGGCACACAGCTGCATTCCCCAAATGGGATGTGCTCCCACACCTATAACACTGCAATTGTTTAAAAGGTTGTTTCCTACTGGGTTCAACAGATACTTTTTCAATCTCTTCTTCCTTTTTCTCTTTTTTGTATTTGCTCTTCACAGCTAACACGTTCTGAGACTTAGGATCAGACACAGTCATCTGTTCCATATACGAAATTGTACTTTCAATCCTAGTGGCAATTTGTACTACTTTCTCTAACATCTAACACAGTACCTTGATGGTGCAGCAAGTATGGCTGAACACCGGTGAAGACATGCCAGATATCATTCCCACACACAGCAGCACAGCCCATACAAAGCTGAGGCTGAGGCTGAAATGGACAGCTGAGGCTGAAATGGACAGCGATAAGGCACGCGTGGTGCAGACGTCCCGCTGAGGTACAACTCGTCGCCACTACAAAGACATTGTTTCTTTAATCCATGTAATATTTATTCACAATGTAATGTACAGCAGGACAAAGGGTGCAATCTCCGGTTCAGTGCTTTTCCACCAACTGCCTTGTTCCTTCCCTACATTCCATGATACCATGACTACCCCCATTCCATGATACCATGGTGCCAAGCATTCCAATGCTGCAATGTAAGACCCAACACATCCTCCCCCTTATAACAACATCAATGTAAGAGCCAACATACCCCTAGGTTGTTCAGCCTTATAGGACTCTAGTTTCTGGCCACTCCTGGGGTGTGAAGTCTCTGAATCTGTTCAAGCCCTTATGCGCTTTTGCGTAAAATTACTTATCCTTCTTTACAGCACACTCCATTCATAGCATAGATGTAACCTGCTATTTGATTGGTCATTGTTTCAGTGGGGTTTGTTTATTCGTAAAATTGCTGGTAAGTACAAAGGAAATGGGTTCCTGTTCGGCCACTGTGAAACCTTTGAAATAGCCTGTAAAAATATGTGACATTTCTCCCCAGGATCTGTCAGCATGTCGCTCGGTTTGCCTGCAGGGCAGCATATGTCTACAGACCTTGGGGCAGATTTACAAGTCCCTTGCGTCACTTTTACGCTGCAGTTGCGTCACTTTTGTGACGCATCGGCAGCGTAAAAATGCGGCCTATTTACAACGTGACGCATCTAGGGAGATGCGTCACGTTGTGAAGCCCTGCATCACATTATACCTGCGTCAGGTATAATGTATGCAGGGTGGGCGTTCCCACGCAGGAAGGCCTTGTAAAGGTGACGCAGTGAAATCTACAAGATTTCACTGCGACACTTTAGACGCCACTGCGTCAAAACCTTACGCCTGCTTGAAGCAGGCGTAAGTAGTGACGCAGTGTAGTGGGAATAGGCCTCAACACGCATTGCTGGAGTTGCGTCGTGCTTGCGACACGACTCCAGCAATGCGTGACTTTCCGCCAACAGATGCGTCAGAATTTCTGACACATCTGTCAATCCTTGCGCCATAGGGCGCCGTATTGTAAATACGGCGCATCTATGGTGGCGCAAGTGTTTCTGAGGGAGGAGCAGGCAAAGTGACGCATCTAACAGATGCGTCACTTTCTTGTAAATCTGCCCCTATGTGCTTTATTATAATGTTGTGGTGCTCGTGGCACACATATACCCCACAATGAAAAGGTATATGTATTCTGACATGAAACCCTCACATTTGTAATTACTTGGGCGAAATAGGGTTTCTACATTATGAGCTTATGAAAGGGTTTAAAATGTGGCTTGAAACCTAATCTGCTTAATTTAAAAAGGTCAGTGCAAACTTGCCTAAAAACTGAGCTTTTTCCAAGAAACAAAGAAGTCAAAGTGCTCTTGCCTAAAAACAAGCAGAAAATTCCTGCGTAAGCATAAGAAAGGCAGTGCACGTTTGCCTGACGTTGGTGACGCAGTGTCACTATTTTTCAGTTGCATTTAGTGACATATTAATGTATAACACACATAGGGACACATGCGTCAAGGGATTTTGCGATCGCAAAAGGTGCGATTCGCAAAAATCGGCCGGTTGCGATCGCAAAATGGCCTTTTGCGATGCATGAAAGTCTTTGGGATGCGCAATTTCGGTAATCGCTATTTTTTGCGATTTCCCAAATTGCGATTGCATTTAAGGAATCGCAATTTGCAATTCCTTAAATGCAATGCAAGAAGCACTTTGAAATAGCAATTTTGCTATTTGGGGCCGCAAATTACCGAAAATTAAACTGGTCGCTAATTTGCAAAAGCTTTGAAAAATGCACTAAAGTGCATTTTTCAAAGTTTCATGTTACACACGCACATGTCCTTGGGGCATGTGTGTGCGCAACATGGGTGCACATCACAATTTCAGGGGTGCAACAGGGTGTCCTTTTGACACCCTTGCACCCTTGAAATTGCATGAGTAATTTGCGAGTACCTATTGGTACTCGCAAATTGCGCATGCAATTTCCCATTCATTCCTATGGGGGCCCATAGGAATGAATGGGAAGCCATTCCTTAATTGCGACTCGCAATTTGCGAGTCGCAATTAAGGAATGTTTAGGAATCGCTATTTTTATAGCGAATCCTACATGCATAGGCTTTTGCGAGTCCTTAATTGCGATTCCTTAATAATCGCAATTAAGGACTCGCAAAAGCATATCTTGATGCATTTGCCTAATATCATTTCGTACATATACTCAATATCATTTCCTATTTAGATTGACCACAATGTGGGATTTTATAATAGGTTAACAGGTAACCACAGTTAGAGTGTGTTCACATCATAGTTAGCCACAGTCACTTGTAGGCCTCAATTGAAAGACTCATATGGAATGAATGTTTGTTTCGATTTACTGTGCATAATCTTGTTCCCATTTCAGGAGCCAAACATTCATCGTCTACTTGTTGAAACTGTATTTTTTGTTAAGTTCTGTGTGAAGGCTGCTTGATTTAACTTTTTAATGAGCTGGACGGTAAATCTCAGGAGTCAATGGAGAAGAAACCCTCTCTTGTCCTATATCTCCGAAGGGCATGAAGTAGGAATCACACATCGTATGATTCATGAGAAGTGGGCTGACGCCAAGCTCGCTGTGAATGTTAAATTAAATTTTGATTTGTTCCTTCTTTATGGGAACTGTGCAGTGTATCGTCGAAATTCATGCTTTAATTGTGTCTCACTGACCTTAGCTGGTTAGAATTACTTCTGTCCGCCTCTGGAGGCGGATGCCCTTCTCCTACCCTTGAGAACCGATGCTCTTTTTCTTTCTGCTTATAGGGTTAATTTCTCAATCAAGCACGTTTCTTCTAGTTGTTGGGAACCTTGATTTTATTCTATTTTAGACACTATAATTGCTGACACCTGCTGCTAATGAATTTCCCCGACTTTCCCACATCTTTAGTTTAGCACTAGGTAAAATCCCTGCATAGGAAATGAGCGCTTTGTGATTTGCCCTCTCTGTATTTAAATAACTTTACTTCACATTTGCTTTTTGATCTGCTTGGGCTGTATTCACATGCACTGTAATCGGGTGATTACTGATTTATGACTCAACTGATATGATTTGAATTTGTAACTTTATTAATTTGGTAAGAAACCTTCATGGTTTGCAAATCAATAATTTTCTGTCGTTATTGTGGGGCAAAATATGCTTCGCAGTCATTAATATGTTTTTGAAAAGATGATGTCAAGGCTCAGTTTGAGACAAAGGCCCACATGCATCAAATAAAGATTTAGCGATTCTAAAATAGCGAGAAATAAGGAATCGCTATTACTGAATCGTTAAACCGAATGCATCAAATAAATCGGTAAATATTTGCGATTCCTTAAAAATCGCTAAAATATTTACCGATTACTTATTTACCGAATCTGTATTTGCGAATTCGCAATTTAAGAATCGGGAATTGCAAAAGCGTCAATTGTCTCATGGAGATGACATCACAAGCAGGAAGTGATTCTCAGATTCCACACACCTGTACACAGAGAGAGACTGAGGAGGAGGAAGACTGTTGGTGCTCAGCCTGGAAAATACTTGTACCTGCAGAAGTTGAGACAAACAAACACCATGGACACAGGAAAAAAACAGCAAAAAGGAGAAGGCAGGAAGAGGAAGATTAAATTCAGTGAGAGGGAACTTGAAATACTCACTGAGGAAGTTGTACAAAAACATGACCAGCTGTTTGGGAAACTATCCCTGCATGTTGCAGAGTCAGTGAAGAGGAAGATCTGGCTTGGGATACAAGCCAGGGTCAATTCTGTGGGGGTAACACACCGTGACATCAACAACCTACAGAAGAGATGGTATGACCTTCGCAGCCGGGCAAAAGAGAGAGTGGCTCAAAAGCAGGACTCTGCAAGAAAAACAGGAGGGGGAACATCCACTCAGCCTGCAAACACCCCACTGGACGACTTGGTGGAATCCACTCTGCAGCCAGAGGCAGTTGTCGGGATCACGCAGATTGACACCTCAGGACATGCGGGGACCTCCCAAGGTAAGAGCACAACCAAACATATTTTTATAGAAATGTAACCCAAACTGCCACAAATGCATACCCTGTGTAGTGTAGCAGACATGAGTCCAGTCCACCTCTTACTTGCAACCCCCTAATGCATTGTGGGAGTTGTATGCATACAAATGATATGGCAAAGCATGGATGGAGTAGCACAGCTCAACTGCGGCATAGTACAGTAAGGAAGTGACAACAGTAGACTTTCTTCATCACAGAAGTCAATTTATTAGACCTTTGTAAGCGCAATGTCACAAACATGTGCAAAAAAAAATATATTTCATTTTTCTAAAAAAAATGATCTTGCACTGTTTTCCTCACAGATGCATCACAGGAGAGTGACGTGGCAGACGTCCACGATTCTGAGGGACATACAGAACAGCCAGATGAAGAACAAGAGATGCCAGCATCCTCGCCCCTACCTGCTCCCACTCATCGCAGGAGAAGAGTCCAACCACTGCCCGATTTGGATAGTGATGAGGACAACCAAACAGGAGCGCACCCACAGGGCACTGCCCATACACCACCACCCCCAACACCAGAGGGAACAATCCCGCAACGTCACAGTCCGTTCTGCAGGCGAAGGCCAAGTGCATTTCTGAGGTCTGCTGAGGAAGCTGGTGAAGCTGCCTGCAGTGTGCTGGAGTCCAAGATGCTGAGGGTCCAGCGCCTGCAACAAAAGAACATGCGTATTATGCAGGAGCAACTGGGAACAATGGTCACACACATGGGTGGTATACGTGACTGCATGAAGGAGCAGACAACTGCACTCGTTGAGGGGCTCAGGGCAAACAGTGAGAAACTTGACCGTGTAGCAACAGCCATTGAACAGATGTGCAGGGTCATCCAGGCTGAGCATCTCTCTAATGCCAGGAGGCAACACCATTCTATGGGGCGCATGCGCGGATACACCAGGGCCATCAACAGGCTGAGTACTACAACAGCTCAGCTTTACAGGCGTGCAGTCGGCATGCAGGTTGAGATGACCCACTGCTGTGGGGATGGGGCCAGGGGCCTAATCCAGGTCACCACTGCTGTGGAAGGGCTACAGACAGCAGCAGCCAGTGGGAACCTCATGCATGGAGGGGGGACAGTGAGGAGGCCTCCAGCCTTAGCAGCCTACTGGAGCCTGTGGCACATAGCAGGAGGCGCAGTAGCAGGAGTCAGGCAGGCACAGAAGGCACCATGTCCGATGTAGCTGGGCCTACTACAAGGGCCACAGGAGGGCGTCACAGGAAGAGTTAGACATTTGGACATTTAAGCAATCTGGTGAGGTAACCAGATATGCGTTACTTATTCACACTGTAGTTGCAGTCCCAAGGCAATGGAAAGCAATTGTCTGTACATGGTATGTGTGCATTAACACAACCACACAACTGTCACATTAAACCTTTAACCAAATACTGTGTTGTCATGTGCTTACTCACCTTAGAAGTAATGTTGCGTGATTTCTGCTCTTCTTTGTCTGCCCTCTGCTGCATTTGGTCCGCCTGCTGCATGGGGTGGTTGTTTCGGCTGTATGTCCTGTTCTGGCTCGCTGTCAGAGTCCACGAAGGGATGCCTCTATTAGTGGCTATGTTGTGCAACATAGCACACGTTTCCACAATCTTACAGCATTTCTCCGGACTATACTGTAATGCCCCACCGGTCTTGTGTAGGATGCGGAATCGTGATTTTAGTACCTCAAATGTCCTTTCTATCACATTGCGCGTCACAATGTGCGCACGATTGTAACGTCGCTCACTTTGTGTGGCAGGATTCAGGTATGGGGTGAGTAGTAAGACCTCACAGGGTATGCGCTATCACCTACAGGATGTGAGAGATAAACATACATTAGTCACTGCTATGTGTCACCATGGTGAACAGTTTTGAAATACAGTATTACATTGATTTACCCAGAAGATATCCTTCTCCAAAATCCCCTGCAAGTAGATGTCTGTGTATACCACTGTGCCGGAAGATGTAGGCGTCATGTGCACTGCCAGGGTAACTTGCCACTATGTCAGTGATTAGTGTTTTGGAGTTGCATGTTACCTGTATGTTGAGTGAATGGTAAGATTTACGGTTGCGGTAGATATACTCATTCACTGCAGGGGGACATATGGGTACATGCGTCCCATCGATGCAACCAATCACATGTGGGAAATGTGCAACCTGATAAAAATCTAATTTGGTTTGCATCAATTCCTGTGGTGTCGTGGGGAACCTGGTGTGGTTGTGTATCCTCTGCAACATGGCATTTAGGAAACTGTTAAAAAAGCGCAATAGGGCACTTTGGGAGACCCCTCCAGCTGCAGCAATTACTCCCTGGAAGGTCCCTGAAGCTAGGAGATGCAGGAAACACAGGACCTGCACATGGGTGGGTATGGCATGTGTCCTGCTGGTCTGCCGCTGCAGTATAGGGTCTAACTCAGCAATTAGATCTAAGATAGCTGCAGCATTCAGCCTATGTTTATCATAGATCTCCTCCTCCGTCTGCCCTAGCAATGTGACGCGCACTCTGAAGATTCTCTCCTGGATCCTCCTTCTCTGTGCTGCTGCTCTCAGCCTCATCCTCCTCGCCACGACGTAGAGCGCTGCCATAGTGGGTCATTGTGATGCATTCTGGGACTGTTTAAGTTGTTTGCTGATGATTTCCAGCTGTTTTTGCTTATGTGTAATTTTTACCACCTGATTTGATTTCTTCTAGTTTAAGGAATGCAAATAGCGATTTTTGGCTAGTTCTGTATTTGCGAAAACTTGATGCATCCCATTTTGCGATTTCTTAATTGCGCTTCATAAAATACAGAATCGATATTACCAATTCTGTATTGTATGAAGCGCTAAAATTGCGAAAACTACTATTTTGTGCGAATTTGCTTCATGCATCAGAACTGGCTATTTTGCGATCGGAAACGGCATTTTTTACCGATTCGCAATGTTTCCGCTCGCAAATTAGCTTGATGCATGTAGGTCCAAGATCCGTCCTTTGATTATAGTTAAAGTTTGAAAAGTTATACTATAGTTTTTGGGTGCGAACACTCCCTTCATCACATTCATGTTCCTATTTAAACCCAAAGTAAAGCCAGCTCACACAGTTTTGGATCTTGACTATTTTCCTATTTCCGGAATCAAGTAGAAGTTCACTGCTACTCCTACTCTAGTAGCAAGACTTTTCAGTTTTCAGCCTATCTGCTTGAGGCCTTGGGCCAGTCTGTGCACAAGAAAAGTGAGAGACACTTTTGACACACAAACCTGTTATTTGTCTAGGCTTGGTCATTTTGTGGCCTAGCTGAAAAATCTAAAGTTACTCACTGTGGGACCGGCTTGCATGTTGTGGTGAGAATTTCTTTCAATCTCTGTCTACCAGCCTCCCTCCAACAATGTAGCACCCAGAGATGTGTTTACATAGTAGAGCACTATATAGCAGAAGTGGTGCCGGAACAATTTTTAGAGTAGGGGTGCTGGCTAGAACATCACGTCATGAAAGGCGTAAGCAATATCTGACCGTCTGTTTTTGAAAAACAACAAATGTTGCCAAAAGAAACACAGTTCAAGGGCTTCTTTATTGCTTATTTTCCAACTAAACTCTTTCAGCATTTATGGGGGTTCTGTAGCACCTCCCACACCTTTAGTTCCACTGTTTAAGTTTCATCAACATTATCAACTTACTGAAGCATTTACACTGTCTGGTCATCACTCACTGCACCCTAGTACAGACGAAACACTAAAGCCAGAGGTCTGGCCTGTTCTCGAAAGTTAGGGTTCCTCTCTCCGTGGAATGAAATGCCAGCATGGAAATTTGAAAGTTTGCACCTGCCAATGACATGCTAAGGGTACTATTACAAATCAATCAGACTGGTATTCCTGGGTGTGTTGCAGGGATTCTGCACATACACAGAACTATGCGCAGGATTATGAGACCTCGTGTATAGGGACTGTGCCCTCCTGCCACCTTAGTGCCCATGAGCCCAGGACCGACTAGGTATAGTGTTACACTCGCTCTCCTACACACTCACGGAGAAGCAAATGATTAGACACCCCAGAACAAAACACTCCCAGATCTCTCAGGAATCGCGATAACAAGACACACCTTTTCCCTCACACTCTCATACCTGTCCACAATAAGATCTGACCGAGACACGAATATAGTTCAAAATGTTTATTTTAACTATCGTGCTCTAACATGCAGTATACCTGCCACAACAAGCAGAAAAATGCATAACACGAATATAGTTAGCACTGCAGATAGGCCATACATCATAAAGGGAGATGCCATCATATAAAGACAATGGAGAAAGGACTATAGTGCCTAACCTCCCTCCCTTGGTAAGAAGAAGTATTATTATTTAATAGAAGATCTCTGGGCTTTGTCAGCACACCCCATACCTTAGACTATAGATGGGATTTCTACATCGTAGTTGCGTGTTGCTCTTCTCCCTGGAAAGGTCCCTCTCGAAGTGTGTGTTACCTAAACATGTATCCCCGTAATATCAAAGTACGAGCTTCCAGCAGCAGCTGCGTTAGTGTGTTTTGTCTAGGTGCTAGGGCTTGACCAGAATAGAATAACAAGGGGCATTGTTTATCGACTTTGCACACAATGTACAGACTAAACTCCAGGAACAGGCAGAGAATGAACACAGCAGACAGTTCTCATGTGAAAGGCATAAACACAGTCTTGTAAAAATAAAGCCATGTAGTAACGAGCGCAAAAGCTGCATCATGGCCGCAGGGCTCATGCTAACTTAGTGATGTCGACAATGTACCCATCGGCCACGTGACACCCTCCCCTTGGCCAGGTCGTAGTATATAGAAAAACAGAAATGCAATGGTGGGATACCACTTTGACTGATCACAATTCTCCAGGTGTACCAGGCACGGAAACACTAGTCCCTAGTTTTCACTGTCCGGAAAAGCCAGGTGAAATCACGTGAGGGTCGAGGAAAGGGCAGTGGGAACATGTGGCACAGGGGCACAGCTGGCCCAGCCCAATGCCCTTCTGTATATAATGGGGGGGCCATACAATCCTCCCCCGAAACAACTCACAGCCTGCCTTGCGCACACCCTTCCCTTCCCTCACTCCGCCAACACCATTCCTCTAGTCGGGGTTACACCATTTCTCTACTCGGGGTTAACTACCCGCTCATAGCAGGTGACAAATGGGAACTGAATTGTCCCTGGAATCGGGAGAATTCATGAGAATTTGGACCCTACAATCCCAAGAATGCCTAAGTATTCCCCATTCAAGAGACTAAAAAGCATAATTGCATGGTGCATAGTTGCAATTACCGCCCAGAATTTGGGATTCTGGACCTGTAATGACCTGGTAACTTTGACACTGCAGCTCTGGAGCTTAACACAGTATTAGCCTGATGACTTTTTGCATACCCTGAGCATTATATAAATTGAGGATGAGAAAAATACCATCACCACAGAGCACCAATGTGCCCCTTCCGAAGAAAATGTCTTCACCTCAAGTTCACGGCCTGCGTGAACGATTATGGCTTCCTGAGGCCCTCTAGTGGGTACTTTGTTAAAAGACTGCAATGCTGCAAATTTCTAAACTTTCTGTTTACACAGATTAATGAATGGTTAATGATTGCTCTATTAGCTTTTCAAGTGTTACCTGTTACAGCCAAATTGGTTATGGGATTTATAAAAAGACTGCGTTCCTCCAGTTGTCCTTAAACCTAAACAATCACATTTTCCAACAATGTCAAACAAACCAGATTATGGTTAGGTTTTAGTTCAACTCTTTTTTCATTTTTTTTTCTCAAATTGGAAAATACGTTTTTAGGTAACAAATACATGCTTCTACACCTCATAAAATATGTGGTATTAGGAAGTTTTTCCTAACCATTTTTCTCACTTAAATCAACCTTTATTGTCACCATGTAGCTCATTTTGAGTCCAGATAAAATCAGTATTCAAGCGGAAACAATAAACTGTTTCCGCTTGAATTATGAATCACGATTCAAAGTTTTACAGGAAAACCCACACATCTGCTAATTTACCACCGCACATTTCACCAGAAAAATCCAGCTGAAATGTAAATGAGGAAACCTGTCAAAAATGAATGGCAAAGTATGGAAATTGGCGAGCAAACATGGATTCCCGAGGTTATCCCTCATTCCGAGGATCAAAAATTGTAATCAGGAGAGAATCCCACAGCTGCTAATTGCTGCACCTCGACATAATTTATAGGTGCAAAATCTTGCCTGCGAGGCACTTGTAACAAGACCCATCCAGTTTAAATTGGATGTGAAGTACCATTAGGCAGATATGAGGTTATCCTAGAAAGTCAGTTGGTGAGACGTAGGGAGGTGGCGCCTCAAAGAAGTACACAAGAAATGTGTTTGTCCATATAAATTGAAGGAATGCAGTGCTAATAGGGTAGGGAGAACCACCCCACTCCCTAAAATGTAGTCTAAGACAACAAAGTAATAAACAGATCACCCTCAAGCGCACGCTAACATATAATATTGATAATAACGGTCAAAGATTGACAGTTGTCTTCTTTATTTGTTTTTGTATTCTCTCATTCAATTGTTGAAATCTTTTAGCATCATAAGTCAACACGTGTTTCATCGCTCAAAGGGAAATATCCTGCGACTTCCTCAGGGTGAAAAAGAGTACAAAAAGTAGAAAAACACTATAATAAAACAAGGTACTTTGGGGCCGATTCACAGAACTAATCTGAGACAAAATCCTAAACTTACTACTTCTGGTATTCACAGAAGGCACTTACGATTTTTGGTATTCACAGAAATCACTTACGACTCCTAACTTTACGTCCGCAGTCGGGCCGGAATCTCCGCACCCGGACCGTACTCTCCGCACTCGGACTGTACTCTCCGCACCCGGACTGTACTCTCTGCACTCGGACCGTACTTTCCGCACCCGGAGAGTACTCTCCGGCTAGGGCCGTACTCTCTGGCTCGAGCCGTAATCTCCGGCTCGGGCCGGATAAAGTGTAATCAATGGGCTGGAATGCAATTTTTGTAAAAAGGAATATTAGGAATGTGTGATAAATGGTAGAGGAGGTCATGAAAAATAGTCTGGCCAGGGAAAAGGGTATGGCCAGACACTACATCATAACCCAGAAAAGTTTGCTCCTTTCTATCATGGTACATGGAGTGCATAATTTGCGCTCCTCTCAGTTTTGACTGTGGTGTCAACACTACAGTCAACACAAAGGGGAGCGCCCTTAGTGTTGACTGTGGTGTTGACACTACAGTCATCACTGAGGGGAGGGCAAATCGTACCATGATACAAAGGAGCAAACTTTTCTGGTTATGATGTAGTGTCTGGCCATACCCTTTTCCCTGGCCAGACTATTTTTCATGACCTCCTCTACCATTTATCACACATTCCTAATGTTCCTTTTTGCAAAAATTACATTCCAGCCCATTGATTACACTTTATACGGCCCGAGCCGGAGATTACGGCTCGAGCTGGATAGTACGGCCCTAGCCGGAGAGTACTCTCCGGGTGCGGAGAGTACAGTCCGAGTGCGGAGAGAACAGTCCGGGTGTGGAGATTCCGGCCCGACTGCGGACGTAAAGTTTGGAGTCGTAAGTGTTTCTGTGAATACCAAAAATCGTAAGTGCCTTCTGTGAATACCAGAAGTAGTATGTTTAGGATTTTGTCTCAGATTAGTTCTGTGAATCGGCCCCTTTGTACCTACGGTACATTGTTTATCCAAACAGTGACTTTTTTAGCCTGCATTCCATTTCGACAACCTTAATGGCGTCCAGGCAGTGGAAACCCATGCATATAAAACATAACCTACATTTAATCAAAGTGCCGGTGCTTATGTTGCTCACTTAGGTGGCTTGTGACTTTAAACTCAGGACAACGTCGAACTGAATACACGGTTAAGAGAAATATTGCAGTGTGTGATCTATCTAGCAAAAACCAAGTGATGATATTCTCAGCGAAGGAATGCCTCTTTATGTTGCCTTTATAGGTGTCATTAAACGAAATTGGGGGGGGATACAAAAGTCATAGTACCCTTTGTTAATATTTTAAACTAAAATGTGAAAGAATGCGATGGACTTTTATGTCTATACATTACCTACATTCTCTTCCAAAGTTCCTATTAGAGTAGGAATATAATAGCAAAGGCCACAGTATCATAATTGTGTGTCCCCACTGGACAATATTTATCGTAAAGCTCACTGGTTAGCCATTATTAGGGTCATCATCATCATAAAACTTTATTCGATCTTTTTACAAAAGGTCATAAAAGTACATAACAATATATAAAGCCACAATATAAAATCACATAAAAATGAACTTCAGATCAAGTCATGCCAGCCTTATCAGGTTCGTAGGTACTGGCCCCCAAGTACTACATGGTCAAAGTTGTGCAAAATACATTGAATTAAAAATTAATAAAAGAGTTAAGAACCACTGAGGGAAAAAAAGGCCCCAAACTTCGTCCCTAGGTCACACGGTTCCTCTTCCGTATGCACGCCCACAGAAAGGATCCCACAGCAAAACAAACCATTGGGTTAGGTAATGATTTTAAGTAATACAAAGCTACCCGACATTGCCAAAAATGGTTCCTCTGCAAAATGGGGATGATAAATTTCTTTCTTTCCTGGGCGTACATGCTACAAAAGAGTACCAGATGTAGATCGTTTTGTGGTGACCTAGAATCGCAGGGGCGCATGGGCAAATCCGAGTGTTTGAATCTTCCGGCCGGATATCCCAACATCAAAGGAATCAGATTCAAACAGAATCTCATCAGAATGAACTGATGAGCTGAGAACGAGACCTCTGCTAAATAAGAGAACTCGTTCTCTACCAGTGGTGCGGTCAGTTGATACATCCGTACCATCTGTGCTCGGTAATTCCTCTCTCTGTGATCATGTTGGGCCCTCAACTTAAAAACCTCAACCAATCTGTGCCTAGGAAATTTCTTGCACGAGTCAGGGTCATTAAAAAGGTTTATCAGACCTAAGGCACTAAGTTCCCGCTCAACATAATTTAGCCATCTACTCTTAGTGGGGTTCTCCAACTTTGGCAAATCGCTAATAATTCTTTTATTAAGGGGGACAGAGTCCCTACGCCAAATACAAAACAAATTCCCTTTTCACTGCTAAATATGTATTATGTTTGTAAATGTAGTACTCAAAAAGGCAGGGTAAAAGGCAAACAGCTAATGGCCAATCCTGATGTATATTAGGAAACAAGTGAACATAATCATACAACAAAATTAGTTATAGTGATAAATAAGAACTTTTTTAGTTTTTTTCTTTTTTTTAAGTTTCAAAAGTAAGTTCATTGAAATAAATTGAGAAAACATCAATACTTCATACAATTAAACATTAAAGATTACATAGGAAGTAGCACTAATATTACGTATTTTGTCTTGGAGTGAGAAAAAAATACTTTAAGAAATACAAAGAGCTGGTTCTTGAAAGCCTTTATATAAGAAGAAATAAGAAGAAAGACTTCATAAATTAGAAATATGCAGTTGTATGAGTAATTCAGAAATAACATACTAAACATTGTCATTTTCAATAGAAGGGAAGTCAGGGAGGCTGAACAACTTCTTGTACCAAGGGGATGGGAGCGAAGGATTTTTTTGCGCTGTTATCTAAAAACTGTCTGACAGGAGACCATAGTTGTGCACGTTTCTTAGCAAGAGATATAGGATATACAAAAGTTGTATCCAATCTGTGGTTATGACAGACAGTGTGCCACCAAGTTAAGTATGATAGTTTAAATGCATCCTTTCAATTCTTTGTTATCTGTTGAAAAGCGACTGCTAGCAACAAGTCTATGATTTGTACTTTTGGTTGCTCCATATTCCAATCGACAGATAGGCTTCCCAGAAAAATGTTATTGGGTGAAAAGGGGGCTGTGGTATTAAAGATAGTGTTAATCTGAGTCCAGATTTGTTTCCAAAATTCTAATAGGTATGGACATGTAATTAGTAAATGTTTTAAATCAGCATGCTCAAGGGAGCACGACCTACAAATGTCAGGAATTTCGGCATACATTTTGTGTAAGGTCATTGGTGTTAATAGGAGCCTGTTATAAATGAAGAAAAGAGTTTATGTAGTGTTTGCTGCTCTAGATGATTTCCTGATTTTTGCCCATATCATTTTCCACAGGAAGATGGACCATTCTGTGTCAACCAAGAAAGTTCTATTTTTGTTTTATCCCTGTCAATGGAAGAGTGTGTGTTAGAAGGTGGTTCTGACCATCTGAGCTGCCCGGATTTTTCGCTTTTTGAACACCTATTTGTTGAGCTTTTACTATGGGAGAGCCTCATAAGTTGGGACTCATCCACAGTGAACTCATGATGAAAGGGACTGCATGCGTATTTTACCGGTGTCCCCCTGGTACAATTAGGCCGCTGCGCTGCAGCCAGAGTAAGGGGCACGGGGCTGGTTACATGCAGACACGTGTGTACATGCGTGTGCACAAGTGTAAGGGCTGCGCAGGGGAGATTACTGGCGTGCGCAGCCCAGGAGCAGCTACAAAGTGAATGGTGTGGCAGGACTTATGCAGAACTGGGTGGTGACATGGAATAGGCTTTATACAATGGGAAGAAACATTTGAGGGAAAGTCAGTGTGCTTTACTGTTTTCACTCCATTACTCTCCTATGAGGATGGGGAGCACATGGGCTAGTTTCACTTTCCTAGGGCCTACAAATTCCAGACACGCACTAAAGTCCACTGTAACTTATGTGAGAAGAAGGATTCTGCAGAGTCCAAAGTCATATTTGTACTGCTTTTGGGTCATCCGGAAATGTCATCTTTCTCTGAGTCAGCTCATAGCCAGGGCCTTGCTGGGGCCGACCCTGCCAGGCTGAATTAATGACCTTCCTCCCCAAGCTGTAGCATCAGAGGCCCAGCCCTGCACAACAAGCATTCCAAGGGCGAAGGCCTCCACTCCAAGAAGAGAAGATGGGTGGAGCTACAGGTTCATCCATCAGCAGCTGACACCTGGTGCCAGGCACCAAGTTGCTCTGGAGAGAAGGCAGCGAGGGGGGAAGGGGCTCTCAGAGACCATGTGGCATGAGACCCCTGGATTACGCCATTTTGAACAAACCCAGAGGCCTGGGAAGGAAGGAGGGAGCAGGGGCAGAGAGGTGATGTGTCGCTGCCTGATAGGGCAAGAAGAGACTTCCTGCCAGCCCCCTCCAAATTCTTTTAAAAGGTCTTGCACAGGAAGAGGAGCTCTCTCTGGGGTGTGGTCTGCTGAGGAAGACTGGTGCTGGAGCCTGGCGCCATGGGCAGCTGGAAGGAAGAACCTCCAGACTGGCCCAGGACCGTGCAGTGGGCCAGGAGGGGAGACCAGGACCAGTGAGCAGAAGCCTGGGCCTCTGCGCAAGGAGAAGAGAGGCCCAGGAGGAGAGCCAGGCAAAAAGCTGGCGCAGGGAGCCAGTGAAGACAGCTCCCTGCTGAATCCACCCTCCGTGAGACCAGGAGGGCGAAAGAAGGTGCTCCCAGTGGCTGGGGAGCGCCACCAGGAGCAAGAAGAGGCCAGAATGGAGAAGATCGGGTGCCTGGGGGCTGAGATATGCCCCCCAGAAGGTAGGCGACCCTTGACCTCTGAGAGGACCGACGGCGAAGCGCGTGGGGCTCCGCTGCCGGTCCTGGATGTGCCCCCCGGGAAGGGTCAGGTCCCGGGGGCTGCCCCCACCAGAAGTTCCCGTGAAGGGGCCCAACCGGGGTGCCAGGAGCCCACCCTGGCCCCGGCGTCACCGGAGGGCAGGGAGCACCGTCGCGCCCCGCAGCGATGTCTCTGGGGCCCGGGATCCCAACTCCGGGCCCCGTCGCCAGAAGAAAAGCCAGGGAGCGCCATCGCGCTCCCCGTGAAGATTGGCCCGGCCCGGGACTCCATCCACGGGCCCCCGACGTGAGGGAAGAGGAGGGGGAATGCCGCTGCACTCCCCCACGGCCGGAGGAAGGTGGGGGGAGTGCCGTCGCACTCCCCCGAAGAACCGCCTGTCAAGCGGCAGCCGCCGGGTCTGCCCACCAGAGCGGGCAGACCAGAAAAGCAGCGCTGGCTCCCGCGGCCGCACACGAGGGTGCGGGCCAGACTGGGAGCCAGCCGGAGCAGCCGGTGGTGGGCTCCCCGGGCTGCCCTCACCGCCCACTTTAAACGGAACCGAAGTACGGGTGCCTGGGTGGGACCGGGCCCCCGAGATGTGGCAGAGGCAGCCGGGGGTGGGCTCCCCAAGTTGCCAGCACCTCATCTGGCAGTACGGGGTCCGGTTGGGACCAGGCCCCCAACACAAGGTCGGAATGCGGCGCAGGGCCGCCATCGCGGGCAGCACGGCTCTCCCCGGAGCAGCGGGAGAGCCGCTCATCTAAAATGCAGAGATGGGGGAAGAGCGCCCCATAATGCGTTGCAGGCCCGAGCCGGCCTGCAGGAAAATGCCTGTGTTTTTTTTCTGTGTGTGGTGGCCCCAGGAGGACGGGGTCACCGCGAGAGGTGTGCCAAGGTGCAGGGGGAGCTGCAGGAGCAACGCAGTCTCCCCCAGTACGAAGATAGAACATCCCTCCCTAAGTCTTTGGGGACTTACAAAGAATAACCCCTCAAGGGCTCAGCCAGGCGTCATCAGCATCCCCATGGCTGGAACTTTTGTTCTGCAGCTGGGGGTGACTTAGGGACTGCCTCAAGGTGTGAAGGGCTGAGTTGGGGATGTCTGGAGAAGGGCATCCCCTGGAGGTGAAGAGGTGTAATTGCACCACAAAGGCATTTAACCATGTTATTTCTTTTTAGAGGGTCTGAAAGGCACATGTGTAATGTGATGTACCTGCGTAAGGTAGAATCATAAGCAAAGTGGGGTTATGTTGTTAGACATTCCTGCTAGGGTGTCTGGCTGTATATGCTTAATCCTGTGATTCAACTGTGATGCCTTTTAGGGGCTTTAATTGCAATGCATTACAACTGTTATCATCCATGATAAATACCTCATTTAAAGTGATGCCCAAACATGTATTCTTGCTACTGCGTTAGGGGAGGAACAACCCAGACTGTTAGCTACTAAGATGTAGGGGTGCATACTGTATGGTCAGTGTACAATGCTCAGTCAGGGTTATGTGTCCCCAGGGCATGTGTACCTATTTTTAATGCTTGTTGAGATGATGGGGTGGGTCGCCACTGGGATGGTGCCAGTTGGCAAGGCCCTCACTCCAGGTTGTGTCAAGCCACTGCATTAGGGGGCAAGATGATGTGCATACATGGGAGTGGTGGTACTAGACCCCACCCCCCCTGCGGGAGGGGTGGAGGTGTTATGCAATGTCACAAAGTAATTCCAACAGCTTATGTATATTTGTAAATTGGTGCATAGTATTGAGTAGTGTGTGTCTAATAAATGTACTCTTACTTTTATAAAGCAAAGTACAGACTGGACAATCAATTATTGAGTGTTATTTCTGCGTACTTGTAATGGCGATTACTAGCCTACACCACCTCCCTTGAGTAAGCCTTAGACTGCTCTGCAACGCTACCCTCTGAGAGTCAAGCGCTACAATAGGGTGTTTGGTTCCCAGTGAAGGACAAATGTGACATGTTATTTGTGCAGGCCTCACAGATACTGACTCGTTTTCCAACAGTGTGTCAAGCGAGAATAAATACTAGAGACTTTGGGGTTTATGCGGAGGACGTTATACCATGTAGAGTCAGTCAGAGAGGAGGGAGGGCTTAGAGATTGAAAGTAAGTGTGTGCTAAGAGTATTGCAGTTTGTAAAATTGAAAATTTGTGTTGAAAGGAAAGAGGTAGTTGAAAAAGAGAGCGCACCCTCGGGAATGTAAGAAATGTGCCTTGTTCAAACAGTTGATGTACCCAGAGTAGTCCCTTATTTCTCCATGTTTTCCAGTAGATGGGTTTATTTTTGACAAGTATATATTTGTTGTGCCAAATAGTGCAGGCGAGAAAGGTGTCAAGATTTTTCGGGGTAGAATAAAGGACAGTGTTTAATACCTTACAGGAGTTTTTAATAACTGCAGTGGAAATCTTTTGTGGTTAACGAGTGAAGGATAGGTATTGGTGAAATGAAAAGGGTGACAGAAATTACTTATCTAGCTCAACCCATAGTGGGGAGTCTGATGTTGAATCAGACACCCACTTGGATAGCTGTCTTAATAGGAATGCTTTATGATATTTAGGAAAATCAGGGAAGTTTACACAGCCTTCCGATTTTGGAGCAACAATTTTTGCAGCGACATTCTAGATTTTCTGTTCTTCCATAAAAAAGATGAGAATGGATTTAATTTTATGAAAAAACTTAGGGGCATATTATCAAGGGTTGGCGATATAATTATCGCCGCTTTAGCGTCCGTTTTCGGGCGAAAAGCGGCGATAATTATATCGCAATATCATCAAGGACACGCTAGCGCGTGTTTCCTTGATGTAGAGCCCGTTTTTTCACAGCCTCGCCTTGCATCGCTAATGAGATGCAAAGAAGGCGTGGCTGTGAAAACAACACAAGTTAATATCGCGAAGGCAGCTTCGCGATATTAACAAGGAGGTGCAGCGATAAAAGAAATCGCGCTACCTCAGCTTTAACTCAGGAATTTAACGTCTGTTAAATTCCTGACTTAAGCATACTTTTCATGGGAGATGGATTCTGCTGATACGACCACAGGGTCGTATCAGCAAGGTTATCGCCGTTTTCCATGGAACATCGCTGGAAAACCAGCGATGTTCCATGGAAAAAAAGCTATCGCAGGAATAATTATCGCCATTGCGCTATGCGTTGTTAATACAGCGCTAGCATGGCGATAATTATCTGCGGTAGCCGGCGATAACTATTCTCACGCTGTGAACGGCCAGCGATAATTATCGCTGGCCGTTGATAATATGCCCCTCAGCTGGTATGAATATTGGAATATTGGATATAATGTAAAGTATGATAGGGGTCAACACAATTTTGATAGTATCTAGGTGACCCCACCAGGACAGGTAGAGAGGGTGCCATTTTGCAGTGAGTGTAGTTAATTTATCTAAGCATTTATCAAAATTCAAGGAAATTGATGTTTTAATAGATGGGGTGAACCATAGCCCAAGATATTTGATATGTTGAGGGCTCCATGTAAGGTTAGAGATTGAGAATTCCTCCTTAAAAGTGTATTTGGTTAAGGGCAGCATTTCACATTTCTCATTATTTAGTTTGTAACCAGATGCCATCTTAGAGGAGTCAACCTCTTTCAAGAATGCTGGGAGTGTATGTTGTGGTTGAGAAAGGAACATTAGTACATCGTCTGCATAAGCCACTAGCTTAATCTGTTGGGTGTTAGAAGTGAATCCAGTTATGAATTGGTTTTGTCATATTCTAGATAAAAATGGTTCCAGCGCCAGATTAAAAAGAAAAGGAGATAAAGGACAGCCTTGACGCACTCCTCTATGTAAAGTAAAATAGGGGGAAATAAGACCATTAGCGAAAATAGCGGCTTTGGGTTCAGAGTAAAGTAAAGAAATTAGGAAAATGATTTTCGGGCCAAATCTAAACCATTTAAGTGTGTGAAAGATAAAGGGCCAATAAAATCTATCAAAGGCCTTTTTCTGCATCTAAGGCAATCGCTGCAAGGGGTTCCGAATAGTGTGATGTTTTGGACAAAATATCAAAAAACAAACGTGTGTTGTCAGTAAAATAACGCCCCTTGACAAAGCCCGATTGTTCCTTGCCAAGTAGTTGAGGGAGATATGATTCGAGTCGGAGGGCTAATGCTTTAGATAAAATGTTGTAGTCAACATTGACTAGAGAGAGGGAGGAGCCAAGTGTCGGACCAAGATGGCCGCTTGAGCTCTCGGCTCCGCCGCTACTATCTCCCCAGACCCAACATCCTGCCGATATCCTGTCCCTAATGGTCGGCGATTGCAGCAGAAAGTGAGCGGTGACGATCGACGTTGTCCCGACTCTCTGACACCGCCCGGAGCTGAAGATACCGGTGCCGGTCAGTTGGGCCTGTTCGCTGGTGCTCGACCGGGGACTAAGGTGAAGAGGAGGCGGCCGTGACGCGCACGGGAATCGGATGCCCGGACCGGAAGTTGCCGGTCGAAGCGCAACTTCCTCACCCGGCGGAATCCCACCTTCTGAAGCAGCCCGTCTCCTCCTGAACCGAGTATGGAGGTAGCACCACAGGCAACGCAATAGGCAGCGGCGTGGGGGGGTCGGAACTTTGAGGACAGACAGGAGGGGTGAGAGCGACCTGAGTTCCATTTCCCCCCCCCTCTCAGCGGCATTTATTGGGGAGGTGCGACTGGGGCCACGATTGACCTGCTTCCTTGCCTGTGCTCTCGCGTCGGCCTGACGGCGGAGGGTGGCGCCGACCGGACCGGGGAATGGATCGACAGTAGAGGTGACATCTATCTGTGAGAAGGCCGAAACTCCACGCGAACCACGCGCCTCCGGTGCCTCCCGCCCCTGGCTGGGCACCTGCGCTGATCTGAACCACGAGCGGGGACGAACCACGGTAGTGACCCCTCGGCGGCGATCTGGACCGGACACTACCTAAGCGACCTGTGATACAGAGGGACAATGGCGAGTAAGACGGACTCGGACAGGGGCCAGGCCAAGGGGTCCAGGGGGTCAAGACAGATCCAATCGAACAAACTAGATCGCTATACCCTGCCCAGAGGCTCGCCGACGGATCCGCATCATGCCCTTAGGGTGGGGGAGATCTCTGCGAGCCCCACTCCGGAACTGACCCTGCAGGATGTCATGGCAGCCATAGAAGGGGTCAAATCATCCCTGGAACATAAAATGGACACCATTTCAATAGAAGTGAACCTAATCCGGGCCGACCTAACAAAGATGAACGAAAAAGTCAAATCCCTGGATATTAAGACGACCGGTCTAACGGACGACGTGTCGCAGCTCCAGCAAGAAGTACGCGATCTTAAATCCTTTTGTGAGACGGCCGAACGTAAACTTGACGACTGCGAAGGAAGGTCTAGGCGTAATAATATCCGCATTTTAGGGGTGCCCGAAAAATCAGAAGGGCCAGCCCCTGACCTGTTCGTTGAGGACCTTATCCTGAACCATCTTAAACCCAAGGGACTGGGAATTTTTTTTACCATAGAACGTGCCCACAGGATCCCGGGTGGGCGACCCAGGCCCGGGCGCCTCCGCGCCCTCTCATTGCACGGGTCCTCAACTTCAGAGACAGAGACGCTATCCTGCAATGCGCCCGAGCGACACCCCCCTAAGCTACGAAAATGCCGCCCTCTCATTCTTTCCGGACTTTACACAAATGGTGCAAAGGCAGCGTAGAACATTTCTGGCCGTCAAGAAGAAACTTAGGGACAAAGGACTGAGGTACGCCATGATGTTTCCCGCGCGTCTACGTGTCGAGGACGGTGGAAGGGTATGGTTCTTCGAAAATCCTGAGCTGTCCTCAGATTGGCTGGACAGTCGATCCGCTGGTGACCCCCGGGGAAGTAGTCGAGATGGAGATCAAGCGTCACAGGAACGGGAGTGAATACTGGCTAACAGGCGGGCGGCCTGTATGAACATAACCAGGTACCGGGGTTTTAAGGCCCCACAGTCGGACGACAGTTTCATGGAACAGTAGCTATTCAGCAAGGCACTCCATGACATTATGGGAACAATTTATCAGGGACGAATGGGTTTGGGATAGTGGGAAGGGGCACCGACCTTTCTCCTCTTTACTACCTTTAGTTATTGTACGTTCTAGGGTATTGGGTGACAGGCACTCTGCCAGTTTGTAATGGGCAGTTTTAAGTCCAGAGAGCAGGGACGCAGGGAGGGGGTTGTTGGAAAAGGGAGTTGGGAGGGGTGGGTTGTTTTATTGGTATATGTATTTATCGATACATGATTTGTGTACAGATTGTTCTTTCGGCAAATTTTATAATCTGCATGACCAAGGCTATGGGAGACACATACACTTATGACGCATACGCAGTGGGATAAAAGTGCGAAGATCCTGAGCTGGAATGTCAACGGGTTGGGGGACAAGGTTAAACGCAGTATAGTACTCCAATATATTAGGAAGCAAGCTCCCGACATTGTCCTGCTTCAGGAGACACACTTGATAGGTAGCTCATGTAAGGCACTGTGCAGATCTGGCTATAAATTAGTGGCACACGCAGGATTCACCAAAGGCTCCAGAGGCGTGGGTGTAATGTTGAAAAATACCTTCCCGCTCACTATAGACCGTATTTGGGCAGACGACAGGGGCCGATACGTGGGTGTCACGGGGTCCTGGGAGGGGCGCACTACCACACTGGTCTCAATTTACGTTCCCCCCGGCCTCCAAACCACCACATTCCAGGACCTGCGTGCCACTCTCATCTCACTACCTGAGGGGGTGTTGTTGCTGGGAGGGGACTTTAATTCTGTGGGATCGGGAGAGCTTGACCGCCATCCACCGCTGAAACCGGGGCCCTCGCATAACTGGTTGCCTGACTTTCTTGACACCATGGGACTAGTGGATGGCTGGCGCACATATTACCCTGACAGAATGCAATACACGTTTCACTCGGGGGCTCATGGCAGCTTCTCCAGACTAGATTACATCTTGATCCCAGCCCACCAAGTCTCGCATATCCATGAAATTAGACATTTGGCTAGGGGCATTTCGGATCACTCACCACTTTGGGTTCATATACTTCTTGACCAAGCCCGGGTGGGAAGGGTGGCCCCTATTAACCCCTGGCACCTTCGCAACCCTAAAATCCATCAAGAACTCACCAAGACAATTGATACATATTTTGCCGAAAACCTGGGCACTGTGGACTCCTCACAGGCGCTCTGGGAAGCATTTAAGACTGTGATTAGGGGAGAGGCCCTGTCCCTGATATCCGGACAAAAGAAAGAAAGATATAAAGCAATTACAAGAGTAGAGGATGAGATCTCTCACCTAGAGAGAGAGATGGAGATAACGGTCACACCTGCCACAGCTCACTTGTTGCGACTCAAACAGGATGAATATAAGGCACTATTGACTGAAAGAGCGAAAGTGCTGGGGAGAGAGACGCTCGGTAGACTCTATGATCTCGGGGATAAAGCCGGGAAACTAATAGCCTGGCTTGATAAACGCGAATGGGCAAACAGGTTAGTCCCAGTCCTTCACGAGGCTAATGACACTGAAGTAACGGATCCGCAGGACATAGTAAACTGCTTTGCCAGGCACTATAAATTAATATACTCCGCAGTGGCGTCTTATACTGAAGACGAATCTTTCGAACTACTGCGCGACATCAAACTTCCCACTCTTTCCCTAGACGATCAACGTCTTTTAGATAGCCCCCTGACTAAAGAGGAAATAGCGGCAGCAATCAGGTCATTGCGGTCAGGAAAAGCTCTTGGCCCTAACGGCATCCCAATTGAATTGTATAAACTCAGCCCTGACAAATTGTCCATTCATCTCAAGAACATGTTAGAGGAAAGTAGAGACATAGGAGTGCTCCCTATTGATCAACGTATAGCTAACATAGTAACCATACACAAGGAAGGTAAGCCCAAAACGGACTGCGCCTCCTATAGGCCGATATCCCTCCTCAATGCCGAACCCAAGATTCTTGCTAAAGTCCTCGCCACTCGTCTCATAAACGTAATTCCGGAATTGGTACACCCGGACCAATCCGGCTTCATTCCGCATAGGAACACGGCGTTGAACCTACGCCGTGCTCACGGTGTTTTGGGCAGAGTGGACACGATTCTTGAGCCAGCTGTCCTCGTGTCTTTAGATGCCACTATGGCATTCGACACTATAGAATGGCCCTATCTTAGGGCGGTCCTCCGAAAGTTAGGGTTCGGCCAGGAATTCATGCGATGGATCCAACTTCTATATTCGGAACCCATGGCGCAAGTCGTGGTGAATAACAAAAAGTCAGACCCCTTTGCCCTGAGCCGGGGCACCCGTCAGGGGTGTCCACTCTCTCCCCTTCTTTTTGCACTGGCGCTGGAGCCACTGGCCGCGTGGATCCGCCAAAACCCAGTTATACAGGGAATGCGGTGGTCACCCGACTGGGAGGACCGCATTTCGCTCTATGCGGACGATATATTACTCTATTTAACAGAGCCCAAAAAATCTCTAATAGCAGTCCTTGACATCTTAGCCACGTTCGGTAAATACTCCGGTTTCCGGATCAACTGGTCTAAATCCCATCTCTATGTTCTTCGAGGGGACCCCCTGTGTTGCCCCGCAATTGTCCCATCCAGGTAAGCACCACCGGGTTCAAATACCTGGGTATATTTCTCTCCCGGGATCCTATACTCCGCTATGAAAATAATCTTCTCCCTCCACTGCTCCGCTTACGGCGAGACATTGCCAGCTGGAAATCCCTTCCCCTTTCCCTACTGGGCAAAGCTGCTCTTTTTAAAATGATGTCCCTACCCCGTTTTCTATATGTTTTGCAGAATACACTTGATCCAGTCCCTCCGAAATATTTCACAGAAATTGAAGGCCTCCAGAGAGACCTGCTATGGAACGGGCCTCCCCGTATAGCCCTGACTAAGCTAACGCTACAGTGGTACGATGGGGGCATCAGCCTTCCTGACATTAAAAAATATTACTGGGCGGCACACCTAGCTGCCATTAACCATAGCACTTATGGAGAACGTGACAATCCGGGCTATCAGATGGACAGGTGGCTCCTCCCGAGCGGGAGCTATAATCGACCCCTATACGCGAAATCTGGCAGATCCAAACTCACAGGGCCCACCGGCCACTCTGTCAAAGTGTGGCACGCAGCAAATAGATCTCTGGGGTGGGAGGGTAAATTAACATTGGCTACCCCCTGTGGGACTCCGCAAAGCTTGGTAACCTGTGGTCCTCGAAAGGATTTTCTAAATGGGACCTGATCGGTGTATCACGGATCGGAGATTTGTGGACACAGGGTGCAGTAAAACCCTTTGCCGCCCTTCAAACTCAGTACGAACTTGCGGATGCCGAACTTTTCCGATATAATCAGATTAGCCACGCACTATGCTCTCTCATCCCTAGAGGCACATCCCTTCCTGACGCGTCCCCTTTAGAGGACAGAATATTAGATGGTCATGTTCCCGATAGGACAATTTCATTAATTTACAACAAATTAATACACCACATGGACGATCCTCTCCTGGCTTTGAAGGGGAAATGGGTAGCTGATGGGATGGAATTGGACGATGAGGACTGGCAGGAAGCGGTCTCCTCGCCCCGGGTGGTAGCCATTTCGGCCCGACTACGACTTGTCCAACTTAAAATCCTACACAGAGTATATATGACCGGCCCTCGACTTGTGATGATGGGAAGAGCCGAGACAGGGGACTGTCGCAGGAAATGTGGCCTCACGGGCACATTCATGCATATTATATGGGAGTGCACCCTAGTCCAAAGGTACTGGAGAGAGGTACATGAAACTATGAGTACAGTACTGAATGTTCGTATACGCCCGGAGGCACGTAGATGCCTACTAAACATATGGGAGCCAACTGATCTTAACACACACCAAACGCAGTGGGCAACTTTGGGCTTTATGCTGGCAAAAAGAAATATCGCTCAAGCCTGGGGGGCGACGGCCCCTCCTACCTTAACTACCTGGGAAAACGACATGGACTGGTGCATGTTCAGAGAAAAGACAGTGTTTATTGCCCGAGGATGCCCCCGAAAATGGACCCACATCTGGTCACTGTGGAACGCTTATCGTGGCGATATCTGCACCCCCCCACAAACTGTAGATTCTGCTGATTGACTTCCCCATTGATTATCCCCACTGCATGTAAATTCGCTAATGTACTACCTTGATTGTCATGCATATTTTTATATTGTACCGATATTGATGCCGCTATGTTAATGATTGTTTAATAAAAAGTTTATAAAAAAAAAACATTGACATGAGAAATGGGTCTATAATTTTTGCAATGGCGCAAATCCTTGCCCTCTTTTGGGATGAGACAAATTAGGGCCTCTAAAAAGGAGCCTGAAGAATTGCGCGATTTGATAAAGGAGGAAATAAGGGTGTGTAGGTGTGGAAAGAGTATTTGGGCAAAATGCGAGTAAAATTCAGCTGTTAAACCATCTGGGCCTGGGGCTTTATCTTTTCGGAGAACCTTCAATGCGTTGAGCATTTCCGTCTGTGTTATGTCGGATTCCAAAAGGTCTAAGTTTGTTGGGGGATGTGCATGCTTTGGACAGTAGAAAGATAATGGGATATATCTTCGTCTGTAGGCTTGTTCTCTGGTGTGTAAAATGATTTATAGAATTGTACAAACTCTTGTAAAATTTCAGAGTCTTTATGTTTTGATGTTTGATTTGCATCAATAATGGATTCAATTTGGAGTTTGCTGTGCTTAATCTTGAGGTAATTAGCTAACAATTTACCTGATTTGTTTTGGCCTCCATAAAATTTCGCACTGGTTTTCAGTAAATATGAAGGAAGCTCTTTCCGTAGAATCCTTGTTAAACTCAATCTTAGTATTTATAAGTTCTGATAGACATTCTTTCGACTTAGAGGTGTAAAAGGAGTGCTTCAGTCTCTTTATCTTAGTTAGAAGTTCAGCATTAAGTATTCAGGATTTTCTTCGTTTGCTGGACACATATCTAATGATAAAGTCCTGTGTGGCAGCTTTGAAAGCATCCCAGATTGTATGGAAGGGAATATTGCCGGTTTAATTGATTTGAAAGTATTCATGAAAAAGGGAGACAAAAGAAGAGTTGCAATTGGGGTCTTTTGAGAAACGCAAGTTGAGGTAAAATATCCAGCTTAGTCCAAACAGGAGCGGGATCAGATATGAGTATGGGGCCTATATCAGCTGAATGCAAAGATTGAGAGACAAATGAAAATATGGTCAATTCTGGACTGGGCCTGGTGGGGTAAGGAGAAATAGGTGTCCTCTTGTGAAGAGGGATTGCAGAGTCTCCATGCATTCGTTAGGTTCCGTTGTTTTATGGTTTGTAGAAAAGCTTTATGTGCTTTATTTGGGGTGAAAAAAACCTTGGATTTTCGGTCTAGATAGGGATCAACCACCTGATTGCAGTCGCCTGCAAAAATAAAGTTCTCTGTGGGGCACTTTGCAAGTAACTGAGAAATTTGGGACCAAAATGGAGCATCACCATTAGTAGGGGCATATATATTGAACAAAGAGACTGGAATCCTCCCGGTCATTAAATTGGTGAACAGCCATCTGCCCTCATTATCTGATTCTTGAGAAATAAGCTTAGCATTTAGTGCCTTGTGACATAACGTTATAACACCATTTCTTTTACCATCACCAGGTGAGAAGAAAACTTCACCTACCCAGTTCTCTTTAAGTTTTATTGATTCAGATTCTGTAAGGTGTGACTCTTGCAATAAGGGTATATTAACATCTAGTTCAGATAAATATGATAAAACTTGTTGTCTTTTGATGGGGGAGTTTAAGCCTCTGAAATTCCATATAACAGTTTTTAAAGACATAAAATGCTAATACAAAGTAAATAATTAAATAAACCAGCATTGATGTATGGGGTATCAAACATAGACCATAATACAAGTACGAATATAATGACATTGAGAACCAATGGGTTAAGAAAGGGAGAGGAGAGAGAATAAGAAATATAGAGATGATACTGGAAGATATTATAGAAAGAAGATTTGAAGAAAGAACAAGGTAGACGTAGAGAGAAGAAAGATTGATGTTAGAATTACTAGAAGAAAAAAGATCATACCTACATAAATTTCAAAACACATAGGGGGTGGAGGGGATGAGGCCACATGGAACGATGACACGTCCAGACTCCATGAGGGAAGGCGGGAGGGACCGCAGTACAAACGACATGCAAAAGGGTAGGCCGTACAACAAGGAGATGGAACCTGTAAGGAGAGTAAAAAGATTAATATCGCCTAATAGCTCTTGTTAAACAAAAAACACTTATACAAGAAGTCATCAGAAACATCAAATACTACTTAGTACGTGCTATAGATGTGTCCATAGTTTCTGTTCTGCAAGAATTGAGGAAGCTTTTCAACCTGACCGGATCTTCATAAGTAGTTGTCCTGTTGTTGTAGGTTACTTTAAATAAACAGGGATGGAAGAGGCCAAAACGTGCACCAATAGAGCGAAGATCTGGTCTCATAGCGAGGAATTCTCTACGTCTGTCAGCGGTATCCTTTGCATAGTCTTGTGAAAAGAAAAGAGGATTGCCAGACCATGAAACTCGTTTTATGGATCTGACTGCTGACAAAACCCTAAGAAGATCAGTATATTCTAAAAAAATACAGTATGACCCCTCTTGGTTTTCTCATGTTGGAAGTCTCTGTATGTGGAGGACCCAGTCTGTGGGCACACTGAATATTAAGAAGAGTGCCTTCCAGTAAGTTTAAAACTGTTGGGAGAAATGACTTGAAGAAAGTGATAGGGTCAGGACCTTCTGCGCCTTCTGGTAAGCCATATATTCGCAGATTGTTCCGTCTGTTCCTGTTTTCGATCTGCTTCTGAAGAGATGTAACCTGGGATTGAAGAGCTTCTACCTTAAGACTGGCTGACCCTAGAGATTCAATGTTTTGTTCAGCTGTGGTGATTCTTTCTTCAATCTGTGTCCACCTGTCCGTAAGAATTTGTAATTTAGAGTTTGTCTCTTCTACGAATGGGCATAGAGCGGGAATCTCCTCTAAAAGAAGATCCATAGAGAGGGTCGAGAGCTGTTTTGGTGGGGAAGGGGGGTCTTTTTTCAGATGTTTAGTTGGTGCTTTGCTAGCTGCAGAAGGTGCATTAATATTGGATGAGGAGGCACCTTTAGGTAAGGAATTTATAGAGTCTTCCATTGATGCAAAGTGCGTGAGAAAATTTGTTCTGTTTATAAGCTTGTGAGTTGAAGGCGTCAGCAGAGTTTTTGCTTTTTCAATCTGCCCATATGAGGAGGCAGTATAGAGCAGGGTGAAATACTTTTAGCGTAAATATCCCCTTGTAGTAATTTTATGTGGTAGCTTGTTGAAGTAACACTACATATATGTAAGTAACATGAAGAAGGTCAGTGAAGCCCCTTATTCAGAAAGATGGAAAATAAAAAATAAAAAGGTGGGCACATATGAGGAAAAACGCCATGTCAGCACTTAAATTGATGGGATATGCCCTAAAATATAGTTGTATGGCTACTTCATAAAAGAGCAAGAAGTTAAAGTGGCTCTTGTCCAAGCCGCTTATTTAACCATTAAATGTTGCCTCAGAAAATGCAGCGTATGAATAGACGCGCTGAAAATGAGTATTGCATTCCTCTTAAGTACTGCTGAAAGATATGTAACAGAGGAAAAACGCCATGTAATATAGTTGCGCAATTATTTCATAAAAAAAAAAAAAAACAGGAAGTTCAAGCAGTATTCGTGTAATTCGCTTAAATGACCAGCAAATGTTACCTCAGTAAATGCAGCGTTGAGAGAGACGTACTGGAAATGAATATTTCATACCTGGAAATTAACATTTCATAACCTACACGTTCGGGACACAGCTTACTTGCAGCAGATGTAAAAGGCAGCTCAAGCCAACAGTGAGTAGCCGCTCCTGCGCCACCATTCCTCTGCTCCAGTCTTCATTGGGTGAGGGATTAGTAACTGTACAATTGCCATAATGAGTGTTGTTTCATTTGTATGTATATGTTTATATGCGTGTGAAGTTGATATCTATTTAAGAGCCACTTACCTTGTACTTACCTTGTCTATGTTTGAGCATACTTGGGGCATGGCATCAGCGGCCAAACTTCCCACTTTCCTGCTGAGCTGCAGAGACTCACTACATCTCCTGATGTATTAAACTTTCCAATGTGCCCCGATGTGGGTGCACCCAAACCCAGGAGACATGGAGGAGCACCCAAAGCCTGGAGGTCTGCTCGGGAGGGCACGGATCTGATTTGGACTCCGAAAGCGGAGTTTCAACCTTAAGATGATGGCTGCGTGGCAGTCTTCGAGTGCATCAGTGGTGTTGGTGTTAGTTTTTGGTTTAAATATTATTTGTTTGGTAATATAAACATTTAGCAATTGAAACAACAATACTAAGCTGTACAGAAATGTGTTTTCTTGTCATAGGCCAAACTAGGCCTCGACTCCACTCTGCATTTAGTAGTAGCTATGTTTTCATCCTGTTTTCATTTTTCATTGAGACCACATGCAGTAAAATGTCCTCTGTTTTTACATGCTGTTCTTGGAGAGCCTCTGAGAAAGTTATTTTGTTAAATTCCTGCTCTTCAAGGTCTCTTCCTTATCTGTTCACTGTAGACCTATTCATTTACAAGACCTTTATTCTTTATGTGATTCTGTTTGTGATTACACAACCGATGACATTAGGTCAGAGGAGATCATTATTATACATTTAGAGGGGCAGTATTAGTGGTATTTTGTGACGTTTTATAATGCTGTATTTTGATTTGTTGTTACATTTGCTCACTCTATGCTGACTATGTGATTTTAATGACTTTCTATGGTGAATTTCCCAATGAAAAGAAGTGTTTTGGGGGGTGAGCCAGATCTCTTTCCCGAGTCTTTAGGAATGCTGCTTGATTTTCTATTGATGTCTGAGATTTATACTTATACTGAAATAATATGCATCTTGATTGACTTTGATATATTTTTTTCATTCTGCAATGAACTTTAATATTTTAATAACCCTTCATGGTTTCCAAAATTACTGCTCTCAAGCGTCTTTTGAGTCAAGACTAATTCTTATTCATGACTATTTGAAATGCTATTTTGAATTTTATCTTTAGGGACACATTTCCTCTTCTATTCTTGAAGACAATGCTGCCTCCTACCCTGCATTAGGTGCTTTATTTCTAACATGTCAAACTAGCTGAAATAGTGCCAACAGTTTTCTGATCCTGCAACTGTCGGGTTCGTGTTGGACCCTGGTGGCCGTAATCTGCTGCCTGACATGCTACTGAACCAGAAGGCAATTTATGGTTTTGCTACGCCTTGTACCCTGCAGGTTGAAGTTAGCTCTTTGCCCCACAGTGAGTGCCTTGCTTTCTGTCTGACATACCCGGAAGCTCCAAGCCAGACCGACAACAGGAGGGTTGAGCCAACTATTATGTGCACTGACATTGCACCTTGCTTGTCTTGCTTGGTGGCTGAGTCAGGAAAGGCATACACTGGGGGCCCTGAGGGCAGCAGACAATCTCTGATTGGATGGGGGGCCTGGAGCTACTTTTAAAATGAGGCCCAGCCTACCATTGAAATGTGGGCTCTGACTGGAACGGTGGTCCCCCTGCATGAGAGACCGTGATTCCCCCCCCGTGCAGCCTCCCCCACAATTTTCCAAATGACCAGCCTTGGTTTTTTAGGTGAAGCTTGATCACTTCTCTATCCTCCCCCTCCATGGATTTTATCCCAGAGTGGTCTTGCAGACTTGGCACTGATCGAGATTACTTATTATTACTTAGTACCTTGAATGATTCCATTTGTGGGCCTCCTGGATCAGGATACCAATTGTTAGGGGCCCTCGAGGACACCTTGACTGGCTGAGATATGCTACCTTTCAACCACCCTCGGGGAGGCATCTAAACGCCTTCACTATGCTGTGTGGTCACAGTTCTACTGTCTCCGCCTCATGCCAGCAAGGTGAAGCTGAAATCAGATAGGACCTCCACTATGGAAGACCTATTGTAGTCCTCATTGGGAGATGAGTCTCTGGCACCAGTCAGAGTGAAGACTGCCCTGACGCCCCATAATGAACAGTTTAAGATTATCTTGAAGGCAATCTCTGACGTTAAAGGAGCACTAGGAACTAAAATTGATAAAGTGAAAATTGATAGGGGTCTCCTTTGTGTTAATTACAACAAATTTGCTGAGAGAGTCACAACCACAAATTCACACTGTCTGCAATACAGCCCTCAGTCCATGAGCTGTAGACTTGGGTGAAGTCACTTGCTGACACAGTGTGATACTTGCAGGACAAGGCTGAGTATTCGGAAAGTAGATCGTGAAGAAATAACATTTGCATTTTGGGTTTGCCCGAACAGATTGAGGGACAAAATGTGAAGTTGTTTCTGGAGTCCTGGCCGCTGGCTCACATATTGAATGGTTCTCTACCTCCCTTTTAGTTGTAGAAAACGTTCTTCAGGTTCTGGGCCGCCCACAGCTCCTGGGGCTTCACCCCTGTTCAATGGTGGCACGGATTCTCAGTTTTAGAGATCGAGACCACCTATTGCACGTGGCCCGACAACACAGACCAGGGGCAGTGGAGGGCGCTCAGGTTCATCTGTTTCCAGATTATACCCCCAGGGACGTAGAGGTTGAGAAGCTCCATTTTGGAGGTCAAGGCCAAGCTGCGGCAGTTAGACATTAAATAGTCCCACTTATTTCCTGCTGAGCTACATGCGATGAAAGATAATACAGTGCTCCTATTTGAATCCCCATCGACTAATTGGAACTGATTGGAGCTTAGTGGCATCTCTCTAGCAGGCAGAGACACATGGTTAAAATCTAACAGATGGAAAGGCCGTTCAGGAACCCAACTAACCCGCAAGATTGCTGGATGCCCATCATGATGGCAGCTAGAGGAGGAACAGACAAAAGGCGGTTGTGGAGCTACACAGACACCCTTGAGAGTGTGAACAGGTCCGTAGCCCCCAAGCTGAGGCAGTAGATTTCACATAAGATGCAGAAGGCTCATTAGACCCCCTGAAATAGAGTCCCGAGGTAACTCCCATAATGGCGGGCACTCTCATATGAAACTGTGAGATCTCTGGTCTTCACTAAGATGGATGCACCTGCAATGGTATGGACACACCAAATGGGACTGCAGATGCTGGTTCTTGCAGTAGGGAGGCGATAAGAACCAAGTCGTATCACCGGGGTGCAGGACTTGACACCATAGTTTCTCAATTGAGCTGTGCTTCCCCACCCAACTATGCTAAGTTCACATTTGTCCAATTGGGACAGACTGTTGTTTCTTTAGTTAGAAGTTACTAATCTGTTTTGTTATGTATGGTAAATGCACCAGGTTTCAAGCTGTGGTAATATGTAAGCGGAATGTCAATTACTTGTCCAGTAGTAGAGACGTGGGTTGTATATACAAGTATATGGTGGCTCAAATATGTTCTTTTCTGCCATAATAGTGGGTTGAGCGTCAGTTCCCATAGAGGTGATAAGTTGATTCTAGTATTTGATGCACAACAAATATAAATGTACTTAATGAGTGTGAAGGGCATGGCTTTATTGTCTGAAAGAAACAAATTACATTCCTGTCTGAAGCGCTGGAAGGTACATCTATTGTTTCTTCAGAAAATCCATTTACTCCAGGCAGGTTTGGTTGCATTATGGAGTTCTTGTGGTGGATTATCAGTGGGCACCGATTACTCCTCCTATGCAAGTGGTAGTTTTGATATGGGTGGTCCCGGGGTGCTTTTCTCACAGTCTCAGGTGTGTGTGGATTCAGAAGGGCGATATGTGCTGCTACATGGTGCCTTGGAGGGAAATTCCTTTCACTATTGCTAGTGTATATACTCCGAATGTGGGACAGAAAGTTTCTAGACACCATTGCTCCACTTGTGTCGAGCTACAGAGAAAACAGGGGGCTATTATAACATGGTGTTTGTTTTGAATCTTGATAGGTCTGTCCCTCCGTTGGGGGGTGTGCATAGTATAATGATAACAGCAAGTTTTCAACTTGGGTGCGTCACTAGCAGCTAATGGATATTTGGCGAGAGTTGCATCCAGAGACACGTGAGTTCTGGTATTACCCCGCACTCCATGGCCTCTTCACAAGATAGGATATATTTTTGAGGGCAATGTGAGTAGAAAGGCTAATTCAAGAGACGCAGTATATGACACGATCAGTCTCAGATCCCACTCCTCTTTGGCTCTCCCTGAAATGGGGAGAAGACGCTCCGAGAGTACTGCTTTGGTGCCTGCAGCTAGAAGCATTATATGGCACATGCTTTTGTGAGATTGTGGCATAGCAGATTGATCAATTCATGCATTGCAGGTCTAAACTCGCATTTAAATCTGTGGAAACTGTCTTATGTGATAGACTCGGTGCCCCAGAAGGCCCATTGCTCAGTGGTGGCATCGCTGGGCATAGGGAAGGCATTTGATACAGTGCTGTGGTCATAGCCCTTGCGGTTCTAAAGTGTAAAGGGTTTTGTACTGGCATACTGTTGTGGATTCGACTCCTTTATGCATTGACTTCCTGAAGGGTCAAACCTGGCCATATTGTCTTACATTAGTGTCCCATCGATAAGGGCTCTAGGCAGGGGAGCCTATTGTCACTGGTTTTGTTTGACTTGGCCATGGAGACCTTAGCAGCACATCTGTGAACTCGAACCAGGGATTGGGGTATCAGCCTTCCCAGCAAGGAACACATTATTTCCCTGTATACGTACAATTAGCTTCTCTTCCATTGTGATCACATGGGAATCTCCTCTCACACGTCCCTGAGGTGATAGTCGTGCTCCATGACTTTGCTCAGGTCTTGGGATTGAAGATTAATTGAGAGAAATCCTGCATGTTCTCTTTGAGGCAAACCTTTCCTTTAGTGCAGTGGGATTCATTGGGCACGACCTTGAAATGGGAGCCTAGATCATTCATGTATCTGGGGGTACAGATTTCCAGTGATGATGCAAGACTGTTCGAGGCTAATTTGGGTAGGGTACTCGCATCTACGAGACGCATCTTCCCTTCTGGTCAGGATTACCCTTATTCCCAACAGCGAGATTGTGATCATGACAAGTCGTTACAATGACTTGCTATAGGGGGCGCGTTGCGTGACTGCTGTTAGATGTTTGAGTCCAACACATTCCCTACTGTTGCGTAACCTGGAGTTGGAATAGTAATTTATACTATTCCTAAGTCCTGCAATTCGTTGTAACGACTTGCGTGTAAAGTAACACGTGGTAACGTTGCAGTCGCAGTAGTAAAGGCATGCAGTGTAAATGCATGCAGGGTTCCATCATACAACCCTACAAAGGTTATCCCCCCGGCCAGTCATCCTTGAACAGCTGTGGGAGTCCTAAGATCTCCGTCCAAGTCCAATGGCCCACTACTGGGGCTGAAGGTTAAGGCTCTCTCACTGCTGAAGGCGATGAAGTCACTGTTTGGTTGTATAAGGTCAATTTGCCACATCCTAATCTCCCTCCTGCCTGCTGTCCATATGTCACAGTAATGACAGGAGTGCCATCCCTGCTTCCAGACACTAAGGAATCATTTACACAACTTAAGAACAAGGTTTTCCATTGGCTCAGTAAATATTTAAACTTTAACATCAAAGAGTACAATGACATTATCCTTGTAAGGAGGGTAAATTGGATTAGTCCCACACCTGAAAACCTGGAAGGAAACTGCATAATTATTAACTTTAAACACCCATATTTAGCCCACCAGCTAACTTTTAGTAATAAGAGCAATAACCTGTAGGTTGGCTGTATCGTTTTTTCCCTATGGGATTTATACAGATTCCTGTCACACAGGACATTTGTGTCCCCTTTGTGTGACCAGCTAGCACTCCCATTTTTAAATTCTAACCTCCAATTGCTTTCTGCCTTTGATGGATCTGGATGCGAGTGATTGACTTGATCAAACCCCCACCTCACCTAAGATACTAAGGGGCATATGTACAAGCCCTTATCGCCACGGGAACGTCACTTTTTGTGACGTTCCCTTGGCGATAGGGGCCTTGCCTTATGTACAAGGCGGCGTTAAGCCACTTAACGTGGCTTAACGCTGCCTTATACATAAGGCACCCTTTCACGCTATGTTTAGCATGAAAGGGGCATGCAGTGGGTGTTGCGGTGGGCGTTCCACCGCAACACCCATTGTATTTGACGCTGCCCCCTATGTACAAGGGTGGCGTACATAGGAGGCAGCGCCAAAATTAAGACCAGGAAAATCCTGGTCTTAAGTTGGCGAAACGAGGAGAAATGCATTATTTCTCCTCGTTTTTGCTTTTTCCATGTGTGCTGCCTCGTGCAGCACACATGGAAAAAGCAAAATGCCATGCCTTGTTTATGTACAGGAACTTCCTGTACACAAACAAACCTTTTTAAAAAATGCCATTTTGTAACTTACATGTGTGCTGCATGAAGCAGCACACATGAAAGTTACAAAATGGCATTTTAGGATTGTTTATGTGCAGGAACGGACACCTTCCTACACAGAACCAATCCTCCCCTGCACGCAGACACCCTTGCACTCTAGTGCAAGGGTGCCTGCGTTGGCGCTAAGTTGTTAAACTTAACGCCTGGGTCCTTCACGCTTCTGTAGATCTTCCTTCAGATGCTTTGGCTTTTATTAATGGTCCCGCCATAAAGCTGATTAGTTGGAATATCGCTGGCATCCAGTCCAAACAGCAAGACCCGCTCTGGTTGGACTTTGTCATCAAATTTGACATTATCATGCTACAAATATATGTTATGCTGTTGTGAAATTTGTGTGGCATGTTGCTGAGAGTTTTTCAGTCCGAGTCGTTGCCTCTCAAGCTCAGTGAGTGCAGCAGGGCTTAACCACTCTGATCAGAGTCTTTTTGTTCTACGGGATCGTCCCGGTATTATGTAATGATGGGTAGGGATATACATTTTGTGGGTTGCCTTAATTAATAAGTTACATTTTGTTCTTGCTAATTTTTATAATGCATTTTTTGACATGGGTTGGCAGATTGATTCTTTGTTCAAAGCACTCACTGTTTTGAAAGCAAGATCCCTAAACCTCTTTAAAAGGTTTTATGTGGTTATTGGGGGCGATTTTAATGTTAAACTGGGCCAGAATTCCACACTTTATGATTCTTTTGTTATTACCGATAACACACTAT
This sequence comes from Calotriton arnoldi, assembly GCA_963921515.1. Classification (NCBI taxonomy): domain Eukaryota; kingdom Metazoa; phylum Chordata; class Amphibia; order Caudata; family Salamandridae; genus Calotriton; species Calotriton arnoldi. The sequence continues at coordinate 995,250 of CAWUFW010005061.1, forward strand.
ATGCTCAGGCTGACTGTTGTGGTCTGAAGTTACTTAATAGTTTACATAACTTTGAGCTTCTTAATATAGCGGAAACCCTGGGAGACCGTTGTAGGCAGCACCCAACGTTTGTTGGATGGGGGAAAGGCTCTATTATAGACTATTTTTTTTCTAAGAACATGGAACCTTTAGTTACCTCAAGAAGGGTGACTGAAAATACTTTTAGTGACCATAACCCACTTGAGCTTATTTTTAACTTACCTGATTGCATTCAACCGCTAATCTCTTCAGGCATTATTGGTTTGTCCCAGGAGAACATTGGTCATTGACTAAGCTAGTGAACTGTTAGCGTTCCTACTCTGCAGAGTACTCTTCTTAGTACTAATCCTGATCTATTCACTAACTGTTTGTTAATGTTCATTCCCCCTCCAGCTGATCTCTTAGATGCATTTGGGAATTTGAATAGGGCTATAAGAAGTATCACTATACATACACAAACCATGGAGGGACTAGAGATTGAGCCTTCACTCGCTCTCCCAACCAAACTATTGAACTCACTACATGAGAAGGACATATAACCATCACCTCTAGTAGAGGACTGGGAATGTGGGGACTAAAGACAGCAGAGTGGGAGAAAGACCTACCGCACCTTGATGAAAGTGTGACTATAGGGCGACGTTCCCACTCTGGCCCCGAGTTTGGAGAAGCAATAATGAGTCTCGGATACGCATCCTGAGTGTGTCTACTAAAGGCAAGTATTGCCATATACCTATCCCCACCATCTGGTTAATTAAACTACGAGGGATTAGGACTGTAATAAGGGATCTGTATCCTGAGGAAGCCCAGTGACCTGGAAGGGCGTTTGGAATTGGCTGAAACATGTTGGTACACACAGACAGGGTAATGGAGATGTACCTCCTCCTATATACATATTTATCATATTTTTAACCCTGTCAGGGGGGCAATAATAAATAAATATAGGGGCACCCACTCAGAAAGTTTTAAATATCTTTCTTTCTTCAATAGGGATCCCTCTTTTGAAAATATTCTTTTCTATAAAAAATATGCACTCCACCCTGAGCGTTGGTTTGCACCAGGGTATGTTAGCGGCCCTATGATAAAACATGTCACTACTAAGTGGGTGAAGGCAATTTTAACAACCCTAGGGGTTTTCCAGTAGGTCTTTCTCCCCCTTTACTGTTTTTATTCTCCACATTCTCAGTCCTCTACTAGAGTACCTGATTATATGTCCTTCTCGTTTAGTGAGTTCTATAAGAAGTATCATTCAGGACAACTCAAAGAGTAAAGGTGCTCCTAAACAAGGGTGGTATGGCTACATAAAGAAAAACTTGCTTTTCTCTCCCCAGACAATGAGTCGGGATTAGAGGAATAAAATAAAGGTGCTGTTTATGAGATTTGGATCTGAGACTAGAGAGCAAGGAGTTTTGGTTAAATTTACAATGAGAAAATATTTTGCTATCCAAATTAGTGATGGTCCTGAGCCCTACCTTTCCTTAGTAACAAACATCTTGGAACACTCCTTGCTAACTAAGTTTCGGGCAGGCACGATTCAAAGCCATCTTTGTTTTCCAATAAACCAGTATGATTTAAAAAGTATATTAGTTTGCCCCTGTGGCAATCACTCTCTGCAGGCACCAGAGAACTCTATTTTTTTTGTTGCTGTCATTATGAGCCCTTTAGGCGTAGTTTTTTATTACCTGTTCTTAAAGCCAGTGGATTTCGGCAATGCAGACCAGCTTTTTATTTTTTGCGTATGATGCTGGAGCCTGCAGTTTGTTTTGCAGTGGCAGGTTTCTTGAAATGCGCATTGCGATGGAGTAACATGATGAACTTTTAGGTACTCTGATGTTTGTATTTTGTAGTGATTTTATGATGTGATGATTTTATTGCTGTATTTTATATGAGTCTCAATATGTATTTATGCATGTTGTTGTCATTAATGGTCATATCATGGCAGAATAAAGAATAAATGATGATGATGATGATCCCTCCTGAGAAATGGTTCCAGAGTGTGTAGTTCCATTTTCCAAAAGAGAGTTCACAAAACTGTTGTTTCAGCGTCACTCCACTCCAACTAATGGTGAGACAACGGAGGTCAAACACTGTACAAAACTATTTTTCTCTTCCCTTGGCTACTTTTTCTGTACAGATTGTTTACTTATTTTTACTTGTTTTTTCCACATCTGTACATTGTGTGATTCTACCCACGTCTAACCTGTCATGTGCAACCCATAGTCTGTATTCTTTGTGTTCAGCCGCTCTTGTAAAACCAATATTAATAATAAATAAATAAATACATACATGCATATACAAATAAATACTATTATATTTTAGTGTGTCCCTGCAATGCAACAAAAATCAGGAGTCCCTTCTCTATTCAGGCACTTTGTACTAGGCCAGCTATTTTGTTTTGTCCCAGTGGAAACGTGAATTCCTCTAAGGCAGTCATAGATATTTAGGAAATGCCTCAATGCCCAATGCAATTTCCACCTAAAGATGGTAGGAATTGGGAAGACAAACTGAGTCTACTTGACAACATGTATTGTATCTCCTTTGGGTCATTATAGTCTCCCATTCCTTAATCCCATGCGTTCTAGGTTTCGGTCCATATTCCTTTCTCAGGTATCTCTAGGGTGTTGTATGGTTGCTGCCATACATATACAGGTATCGGTTGTGTACAGTGGAACTCCATTCAAATCCTCAATGACACACTCGGATCCATTGTCTATCTGTCCAACCAGGGTGAAGAAATGATGTAAATAATGGCCTGGCGAATACGTTTGTTCTACTGCACATTTAAATCAATACTACACTTCTTTGTTTGCTTTGCCACTCTGTTTGAACTTCTATATCTCTTTACCTCCAGTTTAAGTTAGTATTCCTCTCCAAAAGGAGCTTCACTCTTGTCCACAGTATGTTCCTCTCCAGTTACTCCATCAAACACTTGACATGTAGCTCAGTGTCCCAATGAAGCACAAACTCAATGGGGTACCTGTTGTGCTCTTCTCATTTGCAATTAGGGCCGGCTTGAGCGCTGGTAGCGCCCGGTGCAACAATGTTTGTTGGTGCCCCCATTCGTGGTGGAGGTGGTGGCCACCTCCACCAAGGATTCCCTCACCACCAACTTTTAACAGTGCCCCTCAAGTCTCCAAAACCACTCTCCTTCAGATGCATTTAATTAGTTACATAGCACCACTCACACCACTGTAGGATGTTAGAGCACTTTGCATCACACACACATTACACAGAGAATATCAATCATATGTGAGTAAATCAGTGTGTATGAAACATTATATAAGACAGAGGACTACAAGGTGTAGGAGTCACATGTCATTCATACTGGTAGGCAGGATAGTATAAGAGTGCTTTGTCACGACTTGCTCCCTGCATTCCCGTGTCCACCACCAGGGGGCTGAACTGGGGGACTTTCCAGTCTTCTAATAAGCTTCCAGACCCTCCCCTGCATGCATATCCTGACTTCCAGCCATTTGGACACTTATTGGGAATTGACATCCATTCCCAATCCATGCCGGGTTTTGAGAAAGCCAGCCTGCTTATATTTGAAGCCAGCCTACTCATGCCTGAAACTACACTACCTAGAATTCCCTGCTCACTGCTTTGTCTCCACCCCTGCAGGCCAAGGATGGGTGGAGGAATTCAGCTCACCTGTGGCTGGCTGCTGCTAGCCTGCTCACACCTGCTGCATATGATTACTGTGAGCTCTTTTAAGCCCCAGCTCCCTTCAGCCCAGTGTTGGTCATTGTAGCTGTTTACCGGTGAGACCGATCCTTGTTTCTAGTGCTCCCTGAGCTTTTGCTATTGTTTCCAATGTTTCCTGAGCCTTAGTTCTGCCTTTTTCCTGACCTGCTGCTGTTTTCCTTGTTCCTGAATTAGCACTGCTTACAGTGCTACCTCGACCCCTGAGCCTTAGTATTCCTTGTTCCTGAACTGCAGCAGTTTCCCTTCTCCTAAATCAGCACTGCTTATAGTGCTACCTTGTTTCCTGAGTTCCTGGGCTATAGCTAATCCTTGTTCCCTGATTCCTGGGCTATAGCTAATCCTTGTTTCCTGAGTTCCTGGGCTATAGCTAATCCTTGTTTCCTGAGTTCCTGGGCTATAGCTAATCCTTGTTCCCTGATTCCTGGGCTATAGCTAATCCTTGTTCCCTGATTCCTGGGCTATAGCTAATCCTTGTTCCCTGATTCCTGGGCTATAGCTACCTTGTTTCCTGAATTCCTGAGCTATAGCTATTCCTTGTACCTGAATTAGCACTGACTGCAGTGCTACCTTGTTTCCTGAATTCCTGAGCTATAGCTATTCCTTGTACCAGAATTAGTACTGACTGCAGTGCTACCTTGTTTCCTGAATTCCTGAGCTATAGCTATTCCTTGTACCTGAATTAGCACTGCCTGCAGTGCTACCTAGTATCCTGAGCTATAGTTAGTCTCTGTTCCTGTTCCTGGGCTTCAGCTATTTCTTGTGCCTGACTTGCACTGCTTGCAGTGCTCTCTTGACTCCTTGTTTCCTGAGCTGTAGCTATTTCCTGTTTCCTGAACCTGCACTACCTGCAGTGCTACCTTGACTCCTGTAGCTTTAGTATTCCCTGTTCCTGATCTAGCACTGCCTGCAGTGCTACCTTGATTCCTGAGCCTTAACATTTCCTTGTTCCTGACCTGCAGTGCTACTTTGACTCCTGAGCCTTTGCTCAATTCTTGCCCCAGCACTGCATCCTATGCTACTTTGTTTTCTTGATTCCTGACCCTGCACTATTCTAGTATACCCTTGTAGCCTCCCTTTCTGTATTTCCTTTTCCAGTCCCTGCCTTTCTTCCCATTTCCTTGGTTCCAGTTCTAGTTTGCTATCTTTCTATTCTGCTGTCTCGCTTCTGTTGCCTTGTATGTTTGTTACCTGCTTTCTGCCAAGTGTGCCCTGTGATTTCCATCCTTTCCTGTTAAGCACTCCTCCTTGCTAGCTCCTTGTCTATTGTGCTTGTGTTTAGTTCTACCCCTTTGCTGTTACTGCCTTGCGTGTTCCTGTTTGATCGCCAGGATCCGTGGGCACAGCTGACTACCTAGGTGGTGTTTCTTGTTCACTGTGAGTATTGTCTTTGAGTTACTGTTATAACATCACCATAGGTATAAGCTCCACAGACCCTGCCTTTGCATACATATCCTATATGTGGGTATTTTCAGTCAGTATCTGTAACAGCAATTGTGGGTGAGGAACTTACTGAGCTTCAGTCTTACCGTGTGGAGCTCCTGAGTGCTTTACCCCACACTCCCCTTTATTGTTAATGTTGTTTTATATTTAAGTGTATTGCACATCCGTCCTGGGTTTAGTGATTCTGAATGCTGAGCCGTCTCATGAGTGCCCTTCCTTTCTGAGTCTCACCCTTCTTGTTCACCTCTACAGGCTTCCCCTTTGGATCCCTTTTCTCCTCTGACTTCCAGTGTGATTCTGGGCAGCGCTGTACTCCTCTCTGTGTTTGTTTTCTACCCTGTTCCCAGTCCTTGCCCAAGTCCCTGACTGTGTTCCCCACATAGTCCCGGACAGTCCCTGACATGCTTGGTCTGAAGAAGCACAAACTGAACACCATAGTTGGGGGTTCTCTTTAGTAATAAGAATCGATTTCCACCCGATTGAACCCTTTTTGCAACATTAATCTATACTCTAATCTATACTTTGCAGCGTGCATGCAGTTCTTTGATGACAGTTAATAATTCATTGTTCTATATTAGAATTTATAATTATTTATAAACTGCAAGTAAAAGGATGTCTCTTAGAAAAGCAGTAACCCACTGACATATTTACATAATATGCACTTTGTGATCTGCATAGTACACGTTCTTTGCAGCAGGCATATTAATCCTCTGTGCTATTTTATGATCAGTCCGAACCTCAAATAGTCAAAGCTCCAATCTCTTTCCAGGAAGAACATTAATCACCGGAGTTATCTTGACACTCTTATTGTTGCCTGGAAATTTCTGGCAGTTCGGGCTGGACTGTTCCCATTGGGCGCAGGGTCAAGACTGATTTGCATATGGCTGGGTCCAAACTGGAATGGCATGGTGAGCAAAAAAACGATGGATTTAGGCCTAGATCTCTGTACTGGGGTGAATGTACGACATTGTTCTGCATTCTGTCCATCAGTTGTTCTTTTTGCATTTGTCACCCCGAGTGGGACGGGTATGCCCAGACGTGGGTCCCGTGCTCTTCATGCCACTGGAGTCAAGCTATCCTGGCTGAAGAGGGGTGAAACCCCGAAACCGGTCCTAGGATGCTTGATTCCAGTCCAGGGAGGACCTGGCCTGGCAGTTTGGGCTGGACTGTTCCCATTGGGCGCAGGGTCAAGACTGATTTGCATATGGCTGGGTCCAAACTGGAATGGCATGGTGAGCAAAAAAATTATGGATTTAGGCCCAGATCTCTGTACTGGGGTGAATGTATGACATTGTTCTGCATTCTGTCCATCAGTTGTTCTTTTTGCATTTGTCACCCCGAGTGGGACGGGTATGCCCAGACGTGGGTCCCGTGCTCTCCATGCCACTGGAGTCAAGCTATCCTGGCTGAAGAGGGGTGAAACCCCAAAACCAGTCCTAGGATGCTTGATTCTAGTCCAGGGAGGACCTGGCCTGGCAGTTTGGGCTGGACTGTTCCCATTGGGTGCAGGGTCAAGACTGATTTGCATATGGCTGGGTCCAAACTGGAATGGCATGGTGAGCAAAAAAACGATGGATTTAGGTCCAGATCTCTGTACTGGGATGAATGTACGACATTGTTCTGCATTCTGTCCATCAGTTGTTCTTTTTGCATTTGTCACCCCGAGTGGGACGGGTATGCCCTGACGTGGGTCCCGTGCTCTCCATGCCACTGGATTCAAGCTATCCTGGCTGAAGAGGGGTGAAACCCCGAAACCGGTCCTAGGATGCTTGATTCCAGTCCAGGGAGGACCTGGCCTGGCAGTTCGGACTGGACTGTTCCCATTGGGCGCAGGGTCAAGACTGATTTGCATATGGCTGGGTCCAAACTGGAATGGCATGGTGAGCAATAAAACGATGGATTTAGGCACAGATCTCTGTACTGGGTTGAATGTACAACATTGTTCTGCATTCTGTCCATCAGTTGTTCTTTTTGCAATTGTCACCCCGAGTGGGACGGGTATGCCCAGACGTGGGTCCCGTGCTCTCCATGCCACTGGAGTCAAGCTATCCTGGCTGAAGAGGGGTGAAACCCCAAAACCGGTCCTAGGATGCTTGATTCTAGTCCAGGGAGGACCTGGCCTGGCAGTTTGGGCTGGACTGTTCCCATTGGGCGCAGGGTCAAGACTGATTTGCATATGGCTGGGTCCAAACTGGAATGGCATGGTGAGCAAAAAAACGATGGATTTAGGTCCAGATCTCTGTACTGGGGTGAATGTACGACATTGTTCTGCATTCTGTCCATCAGTTGTTCTTTTTGCATTTGTCACCCCGAGTGGGACGGGTATGCCCAGACGTGGGTCCCGTGCTCTCCATGCCACTGGAGTCAAGCTATCCTGGCTGAGGAGGGGTGAAACCCCGAAACCGGTCCTAGGATGCTTGATTCCAGTCCAGGGAGGACCTGGCCTGGCAGTTCGGACTGGACTGTTCCCATTGGGCGCAGGGTCAAGACTGATTTGCATATGGCTGGGTCCAAACTGGAATGGCATGGTGAGCAAAAAAACGATGGATTTAGGCACAGATCTCTGTACTGGGGTGAATGTACGACATTGTTCTGCATTCTGTCCATCAGTTGTTCTTTTTGCATTTGTCACCCCGAGTGGGACGGGTATGCCCAGACGTGGGTCCCGTGCTCTCCATGCCACTGGAGTCAAGCTATCCTGACTGAAGAGGGGTGAAACCCCGAAACCGGTCCTAGGATACTTGATTCCAGTCCAGGGAGGACCTGGCCTGGCAGTTCGGGCTGGACTGTTCCCATTGGGCGCAGGGTGAAGACTGATTTGCATATGGCTGGGTCCAAACTGGAATGGCATGGTGACCAAAAAAATGATGGATTTAGGCCCAGATATCTGTATTGGGGTGAATGTATGACATTGTTGTGCATTCTGTCGATCAGTTGTTCTTTTTGCATTTGTCACCCCGAGTGGGACGCGGATGCCCAGACGTGGGTCCCGTGCTCTCCATGCCACTGGAGTCAAGCTATCCTGGCTAAAGAGGGGTGAAACCCCAAAACCGTTCCTAGGATGCTTGATTCCAGTCCAGGGAGGACCTGGCCTGGCAGTTCGGGCTGGACTGTTCCCATTGGGCGCAGGGTCAAGACTGATTTGCATATGGCTGGGTCCAAACTGGAATGGCATGGTGAGCAAAAAAACTATGGATTTAGGCCCAGATCTCTGTACTGGGGTGAATGTATGACATTGTTCTGCATTCTGTCCATCAGTTGTTCTTTTTGCATTTGTCACCCCGAGTGGGAGGGGTATGCCCAGACGTGGGTCCCGTGCTCTCCATGCCACTGGAGTCAAGCTATCCTGGCTGAAGAGGGGTGAAACACCGAAAACGGTCCTAGGATGCTTGATTCCAGTCCAGGGAGGACCTGGCCTGGAAGTTCGGGCAGACCTGTTCCCATTCGGCGCAGGGTCAAGACTGATTTGCATATGGCTCGGTCCAAACTGGAATGGCATGGTGAGCAAAAAGCGATGGATTTAGGCCCAGATCTCTGTACTGGGGTGAATGTACGACATTGTTTTGCATTCTGTCCATCAGTTGTTCTTTTTGCATTTGTCACCCCGAGTGGGATGGGTATGCCCAGACGTGGGTCCCGTGCTCTCCATGCCACTGGAGTCAAGCTATCCTGGCTGAAGAGGGGTGAAACACCGAAAACGGTCCTAGGATGCTTGATTCCAGTCCAGGAGGACCTGGCCTGGAAGTTCGGGCAGACCTGTTCCCATTCGGCGCAGGGTCAAGACTGATTTGCATATGGCTCGGTCCAAACTGGAATGGCATGGTGAGCAAAAGCGATGGATTTAGGCCCAGATCTCTGTACTGGGGTGAATGTACGACATTGTTTTGCATTCTGTCCATCAGTTGTTCTTTTTGCATTTGTCACCCCGAGTGGGATGGGTATGCCCAGACGTGGGTCCCGTGCTCTCCATGCCACTGGAGTCAAGCTATCCTGGCTGAAGATGGGTGAAACCCTGAAACCGGTCCTAGGATGCTTGATTCCAGTCCAGGGAGGACCTGGCCTGGCAGTTCGGGCTGGACTGTTCCCATTGGGCGCAGGGTCAAGACTGATTTGCATATGGCTGGGTCCAAACTGGAATGGCATGGTGAGCAAAAAAATGATGGATTTAGGCCCAGATCTCTGTACTGGGGTGAATGTACGACATTGTTCTGCATTCTGTCCATCAGTTGTTCTTTTTGCATTTGTCACCCCGAGTGGGACGGGTATGCCCAGACGTGGGTCCCGTGCTCTCCATGCCACTGGAGTCAAGCTATCCTGGCTGAAGAGGGGTGAAACCCCAAAACCGGTCCTAGGATGCTTGATTCCAGTCCAGGGAGGACCTGGCCTGGCAGTTCATGCTGGACTGTTCCCATTGGGCACAGGGTCAAGACTGATTTGCATATGGCTGGGTCCAAACTGGAATGGCATGGTGAGCAAAAAGCGATGGATTTAGGCCCAGATCTTTGTACTGGGGTGAATGTACGACATTGTTCTGCATTCTGTCCATCAGTTGTTCTTTTTGCATTTGTCACCCCGAGTGGGACGGGTATGCCCTGACGTGGGTCCCGTGCTCTCCATGCCACTGGAGTCAAGCTATCCTGGCTAAAGAGGGTGAAACCCCAAAACCGGTCCTAGGATGCTTGATTCCAGTCCAGGGAGGACCTGGCCTGGCAGTTCGGGCTGGACTGTTCCCATTGGGCGCAGGGTCAAGACTGATTTGCATATGGCTGGGTCCAAACTGGAATGGCATGGTGAGCAAAAAAACAATGGATTTAGGCCCAGATCTCTGTACTGGGGTGAATGTACGACATTGTTCTGCATTCTGTCCATCAGTTGTTCTTTTTGCATTTGTCACCCCGAGTGTGACGGGTATGCCCAGAGGTGGGTCCCGTGCTCTCCATGCCACTGGAGTCAAGCTATCCTGGCTGAAGAGGGGTGAAACCCCAAAACCGGTCCTAGGATGCTTGATTCTAGTCCAGGGAGGACCGGGCCTGGCAGTTTGGGCTGGACTGTTCCCATTGGGCGCAGGGTCAAGACTTATTTGCATATGGCTGGGTCCAAACTGGAATGGCATGGTGAGCAAAAAAACGATGGATTTAGGCCCAGATCTCTGTACTGGGATGAATGTACGACATTGTTCTGCATTCTGTCCATCAGTTGTTCTTTTTGCATTTGTCACCCGAGTGGGAAGGGTATGCCCAGACATGGGTCCTGTGCTCTCCATGCCACTGGAGTCAAGCTATCCTGGCTGAAGAGGGGTGAAACCCCGAAACCGGTCCTAGGATGCTTGATTCCAGTCCAGGGAGGACCTGGCCTGGCAGTTTGGGCTGGACTGTTCCCATTGGGTGCAGGGTCAAGACTGATTTGCATATGGCTGGGTCCAAACTGGAATGGCATGGTGAGCAAAAACGATGGATTTAGGCCCAGATCTCTGTACTGGGGTGAATGTACGACATTGTTCTGCATTCTGTCCATCAGTTATTCTTTTTGCATTTGTCACCCCGAGTGGGACGGGTATGCCCAGACGTGGATCGCGTGCTCTCCATGCCACTGGAGTCAAGCAATCCTGGTTGAAGAGGGTGAAACCCAGAAACCGGTCCTAGGATGCTTGATTCCAGTCCAGGGAGGACCTGGCCTGGCAGTTCGGGCTGGACTGTTCCCATTGGGCGCAGGGTCAAGACTGATTTGCATATGGCTGGGTCCAAACTGGAATGGCATGGTGAGCAAAAAAACGATGGATTTAGGCCCAGATCTCTGTACTGGGGTGAATGTATGACATTGTTCTGCATTCTATCCATCAGTTGTTCTTTTTGCATTTGTCACCCCGAGTGGGACGTGTATGCCCAGACGTGGGTCCGTGCTCTCCATGCCACTGGAGTCAAGCTATCCTGGCTAAAGAGGGGTGAAACCCCAAAACCGGTCCTAGGATGCTTGATTCCAGTCCAGGGAGGACCTGGCCTGGCAGTTCGGGCTGGACTGTTCCCATTGGGCGCAGGGTCAAGACTGATTTGCATATGGCTGGGTCCAAACTGGAATGGCATGGTGAGCAAAAAAACAATGGATTTAGGCCCAGATCTCTGTACTGGGGTGAATGTACGACATTGTTCTGCATTCTGTCCATCAGTTGTTCTTTTTGCATTTGTCACCCCGAGTGTGACGAGTATGCCCAGAGGTGGGTCCCGTGCTCTCCATGCCACTGGAGTCAAGCTATCCTGGCTGAAGAGGGGTGAAACCCCAAAACCGGTCCTAGGATGCTTGATTCTAGTCCAGGGAGGACCTGGCCTGGCAGTTCGGGCTGGACTGTTCCCATTGGGCGCAGGGTCAAGACTTATTTGCATATGGCTGGGTGCAAACTGGAATGGCATGGTGAGCAAAAAAACGATGGATTTAGGCCCAGATCTCTGTACTGGGATGAATGTACGACATTGTTCTGCATTCTGTCCATCAGTTGTTCTTTTTGCATTTGTCACCCCGAGTGGGAAGGGTATGCCAAGACATGGGTCCTGTGCTCTCCATGCCACTGGAGTCAAGCTATCCTGGCTGAAGAGGGGTGAAACCCCGAAACCGGTCCTAGGATGCTTGATTCCAGTCCAGGGAGGACATGGCCTGGCAGTTCGGGCTGGACTGTTCCCATTGGGCGCAGTGTCAAGACTGATTTGCATATGGCTGGGTCCAAACTGGAATGGCATGGTGAGCAAAAAAACGATGGATTTAGGCCCAGATCTCTGTACTGGGGTGAATGTACAACATTATTCTGCATTCTGTCCATCAGTTGTTCTTTTGCATTTGTCACCCCGAGTGGGACGGGTATGCCCAGACGTGGGTCCCGTGCTCTCCATGACACTGGAGTCAAGCTATCCTGGCTGAAGAGGGGTGAAACACCGAAACCGGTCCTAGGATGCTTGATTCCAGTCCAGGGAGGACCTGGCCTGGCAGTTCGGGCTGGACTGTTCCCATTGGGCGCAGGGTCAAGACTGATTTGCATATGGCTGGGTCGAAACTGGAATGGCATGGTGAGCAACAAAAAGATGGATTTAGGCCCAGATCTCTGTACTGGGGTGAATGTACAACATTGTTCTGCATTCTGTCCATCAGTTGTTCTTTTTGCATTTGTCACCCCGAGTGGGAAGGGTTTGCCCAGACGTGGGTCCCGTGCTCTCCATGCCACTGGAGTGAAGCTATCCTGGCTGAAGAGGGGTGAAACCCCGAAACCGGTCCTAGGATGCTTGATTCCAGTCCAGGGAGGACCTGGCCTGGCAGTTTGGGCTGGACTGTTCCCATTGGGCACAGGGTCAAGACTGATTTGCATATGGCTGGGTCCAAACTGGAATGGCATGGTGAGCAAAAAGCGATGGATTTAGGCCCAGATCTCTGTACTGGGGTGAATGTACGACATTGTTTTGCATTCTGTCCATCAGCTGTTCTTTTTGCATTTGTCACCCCGAGTGGGACGGGTATGCCCAGACGTGGGTCCCGTGCTCTCCATGCCACTGGAGTCAAGCTATCCTGACTGAAGAGGGGTGAAACCCCGAAACCGGTCCTAGGATGCTTGATTCCAGTCCAGGGAGGACCTGGCCTGGCAGTTCGGGCTGGACTGTTCCCATTGGGCGCAGGGTCAAGACTGATTTGCATATGGCTGGGTCCAAACTGGAATGGCATGGTGAGCAAAAAACTATGGATTTAGGCCCAGATCTCTGTACTGGGGTGAATGTATGACATTGTTGTGCATTCTGTCCATCAGTTGTTCTTTTTGCATTTGTCACCCCGAGTGGGACGGGTATGCCCAGACGTGGGTCACGTGCTCTCCATGCCACTGGAGTCAAGCTATCCTGGCTAAAGAGGGGTGAAACCCCGTAACCGGTCCTAGGATGCTTGATTCCAGTCCAGGGAGGACCTGGCCTGGCAGTTCGGGCTGGACTGTTCCCATTGGGCGCAGGGTCAAGACTGATTTGCATATGGCTGGGTCCAAACTGGAATGGCATGGTGAGCAAAAAAATAATGGATTTAGGCCCAGATCACTGTACTGGGGTGAATGTACGGCATTGTTCTGCATTCTGTCCATCAGTTGTTCTTTTTGCATTTGTCACCCCAAGTGGGACGGGTATGCCCAGACGTGGGTCCCGTACTCTCCATGCCACTGGAGTCAAGCTATCCTTTTCTGAAGAGGGGTGAAACCCTGAAACCGGTCTTAGGATGCTTGATTCCAGTCCAGGGAGGACCTGGCCTGTTCAGTTCGGGCTGGACTGTTCCCATTGGGCGCAGGGTCAAGACTGATTTGCATATGGCTGGGTCCAAACTGGAATGGCATGGTGAGCAAAAAAATGATGGATTTAGGCCCAGATCTCTGTACTGGGGTGAATGTATCACATTGTTCTGCATTCTGTCCATCAGTTGTTCTTTTTGCATTTGTCACCCCGAGTGGTACGGGTATGCCCAGACATGGGTCCTGTGCTCTCCATGCCACTGGAGTCAAGCTATCCTGGCTGAAGAGGGGTGAAACCCTGAAACCGGTCCTAGGATGCTTGATTCCAGTCCAGGGAGGACCTGGCCTGGCAGTTCGGGCTGGACTGTTTCCATTGGGTGCAGGGTCAAGACTGATTTGCATATGGCTGGGTCCAAACTGGAATGGCATGGTGAGCAAAAAACGATGGATTTAGGCCCAGATCTCTGTACTGGGATGAATGTATGACATTGTTCTGCATTCTATCCATCAGTTGTTCTTTTTGCATTTGTCACCCCGAGTGGGACGGGTATGCCCAGACGTGGGTCCGTGCTATCCATGCCACTGGAGTCAAGCTATCCTGGCTAAAGAGGGGTGAAACCCCGAAACCGGTGCTAGGATGCTTGATTCCAGTCCAGGGAGGACCTGGCCTGACAGTTCGGGCTGGACTGTTCCCATTGGGCGCAGGGTCAAGACTGATTTGCATATGGCTGGGTCCAAACTGGAATGGCATGGTGAGCAAAAAACAATGGATTTAGGCCCAGATCTCTGTACTGGGGTGAATGAATGACATTGTTCTGCATTCTGTCCATCAGTTGTTCTTTTTGCATTTGTCACCCCGAGTGGGACGGGTATGCCCAGACGTGGGTCCCGTGCTCTCCATGCCACTGGAGTCAAGCTATCCTGGCTGAGGAGGGGTGAAACCCCGAAACCGGTCCTAGGATGCTTGATTCCAGTCCAGGGAGGACCTGGCCTGGCAGTTCGGACTGGACTGTTCCCATTGGGCGCAGGGTCAAGACTGATTTGCATATGGCTGGGTCCAAACTGGAATGGCATGGTGAGCAAAAAACGATGGATTTAGGCACAGATCTCTGTACTGGGGTGAATGTACGACATTGTTCTGCATTCTGTCCATCAGTTGTTCTTTTTGCATTTGTCACCCCGAGTGGGACGGGTATGCCCAGACGTGGGTCCCGTGCTCTCCATGCCACTGGAGTCAAGCTATCCTGACTGAAGAGGGGTGAAGCCCCGAAACCGGTCCTAGGATACTTGATTCCAGTCCAGGGAGGACCTGGCCTGGCAGTTCGGGCTGGACTGTTCCCATTGGGCGCAGGGTGAAGACTGATTTGCATATGGCTGGGTCCAAACTGGAATGGCATGGTGACCAAAAAAATGATGGATTTAGGCCCAGATATCTGTATTGGGGTGAATGTATGACATTGTTGTGCATTCTGTCGATCAGTTGTTCTTTTTGCATTTGTCACCCCGAGTGGGACGCGGATGCCCAGACGTGGGTCCCGTGCTCTCCATGCCACTGGAGTCAAGCTATCCTGGCTAAAGAGGGTGAAACCCCAAAACCGTTCCTAGGATGCTTGATTCCAGTCCAGGGAGGACCTGGCCTGGCAGTTCGGGCTGGACTGTTCCCATTGGGCGCAGGGTCAAGACTGATTTGCATATGGCTGGGTCCAAACTGGAATGGCATGGTGAGCAAAAAAACTATGGATTTAGGCCCAGATCTCTGTACTGGGGTGAATGTATGACATTGTTCTGCATTCTGTCCATCAGTTGTTCTTTTTGCATTTGTCACCCCGAGTGGGAGGGGTATGCCCAGACGTGGGTCCCGTGCTCTCCATGCCACTGGAGTCAAGCTATCCTGGCTGAAGAGGGGTGAAACACCGAAAACGGTCCTAGGATGCTTGATTCCAGTCCAGGGAGGACCTGGCCTGGAAGTTCGGGCAGACCTGTTCCCATTCGGCGCAGGGTCAAGACTGATTTGCATATGGCTCGGTCCAAACTGGAATGGCATGGTGAGCAAAAAAGCGATGGATTTAGGCCCAGATCTCTGTACTGGGGTGAATGTACGACATTGTTTTGCATTCTGTCCATCAGTTGTTCTTTTTGCATTTGTCACCCCGAGTGGGATGGGTATGCCCAGACGTGGGTCCCGTGCTCTCCATGCCACTGGAGTCAAGCTATCCTGGCTGAAGAGGGGTGAAACACCGAAAACGGTCCTAGGATGCTTGATTCCAGTCCAGGGAGGACCTGGCCTGGAAGTTCGGGCAGACCTGTTCCCATTCGGCGCAGGGTCAAGACTGATTTGCATATGGCTCGGTCCAAACTGGAATGGCATGGTGAGCAAAAAAGCGATGGATTTAGGCCCAGATCTCTGTACTGGGGTGAATGTACGACATTGTTTTGCATTCTGTCCATCAGTTGTTCTTTTTGCATTTGTCACCCCGAGTGGGATGGGTATGCCCAGACGTGGGTCCCGTGCTCTCCATGCCACTGGAGTCAAGCTATCCTGGCTGAAGAGGGGTGAATCCCTGAAACCGGTCCTAGGATGCTTGATTCCAGTCCAGGGAGGACCTGGCCTGGCAGTTCGGGCTGGACTGTTCCCATTGGGCGCAGGGTCAAGACTGATTTGCATATGGCTGGGTCCAAACTGGAATGGGATGGTGAGCAAAAAAATGATGGATTTAGGCCCAGATCTCTGTACTGGGGTGAATGTACGACATTGTTCTGCATTCTGTCCATCAGTTGTTCTTTTTGCATTTGTCACCCGAGTGGGACGGGTATGCCCAGACGTGGGTCCCGTGCTCTCCATGCCACTGGAGTCAAGCTATCCTGGCTGAAGAGGGTGAAACCCCAAAACCGGTCCTAGGATGCTTGATTCCAGTCCAGGGAGGACCTGGCCTGGCAGTTCATGCTGGACTGTTCCCATTGGGCGCAGGGTAAAAACTGATTTGCATATGGCTGGGTCTAAACTGGAATGGCATGGTGAGCAAAAAAGCGATGGATTTAGGCCCAGATCTTTGTACTGGGGTGAATGTACGACATTGTTCTGCATTCTGTCCATCAGTTGTTCTTTTTGCATTTGTCACCCCAAGTAGGACGGGTATGCCCTGACGTGGGTCCCGTGCTCTCCATGCCACTGGAGTCAAGCTATCCTGGCTAAAGAGGGGTGAAACCCCAAAACCGGTCCTAGGATGCTTGATTCCAGTCCAGGGAGGACCTGGCCTGGCAGTTCGGGCTGGACTGTTCCCATTGGGCGCAGGGTCAAGACTGATTTGCATATGGCTGGGTCCAAACTGGAATGGCATGGTGAGCAAAAAAACAATGGATTTAGGCCCAGATCTCTGTACTGGGGTGAATGTACGACATTGTTCTGCATTCTGTCCATCAGTTGTTCTTTTTGCATTTGTCACCCCGAGTGTGACGGGTATGCCCAGAGGTGGGTCCCGTGCTCTCCATGCCACTGGAGTCAAGCTATCCTGGCTGAAGAGGGTGAAACCCCAAAACCGGTCCTAGGATGCTTGATTCTAGTCCAGGGAGGACCGGGCCTGGCAGTTTGGGCTGGACTGTTCCCATTGGGCGCAGGGTCAAGACTTATTTGCATATGGCTGGGTCCAAACTGGAATGGCATGGTGAGCAAAAAAACGATGGATTTAGGCCCAGATCTCTGTACTGGGATGAATGTACGACATTGTTCTGCATTCTGTCCATCAGTTGTTCTTTTTGCATTTGTCACCCGAGTGGGAAGGGTATGCCCAGACATGGGTCCTGTGCTCTCCATGCCACTGGAGTCAAGCTATCCTGGCTGAAGAGGGGTGAAACCCCGAAACCGGTCCTAGGATGCTTGATTCCAGTCCAGGGAGGACCTGGCCTGGCAGTTTGGGCTGGACTGTTCCCATTGGGTGCAGGGTCAAGACTGATTTGCATATGGCTGGGTCCAAACTGGAATGGCATGGTGAGCAAAAAAACGATGGATTTAGGCCCAGATCTCTGTACTGGGGTGAATGTACGACATTGTTCTGCATTCTGTCCATCAGTTATTCTTTTTGCATTTGTCACCCCGAGTGGGACGGGTATGCCCAGACGTGGATCGCGTGCTCTCCATGCCACTGGAGTCAAGCAATCCTGGTTGAAGAGGGGTGAAACCCAGAAACCGGTCCTAGGATGCTTGATTCCAGTCCAGGGAGGACCTGGCCTGGCAGTTCGGGCTGGACTGTTCCCATTGGGCGCAGGGTCAAGACTGATTTGCATATGGCTGGGTCCAAACTGGAATGGCATGGTGAGCAAAAAACGATGGATTTAGGCCCAGATCTCTGTACTGGGGTGAATGTATGACATTGTTCTGCATTCTATCCATCAGTTGTTCTTTTTGCATTTGTCACCCCGAGTGGGACGTGTATGCCCAGACGTGGGTCCGTGCTCTCCATGCCACTGGAGTCAAGCTATCCT
Source organism: Calotriton arnoldi (assembly GCA_963921515.1). Taxonomy (NCBI): domain Eukaryota; kingdom Metazoa; phylum Chordata; class Amphibia; order Caudata; family Salamandridae; genus Calotriton; species Calotriton arnoldi. The sequence goes on from CAWUFW010005061.1 coordinate 1,013,131, forward strand.
GGCTAAAGAGGGGTGAAACCCCAAAACCGGTCCTAGGATGCTTGATTCCAGTCCAGGGAGGACCTGGCCTGGCAGTTCGGGCTGGACTGTTCCCATTGGGCGCAGGGTCAAGACTGATTTGCATATGGCTGGGTCCAAACTGGAATGGCATGGTGAGCAAAAAAACAATGGATTTAGGCCCAGATCTCTGTACTGGGGTGAATGTACGACATTGTTCTGCATTCTGTCCATCAGTTGTTCTTTTTGCATTTGTCACCCCGAGTGTGACGAGTATGCCCAGAGGTGGGTCCCGTGCTCTCCATGCCACTGGAGTCAAGCTATCCTGGCTGAAGAGGGGTGAAACCCCAAAACCGGTCCTAGGATGCTTGATTCTAGTCCAGGGAGGACCTGGCCTGGCAGTTCGGGCTGGACTGTTCCCATTGGGCGCAGGGTCAAGACTTATTTGCATATGGCTGGGTGCAAACTGGAATGGCATGGTGAGCAAAAAAACGATGGATTTAGGCCCAGATCTCTGTACTGGGATGAATGTACGACATTGTTCTGCATTCTGTCCATCAGTTGTTCTTTTTGCATTTGTCACCCCGAGTGGGAAGGGTATGCCAAGACATGGGTCCTGTGCTCTCCATGCCACTGGAGTCAAGCTATCCTGGCTGAAGAGGGGTGAAACCCCGAAACCGGTCCTAGGATGCTTGATTCCAGTCCAGGGAGGACATGGCCTGGCAGTTCGGGCTGGACTGTTCCCATTGGGCGCAGTGTCAAGACTGATTTGCATATGGCTGGGTCCAAACTGGAATGGCATGGTGAGCAAAAAAACGATGGATTTAGGCCCAGATCTCTGTACTGGGGTGAATGTACAACATTATTCTGCATTCTGTCCATCAGTTGTTCTTTTTGCATTTGTCACCCCGAGTGGGACGGGTATGCCCAGACGTGGGTCCCGTGCTCTCCATGACACTGGAGTCAAGCTATCCTGGCTGAAGAGGGGTGAAACACCGAAACCGGTCCTAGGATGCTTGATTCCAGTCCAGGGAGGACCTGGCCTGGCAGTTCGGGCTGGACTGTTCCCATTGGGCGCAGGGTCAAGACTGATTTGCATATGGCTGGGTCGAAACTGGAATGGCATGGTGAGCAACAAAAAGATGGATTTAGGCCCAGATCTCTGTACTGGGGTGAATGTACAACATTGTTCTGCATTCTGTCCATCAGTTGTTCTTTTTGCATTTGTCACCCCGAGTGGGAAGGGTTTGCCCAGACGTGGGTCCCGTGCTCTCCATGCCACTGGAGTGAAGCTATCCTGGCTGAAGAGGGGTGAAACCCCGAAACCGGTCCTAGGATGCTTGATTCCAGTCCAGGGAGGACCTGGCCTGGCAGTTTGGGCTGGACTGTTCCCATTGGGCACAGGGTCAAGACTGATTTGCATATGGCTGGGTCCAAACTGGAATGGCATGGTGAGCAAAAAGCGATGGATTTAGGCCCAGATCTCTGTACTGGGGTGAATGTACGACATTGTTTTGCATTCTGTCCATCAGCTGTTCTTTTTGCATTTGTCACCCCGAGTGGGACGGGTATGCCCAGACGTGGGTCCCGTGCTCTCCATGCCACTGGAGTCAAGCTATCCTGACTGAAGAGGGGTGAAACCCCGAAACCGGTCCTAGGATGCTTGATTCCAGTCCAGGGAGGACCTGGCCTGGCAGTTCGGGCTGGACTGTTCCCATTGGGCGCAGGGTCAAGACTGATTTGCATATGGCTGGGTCCAAACTGGAATGGCATGGTGAGCAAAAAAACTATGGATTTAGGCCCAGATCTCTGTACTGGGGTGAATGTATGACATTGTTGTGCATTCTGTCCATCAGTTGTTCTTTTTGCATTTGTCACCCCGAGTGGGACGGGTATGCCCAGACGTGGGTCACGTGCTCTCCATGCCACTGGAGTCAAGCTATCCTGGCTAAAGAGGGGTGAAACCCCGTAACCGGTCCTAGGATGCTTGATTCCAGTCCAGGGAGGACCTGGCCTGGCAGTTCGGGCTGGACTGTTCCCATTGGGCGCAGGGTCAAGACTGATTTGCATATGGCTGGGTCCAAACTGGAATGGCATGGTGAGCAAAAAAACAATGGATTTAGGCCCAGATCACTGTACTGGGGTGAATGTACGGCATTGTTCTGCATTCTGTCCATCAGTTGTTCTTTTTGCATTTGTCACCCCAAGTGGGACGGGTATGCCCAGACGTGGGTCCCGTACTCTCCATGCCACTGGAGTCAAGCTATCCTTTTCTGAAGAGGGGTGAAACCCTGAAACCGGTCTTAGGATGCTTGATTCCAGTCCAGGGAGGACCTGGCCTGTTCAGTTCGGGCTGGACTGTTCCCATTGGGCGCAGGGTCAAGACTGATTTGCATATGGCTGGGTCCAAACTGGAATGGCATGGTGAGCAAAAAAATGATGGATTTAGGCCCAGATCTCTGTACTGGGGTGAATGTATCACATTGTTCTGCATTCTGTCCATCAGTTGTTCTTTTTGCATTTGTCACCCCGAGTGGTACGGGTATGCCCAGACATGGGTCCTGTGCTCTCCATGCCACTGGAGTCAAGCTATCCTGGCTGAAGAGGGTGAAACCCTGAAACCGGTCCTAGGATGCTTGATTCCAGTCCAGGGAGGACCTGGCCTGGCAGTTCGGGCTGGACTGTTTCCATTGGGTGCAGGGTCAAGACTGATTTGCATATGGCTGGGTCCAAACTGGAATGGCATGGTGAGCAAAAAAACGATGGATTTAGGCCCAGATCTCTGTACTGGGATGAATGTATGACATTGTTCTGCATTCTATCCATCAGTTGTTCTTTTTGCATTTGTCACCCCGAGTGGGACGGGTATGCCCAGACGTGGGTCCGTGCTATCCATGCCACTGGAGTCAAGCTATCCTGGCTAAAGAGGGGTGAAACCCCGAAACCGGTGCTAGGATGCTTGATTCCAGTCCAGGGAGGACCTGGCCTGACAGTTCGGGCTGGACTGTTCCCATTGGGCGCAGGGTCAAGACTGATTTGCATATGGCTGGGTCCAAACTGGAATGGCATGGTGAGCAAAAAAACAATGGATTTAGGCCCAGATCTCTGTACTGGGGTGAATGAATGACATTGTTCTGCATTCTGTCCATCAGTTGTTCTTTTTGCATTTGTCACCCCGAGTGGGACGGGTATGCCCAGACGTGGGTCCCGTGCTCTCCATGACACTGGAGTCAAGCTATCCTGGCTGAAGAGGGGTGAAACACCGAAACCGGTCCTAGGATGCTTGATTCCAGTCCAGGGAGGACCTGGCCTGGCAGTTCAGGCTGGACTGTTCCCATTGGGCGCAGGGTCAAGACTGATTTGCATATGGCTGGGTCCAAACTGGAATGGCATGGTGAGCAAAAATACAATGGATTTAGGCCCAGATCTCTGTACTGGGGTGAATGTATGACATTGTTCTGCATTCTTTCCATCAGTTGTTCTTTTTGCATTTGTCACCCCGAGTGGGACGGTTATGCCCAGACGTGGGTCCCGTGCTCTCCATGCCACTGGAGTCAAGCTATCCTGGCTGAAGAAGGGTGAAATCCCGAAACCGGTCCTAGGATGCTTGATTCCAGTCCAGGGAGGACCTGGCCTGGCAGTTCGGGCAGGACTGTTCCCATTGGGCGTAGGGTCAAGACTGATTTGCATATGGCTGGGTCCAAACTGGAATGGCATGGTGAGCAAAAAAACGATGGATTTAGGCCCAGATCTCTGTACTGGGGTGAATGTACGACATTGTTCTGCATTCTGTCCATCAGTTGTTCTTTTTCATTTGTCACCCCGAGTGGGCCGGGTATGCCCAGACGTGGGTCCCGTGCTCTCCATGCCACTGGAGTCAAGCTATCCTGGCTGAAGAGGGGTGAACCCCTGAAACCGGTCCTAGGAGGCTTGATTCCAGTCCAGGGAGGACCTGGCCTGGCAGTTCGGGCTGGACTGTTCCCATTGGGCGCAGGGCCAAGACTGATTTGCATATGGCTGGGTCCAAACGGGTATGGCATGGTGAGCAAAAAAATGATGGATTTAGGCCCAGAACTCTGTACTGGGGTGAATGTACGACATTGTTCTGCATTCTGTCCATCAGTTGTTCTTTTTGCATTTGTCACCCCGAGTGGGACGGGTATGCCCAGACGTGGGTCCCGTGCTCTCCATGCCACTGGAGTCAAGCTATCCTGGCTGAAGAGGGGTGAAACCCCGAAACCGGTCCTAGGATGCTTGATTCCAGTCCAGGGAGGACCTGGCCTGGCAGTTTGGGCTGGACTGTTCCCATTGGGCACAGGGTCAAGACTGATTTGCATATGGCTGGGTCCAAACTGGAATGGCATGGTGAGCAAAAAAGCGATGGATTTAGGCCCAGATCTCTGTACTGGGGTGAATGTACGACATTGTTTTGCATTCTGTCCATCAGCTGTTCTTTTTGCATTTGTCACCCCGAGTGGGACGGGTATGCCCAGACGTGGGTCACGTGCTCTCCATGCCACTGGAGTCAAGCTATCCTGGCTAAAGAGGGGTGAAACCCCGTAACCGGTCCTAGGATGCTTGATTCCAGTCCAGGGAGGACCTGGCCTGGCAGTTCGGGCTGGACTGTTCCCATTGGGCGCAGGGTCAAGACTGATTTGCATATGGCTGGGTCCAAACTGGAATGGCATGGTGAGCAAAAAAACAATGGATTTAGGCCCAGATCACTGTACTGGGGTGAATGTACGGCATTGTTCTGCATTCTGTCCATCAGTTGTTCTTTTTGCATTTGTCACCCCAAGTGGGACGGGTATGCCCAGACGTGGGTCCCGTGCTCTCCATGCCACTGGAGTCAAGCTATCCTTTTCTGAAGAGGGGTGAAACCCTGAAACCGGTCTTAGGATGCTTGATTCCAGTCCAGGGAGGACCTGGCCTGTTCAGTTCGGGCTGGACTGTTCCCATTGGGCGCAGGGTCAAGACTGATTTGCATATGGCTGGGTCCAAACTGGAATGGCATGGTGAGCAAAAAAATGATGGATTTAGGCCCAGATCTCTGTACTGGGGTGAATGTATCACATTGTTCTGCATTCTGTCCATCAGTTGTTCTTTTTGCATTTGTCACCCCGAGTGGGACGGGTATGCCCAGACATGGGTCCCATGCTCTCCATGCCACTGGAGTCAAGCTATCCTGGCTGAAGAGGGGTGAAACCCTGAAACCGGTCCTAGGATGCTTGATTCCAGTCCAGGGAGGACCTGGCCTGGAAGTTCGGGCTGGACTGTTCCCATTGGGTGCAGGGTCAAGACTGATTTGCATATGGCTCGGTCCAAACTGGAATGGCATGGTGAGCACAAAAACGATGGATTTAGGCCCAGATCTCTGTACTGGGATGAATGTATGACATTGTTCTGCATTCTGTCCATCAGTTGTTCTTTTTGCATTTGTCACCCCGAGTGGGACGGGTATGCCCAGACGTGGGTCCCGTGCTATCCATGCCACTGGAGTCAAGCTATCCTGGCTGAAGAGGGGTGAAACCCCGAAACCGGTGCTAGGATGCTTGATTCCAGTCCAGGGAGGACCTGGCCTGACAGTTCGGGCTGGACTGTTCCCATTGGGCGCAGGGTCAAGACTGATTTGCATATGGCTGGGTCCAAACTGGAATGGCATGGTGAGCAAAAAAACAATGGATTTAGGCCCAGATCTCTGTACTGGGGTGAATGTATGACATTGTTCTGCATTCTGTCCATCAGTTGTTCTTTTTGCATTTGTCACCCCGAGTGGGACGGGTATGCCCAGACGTGGGTCCCGTGCTCTCCATGCCACTGGAGTCAAGCTATCCTGGCTGAAGAGGGGTAAAACCCCGAAACCGGTCCTAGGATGCTTGATTCCAGTCCAGGGAGGACCTGGCCTGGCAGTTCGGGCTGGACTGTTCCCATTGGGCGCAGGGTCAAGACTCATTTGCATATGGCTGGGTCCAAACTGGAATGGCATGGTGAGCAAAAAAACGATGGATTTAGGCCCAGATCTCTGTACTGGGGTGAATGTACAACATTATTCTGCATTCTGTCCATCAGTTGTTCTTTTTGCATTTGTCACCCCGAGTGGGACGGGTATGCCCAGACGAGGGTCCCGTGCTCTCCATGCCACTGGAGTCAAGCTATCCTGGCTGAAGAGGGGTGAAACCCCGAAACCGGTCCTAGGATGCTTGATTCCAGTCCAGGGAGGACCTGGCCTAGCAGTTCAGGCAGGACTGTTCCAATTGGGCGCAGGGTCAAGACTGATTTGCATATGGCTGGGTCCAAACTGGAATGGCATGGTGAGCAAAAACAGTGATGGATTTAGGCCCAGATCTCTGTACTGGGGTGAATGTACGACATTGTTCTGCATTCTGTCCATCAGTTGTTCTTTTTGCATTTGTCACCCCGATTGGGACGGGTATGCCTAGACGTGGGTCCCGTGCTCTCCATGCCACTGGAGTCAAGCTATCCTGGCTGAAGAGGGGTGAAACCCTGAAACCGGTCCTAGCATGCTTGATTCCAGTCCAGGGAGGACCTGGCCTGGCAGTTCGGGCTGGACTGTTCCCATTGGGCGCAGGGTCAAGACTGATTTGCATATGGCTGGGTCCAAACTGGAATGGCATGGTGAGCAAAAAAACGATGGATTTAGGCCCAGATCTCTGTACTGGGGTGAATGTACAACATTGTTCTGCATTCTGTCCATCAGTTGTTCTTTTTGCATTTGTCACCCCGAGTGGGACGGGTATGCCCAGACGTGGGTCCCGTGCTCTCCATGCCACTGGAGTCAAGCTATCCTGGCTGAAGAGGGGTGAAACCCCGAAACCGGTCCTAGGATGCTTGATTCCAGTCCAGGGAGGACCTGGCCTGGCAGTTCAGGCTGGACTGTTCCCATTGGGCGAAGTTTCAAGACTGATTTGCATATGGCTGGGGCCAAACTGGAATGGCATTGTTAGCAAAAAACGATGGATTTAGGCCCAGATCTCTGTACTGGGGTGAATGTACGACATTGTTCTGCATTCTGTCCATCAGTTGTTCTTTTTGCATTTGTCACCCCGAGTGGGACGGGTATGCCCAGACGTGGGTCCCGTACTCTCCATGCCACTGGAGTCAAGCTATCCTGGCTGAAGAGGGGTGAAACCCCGAAACCGGTCCTAGGATGCTTGATTCCAGTCCAGGGAGGACCTGGCCTGGCAGTTCGGGCTGGACTGTTCCCATTGGGCGCAGGGTCAAGACTGATTTGCATATGGCTGGGTCCAAACTGGAATGGCATGGTGAGCAAAAAAACGATTGATTTAGGCCCAGATCTCTGTACTGGGGTGAATGTACAACATTATTCTGCATTCTGTCCATCAGTTGTTCTTTTTGCATTTGTCACCCCGAGTGGGACGGGTATGCCCAGACGTGGGTCCCGTGCTCTCCATGCCACTGGAGTCAAGCTATCCTGGCTGAAGAGGGGTGAAACCCCGAAACCTGTCCTAGGATGCTTGATTCCAGTCCAGGGAGGACCTGGCCTGGCAGTTCGGGCTGGACTGTTCCCATTGGGTGCAGGGTCAAGACTGATTTGCATATGGCTGGGTCCAAACTGGAATGGCATGGTGAGCAACAAAACGATGGATTTAGGCCCAGATCTCTGTACTGGGGTGAATGTACGACATTGTTCTGCATTCTGTCCATCAGTTGTTCTTTTTGCATTTGTCACCCCGAGTGGGAAGGGTTTGCCCAGACGTGGGTCCCGTGCTCTCCATGCCACTGGAGTGAAGCTATCCTGGCTGAAGAGGGGTGAAACCCCAAAACCGGTCCTAGGATGCTTGATTCCAGTCCAGGGAGGACCTGGCCTAGCAGTTCAGGCAGGACTGTTCCAATTGGGCGCAGGGTCAAGTATGATTTGCATATGGCTGGGTCCAAACTGGAATGGCATGGTGAGCAAAAAAACGATGGATTTAGGCCCAGATCTCTGTACTGGGGTGAATGTACGACATTGTTCTGCATTCTGTCCATCAGTTGTTCTTTTTGCATTTGTCACCCCGAGTGGGACGGGTATGCCCAGACGTGGGTCCCGTGCTCTCCATGCCACTGGAGTCAAGCTATCCTGGCTGAAGAGGGGTGAAACCCCGAAACCGGTCCTAGGATGCTTGATTCCAGTCCAGGGAGGACCTGGCCTGGCAGTTCGGGCAGGACTGTTCCCATTGGGTGCAGGGTCAAGACTGATTTGCATATGGCTGGGTCCAAACTGGAATGGCATGGTGAGCAAAAAAAGTGATGGATTTAGGCCCAGATCTCTGTACTGGGGTGAATGTACGACATTGTTCTGCATTCTGTCCATCAGTTGTTCTTTTTGCATTTGTCACCCCGAGTGGGACGGGTATGCCCAGACGTGGGTCCCGTGCTCTCCATGCCACTGGAGTCAAGCTATCCTGGCTGAAGAGGGGTGAAACCCTGAAACCGGTCCTAGGATGCTTGATTCCAGTCCAGGGAGGACCTGGCCTGGCAGTTCGGGCTGGACTGTTCCCATTGGGCGCAGGGTCAAGACTGATTTGCATATGGCTGGGTCCAAACTGGAATGGCATGGTGAGCAAAAAAACGATGGATTTAGGCCCAGATCTCTGTACTGGGGTGAATGTACAACATTGTTCTGCATTCTGTCCATCAGTTGTTCTTTTTGCATTTGTCACCCCGAGTGGGAAGGGTTTGCCCAGACGTGGGTCCCGTGCTCTCCATGCCACTGGAGTGAAGCTATCCTGGCTGAAGAGGAGTGAAACCCCGAAACCGGTCCTAGGATGCTTGATTCCAGTCCAGGGAGGACCTGGCCTAGCAGTTCAGGCAGGACTGTTCCAATTGGGCGCAGGGTCAAGTATGATTTGCATATGGCTGGGTCCAAACTGGAATGGCATGGTGAGCAAAAAAACGATGGATTTAGGCCCAGATCTCTGTACTGGGGTGAATGTACGACATTGTTCTGCATTCTGTCCATCAGTTGTTCTTTTTGCATTTGTCACCCCGAGTGGGACGGGTATGCCCAGACGAGGGTCCCGTGCTCTCCATGCCACTGGAGTCAAGCTATCCTGGCTGAAGAGGGGTGAAACCCCGAAACCGGTCCTAGGATGCTTGATTCCAGTCCAGGGAGGACCTGGCCTGGCAGTTCAGGCAGGATTGTTCCCATTGTGCGCAGGGTCAAGACTGATTTGCATATGGCTGGGTCCAAACTGGAATGGCATGGTGAGCAAAAACAGTGATGGATTTAGGCCCAGATCTCTGTACTGGGGTGAATGTACGACATTGTTCTGCATTCTGTCCATCAGTTGTTCTTTTTGCATTTGTCACCCCGATTGGGACGGGTATGCCTAGACGTGGGTCCCGTGCTCTCCATGCCACTGGAGTCAAGCTATCCTGGCTGAAGAGGGGTGAAACCCTGAAACCGGTCCTAGCATGCTTGATTCCAGTCCAGGGAGGACCTGGCCTGGCAGTTCGGGCTGGACTGTTCCCATTGGGCGCAGGGTCAAGACTGATTTGCATATGGCTGGGTCCAAACTGGAATGGCATGGTGAGCAAAAAAACGATGGATTTAGGCCCAGATCTCTGTACTGGGGTGAATGTACGACATTGTTCTGCATTCTGTCCATCAGTTGTTCTTTTTGCATTTGTCACCCGAGTGGGACGGGTATGCCCAGACGTGGTTCCCGTGCTCTCCATGCCACTGGAGTCAAGCTATCCTGGCTGAAGAGGGGTGAAACCCCGAAACCGGTCCTAGGATGCTTGATTCCAGTCCAGGGAGGACCTGGCCTGGCAGTTTAGGCTGGACTGTTCCCATTGGGCGCAGGGTCAAGACTGATTTGCATATGGCTGGGTCCAAACTGGAATGGCATGGTGAGCAAAAAAACGATGGATTTAGGCCCAGATCTCTGTACTGGGGTGAATGTTTGACATTGTTCTGCATTCTGTCCATCAGTTGTTCTTTTTGCATTTGTCACCCCGAGTGGGACGGGTATGCCCGGACGTGGGTCCCGTGCTCTCCATGCCACTGGAGTCAAGCTATCCTGGCTAAAGAGGGGTGAAATCCCGAAACCGGTCCTAGGATGCTTGATTCCAGTCCAGGGAGGACCTGGCCTGACAGTTCGGGCTGGACTGTTCCCATTGGGCGCAGGATCAAGACTGATTTGCATATGGCTGGGTCCAAACTGGAATGGCATGGTGAGCAAAAAAACGATGAATTTAGGCCCAGATCTCTGTACTGGGGTGAATGTACGACATTGTTCTGCATTCTGTCCATCAGTTGTTCTTTTTGCTTTTGTCACCCCGAGTGGGACGGGTATGCCCAGACGTGGGTCCCGTGCTCTCCATGCCACTGGAGTCAAGCTATCCTGGCTGAAGAGGGGTGAAACCCCGAAACCGGTCCTAGGATGCTTGATTCCAGTCCAGGGAGGACCTGGCCTGGCAGTTCAAGCTGGACTGTTCCCATTGGGCGCAGGGTCAACATTGATTTGCATATGGCTGGGTCCAAACTGGAATGGCATGGTGTGCAAAAAAACGATGGATTTAGGCCCAGATCTCTGTCCTGGGGTGAATGTACGACATTGTTCTGCATTCTGTCCATCAGTTGTTCTTTTTGCATTTGTCACCCCGAGTGGGACGGGTATGCCCAGACGTGGGTCCCGTGCTCTCCATGCCACTGGAGTCAAGCTATCCTGGCTGAAGAGGGGTGAACCCCCGAAACCGGTCCTAGGATGCTTGATTCCAGTCCAGGGAGGACCTGGCCTGGCAGTTCAGGCAGGACTGTTCCAATTGGGCGCAGGGTCAAGACTGATTTGCATATGGCTGGGTCCAAACTGGAATGGCATGGTGAGCAAAAAAAGTGATGGATTTAGGCCCAGATCTCTGTACTGGGGTGAATGTACGACATTGTTCTGCATTCTGTCCATCAGTTGTTCTTTTTGCATTTGTCACCCCGAGTGGGACGGGTATGCTTAGACGTGGGTCCCGTGCTCTCCATGCCACTGGAGTCAAGCTATCCTGGCTGAAGAGGGGTGAAACCCCGAAACCGGTCCTAGGATGCTTGATTCCAGTCCAGGGAGGACCTGGCCTGGCAGTTCGGGCTGGACTGTTCCCATTGGGCGCAGGGTCAAGACTGATTTGCATATGGCTGGGTCCAAACTGGAATGGCATGGTGAGCAAAAAACGATGGATTTAGGCCCAGATCTCTGTACTGGGGTGAATGTACGACATTGTTCTGCATTCTGTCCATCAGTTGTTCTTTTTGCATTTGTCACCCGAGTGGGACGGGTATGCCCAGACGTGGTTCCCGTGCTCTCCATGCCACTGGAGTCAAGCTATCCTGGCTGAAGAGGGGTGAAACCCCGAAACCGGTCCTAGGATGCTTGATTCCAGTCCAGGGAGGACTTGGCCTGGCAGTTTAGGCTGGACTGTTCCCATTGGGCGCAGGGTCAAGACTGATTTGCATATTGCTGGGTCCAAACTGGAATGGCATGGTGAGCAAAAAAACGATGGATTTAGGCCCAGATCTCTGTACTGGGGTGAATGTTTGACATTGTTCTGCATTCTGTCCATCAGTTGTTCTTTTTGCATTTGTCACCCCGAGTGGGACGGGTATGCCCGGACGTGGGTCCCGTGCTCTCCATGCCACTGGAGTCAAGCTATCCTGGCTAAAGAGGGGTGAAACCCCGAAACCGGTCCTAGGATGCTTGATTCCAGTCCAGGGAGGACCTGGCCTGACAGTTCGGGCTGGACTGTTCCCATTGGGCGCAGGATCAAGACTGATTTGCATATGGCTGGGTCCAAACTGGAATGGCATGGTGAGCAGAAAAACGATGAATTTAGGCCCAGATCTCTGTACTGGGGTGAATCTACGACATTGTTCTGCATTCTGTCCATCAGTTGTTCTTTTTGCATTTGTCACCCCGAGTGGGACGGGTATGCCCAGACGTGGGTCCCGTGCTCTCCATGCCACTGGAGTCAAGCTATCCTGGCTGAAGAGGGGTGAAACCCCGAAACCGGTCCTAGGATGCTTGATTCCAGTCCAGGGAGGACCTGGCCTGGCAGTTCAGGCTGGACTGTTCCCATTGGGCGCAGGGTCAAGATTGATTTGCATATGGCTGGGTCCAAACTGGAATGGCATTGTGAGCAAAAAAACGATGGATTTAGGCCCAGATCTCTGTACTGGGGTGAATGTACGACATTGTTCTGCATTCTGTCCATCAGTTGTTCTTTTTGCATTTGTCACCCCGAGTGGGATGGGTATGCCCAGACGTGGGTCCCGTGCTCTCCATGCCACTGGAGTCGAGCTATCCTGGCTGAAGAGGGGTGAAACCCCGAAACCGGTCCTAGGATGCTTGATTCCAGTCCAGGGAGGACCTGGCCTGGCAGTTCGGGCTGGACTGCTCCCATTGGGCGCAGGGTCAAGACTGATTTGCATATGGCTGGGTCCAAACTGGAATGGCATGGTGAGCAAAAACGATGGATTTAGGCACAGATCTCTGTACTGGGGTGAATGTACGACATTGTTTTGCATTCTGTCCATCAGTTGTTCTTTTTGCATTTGTCACCCCGAGTGGGACGGGTATGCCCAGACGTGGGTCCCGTGCTCTCCATGCCACTGGAGTCAAGCTATCCTGACTGAAGAGGGGTGAAACCCCGAAACCGGTCCTAGGATGCTTGATTACAGTCCAGGGAGGACCAGGCCTGGCAGTTCGGGCTGGAATGTTCGCATTGGGCGCAGGGTCAAGACTGATTTGCATATGGCTGGGTCCAAACTGGAATGGCATGGTGAGCAAAAAAACTATGGATTTAGGCCCAGATCTCTGTACTGGGGTGAATGTATGACATTGTTGTGCATTCTGTCCATCAGTTGTTCTTTTTGCATTTGTCACCCCGAGTGGGACGGGTATGCCCAGACGTGGGTCCTGTGCTCTCCATGCCACTGGAGTTAAGCTATCCTGGCTAAAGAGGGGTGAAACCCCGTAACCGGTCCTAGGATGCTTGATTCCAGTCCAGGGAGGACCTGGCCTGGCAGTTCGGGCTGGACTGTTCCCATTGGGCGCAGGGTCAAGACTGATTTGCATATGGCTGGGTCCAAACTGGAATGGCATGGTGAGCAAAAAAACGATGGATTTAGGCCCAGATCTCTGTACTGGGGTGAATGTATGACATTGTTCTGCATTCTGTCCATCAGTTGTTCTTTTTGCATTTGTCACCCCGAGTGGGAGGGGTATGCCCAGACGTGGGTCCCGTGCTCTCCATGCCACTGGAGTCAAGCTATCCTGGCTGAAGAGGGGTGAAACACCGAAAACGGTCCTAGGATGCTTGATTCCAGTCCAGGGAGGACCTGGCCTGGCAGTTCAGGCAGACCTGTTCCCATTGGGGGCAGGGTCAAGACTGATTTGCATATGGCTGGGTCCAAACTGGAATGGCATGGTGAGCAAAAAACGATGGATTTAGGCCCAGATCTCTGTACTGGGGTGAATGTACGACATTGTTCTGCATTCTGTCCATCAGTTGTTCTTTTTGCATTTGTCACCCCGAGTGGGAAGGGTTTGCCCAGATGTGGGTCCCGTGCTCTCCATGCCACTGGAGTCAAGCTATCCTGGCTGAAGAGGGGTGAAACCCCGAAACCGGTCCTAGGATGCTTGATTCCAGTCCAGGGAGGACCTGGCCTGGCAGTTCGGGCTGGACTGTTCCCATTGGGCGCAGGGTCAAGACTGATTTGCATATGGCTGGGTCCAAACTGGAATGGCATGGTGAGCAAAAAACGATGGATTTAGGCCCAGATCTCTGTACTGGGGTGAATGTACGACATTGTTCTGCATTCTGTCCATCAGTTGTTCTTTTTGCATTTGTCACCCGAGTGGGACGGGTATGCCCAGACGTGGTTCCCGTGCTCTCCATGCCACTGGAGTCAAGCTATCCTGGCTGAAGAGGGGTGAAACCCCGAAACCGGTCCTAGGATGCTTGATTCCAGTCCAGGGAGGACCTGGCCTGACAGTTCGGGCTGGACTGTTCCCATTGGGCGCAGGATCAAGACTGATTTGCATATGGCTGGGTCCAAACTGGAATGGCATGGTGAGCAAAAAAACGATGAATTTAGGCCCAGATCTCTGTACTGGGGTGAATGTACGACATTGTTCTGCATTCTGTCCATCAGTTGTTCTTTTTGCTTTTGTCACTCCGAGTGGGAAGGGTATGCCCAGACGTGGGTCCCGTGCTCTCCATGCCACTGGAGTCAAGCTATCCTGGCTGAAGAGGGGTGAAACCCCGAAACCGGTCCTAGGATGCTTGATTCCAGTCCATGGAGGACCTGGCCTGGCAGTTCGGGCTGGACTGCTCCCATTGGGCACAGGGTCAAGACTGATTTGCATATGGCTGGGTCCAAACTGGAATGGCATGGTGAGCAAAAAAGCGATGGATTTAGGCCCAGATCTCTGTACTGGGGTGAATGTACGACATTGTTTTGCATTCTGTCCATCAGTTGTTCTTTTTGCATTTGTCACCCCGAGTGGGACGGGTATGCCCAGACGTGGGTCCCGTGCTCTCCATGCCACTGGAGTCAAGCTATCCTGACTGAAGAGGGGTGAAACCCCGAAACCGGTCCTAGGATGCTTGATTCCAGTCCAGGGAGGACCTGGCCTGGCAGTTCGGGCTGGACTGTTCCCATTGGGCGCAGGGTCAAGACTGATTTGCATATGGCTGGGTCCAAACTGGAATGGCATGGTGAGCAAAAAAACTATGGATTTAGGCCCAGATCTCTGTACTGGGGTGAATTTATGACATTGTTGTGCATTCTGTCCATCAGTTGTTCTTTTTGCATTTGTCACCCCGAGTGGGACGGGTATGCCTAGACGTGGGTCCCGTGCTCTCCATGCCACTGGAGTTAAGCTATCCTGGCTAAAGAGGGGTGAAACCCCGTAACCGGTCCTAGGATGCTTGATTCCAGTCCAGGGAGGACCTGGCCTGGCAGTTCGGGCTGGACTGTTCCCATTAGGCGCAGGGTCAAGACTGATTTGCATATGGCTGGCTCCAAACTGGAATGGCATGTTGAGCAAAAAACCGATGGATTTAGGCCCAGATCTCTGTACTGGGGTGAATGTATGACATTGTTCTGCATTCTGTCCATCAGTTGTTCTTTTTGCATTTGTCACCCCGAGTGGGAGGGGTATGCCCAGACGTGGGTCCCGTGCTCCCTATGCCACTGGAGTCAAGCTATCCTGGCTGAAGAGGGGTGAAACACCGAAAACGGTCCTAGGATGCTTGATTCCAGTCCAGGGAGGACCTGGCCTGGCAGTTCGGGCAGACCTGTTCCCATTGGGGGCAGGGTCAAGGCTGATTTGCATATGGCTGGGTCCAAACTCGAATGGCATGGTGAGCAAAAAACGATGGATTTAGGCCCAGATCTCTGTACTGGGGTGAATGTACGACATTGTTCTGCATTCTGTCCATCAGTTGTTCTTTTTGCATTTGTCACCCCGAGTAGGACGGGTATGCCCAGACGTGGGTCCCGTGCTCTCCATGCCACTGGAGTCAAGCTATCCTGGCTGAAGAGGGGTGAAACCCCGAAACCGGTCCTAGGATGCTTGATTCCAGTCCAGGGAGGACCTGGCCTGGCAGTTCGGGCTGGACTGTTCCCATTGGGCGCAAGGTCAAGACTGATTTGCATATGGCTGGGTCCAAACTGGAATGGAAATGGTGAGCAAAAAACGATGGATTTAGGCCCAGATCTCTGTACTGGGGTGAATGTACGACATTGTTCTGCATTCTGTCCATCAGTTGTTCTTTTTGCATTTGTCACCCCGAGTGGGACGGGAATGCCCAGACGTGGGTCCCGTGCTCTCCATGCCACTGGAGTCAAGCTATCCTGGCTGAAGAGGGGTGAAACCCCGAAACCGGTCCTAGGATGCTTGATTCCAGTCCAGGGAGGACCTGGCCTGGCAGTTCGGGCTGGACTGTTCCCATTGGGCGCAGGGTCAAGACTGATTTGCATATGGCTGGGTCCAAACTGGAATGGCATGGTGAGCAAAAAAACGATGGATTTAGGCCCAGATCTCTGTACTGGGGTGAATGTACGACATTGTTCTGCATTCTGTCCATCAGTTGTTCTTTTTGCATTTGTCACCCCGAGTGGGACGGGTATGCCCAGACGTGGGTCCCGTGCTCTCCATGCCACTGGAGTCAAGCTATCCTGGCTGAAGAGGGGTGAAACCCCGAAACCGGTCCTAGGATGCTTGATTCCAGTCCAGGGAGGACCTGGCCTGGCAGTTCGGGCTGGACTGTTCCCATTGGGCGCAGGGTCAAGACTGATTTGCATATGGCTGGGTCCAAACTGGAATGGCATGGTGAGCAAAAAACGATGGATTTAGGCCCAGATCTCTGTACTGGGGTGAATGTATGACATTGTTCTGCATTCTGTCCATCAGTTGTTCTTTTTGCATTTGTCACCCCGAGTGGGACGGGTATGCCCAGACGTGGGTCCCGTGCTCTCCATGCCACTGGAGTCAAGCTATCCTGGCTGAAGAGGGGTGAAACCCCGAAACCGGTCCTAGGATGCTTGATTCCAGTCCAGGGAGGACCTGGCCTGGCAGTTCGGGCTGGACTGTTCCCATTGGGCGCAGGGTCAAGACTGATTTGCATATGGCTGGGTCCAAACTGGAATGGCATGGTGAGCAAAAAAACGATGGATTTAGGCCCAGATCTCTGTACTGGGGTGAATGTACGACATTGTTCTGCATTCTGTCCATCAGTTGTTCTTTTTGCATTTGTCACCCCGAGTGGGACGGGTATGCCCAGACGTGGGTCCCGTGCTCTCCATGCCACTGGAGTCAAGCTATCCTGGCTGAAGAGGGGTGAAACCCCGAAACCGGTCCTAGGATGCTTGATTCCAGTCCAGGGAGGACCTGGCCTGGCAGTTCGGGCTGGACTGTTCCCATTGGGTGCAGGGTCAAGACTGATTTGCATATGGCTGGGTCCAAACTGGAATGGCATGGTGAGCAAAAAAACGATGGATTTAGGCCCAGATCTCTGTACTGGGGTGAATGTATGACATTGTTCTGCATTCTGTCCATCAGTTGTTCTTTTTGCATTTGTCACCCCGAGTGGGATGGGTATGCCCAGACGTGGGTCCCGTGCTCTCCATGCCACTGGAGTCAAGCTAACCTGGCTGAAGAGGGGTGAAACCCCGAAACCGGTCCTAGGATGCTTGATTCCAGTCCAGGGAGGACCTGGCCTGGCAGTTCAGGCTGGACTGTTCCCATTGGGCGCAGGGTCAAGACTGATTTGCATATGGCTGGGTCCGAACTGGAATGGCATGGTGAACAAAAAAACGATGGATTTAGGCCCAGATCTCTGTACTGGGGTGAATGTACGACATTGTTCTGCATTCTGTCCATCAGTTGTTCTTTTTGCATTTGTCACCCCGAGTGGGACGGGTATGCCCAGACGTGGGTCCCGTGCTCTCCATGCCACTGGAGTCAAGCTATCCTGGCTGAAGAGGGGTGAAACCCCGAAACCGGTCCTAGGATGCTTGATTCCAGTCCAGGGAGGACCTGGCCTGGCAGTTCGGGCTGGACTGTTCCCATTGGGCGCAGGGTCAAGACTGATTTGCATATGGCTGGGTCCAAACTGGAATGGCATGGTGAGCAAAAAAGCGATGGATTTAGGCCCAGATCTCTGTACTGGGGTGAATGTACGACATTGTTCTGCATTCTGTCCATCAGTTGTTCTTTTTGCATTTGTCACCCCGAGTGGGACGGGTATGCCCAGACGTGGGTCCCGTGCTCTCCATGCCACTGGAGTCAAGCTATCCTGGCTGAAGAGGGGTGAAACCCCGAAACCGGTCCTAGGATGCTTGATTCCAGTCCAGGGAGGACCTGGCCTGGCAGTTCGGGCTGGACTGTTCCCATTGGGCGCAGGGTCAAGACTGATTTGCATATGGCTGGGTCCAAACTGGAATGGCATGGTGAGCAAAAAAACGATGGATTTAGGCCCAGATCTCTGTACTGGGGTGAATGTATGACATTGTTCTGCATTCTGTCCATCAGTTGTTCTTTTTGCATTTGTCACCCCGAGTGGGACGGGTATGCCCAGACGTGGGTCCCGTGCTCTCCATGCCACTGGAGTCAAGCTATCCTGGCTGAAGAGGGGTGAAACCCCGAAACCGGTCCTAGGATGCTTGATTCCAGTCCAGGGAGGACCTGGCCTGGCAGTTCAGGCTGGACTGTTCCCATTGGGCGCAGGGTCAAGACTGATTTGCATATGGCTGGGTCCAAACTGGAATGGCATGGTGAGCAAAAAAACGATGGATTTAGGCTCAGATCTCTGTACTGGGGTGAATGTATGACATTGTTCTGCATTCTGTCCATCAGTTGTTCTTTTTGCATTTGTCACCCCGAGTGGGACGGGTATGCCCAGACGTGGGTCCCGTGCTCTCCATGCCACTGGAGTCAAGCTATCCTGGCTGAAGAGGGGTGAAACCCCGAAACCGGTCCTAGGATGCTTGATTCCAGTCCAGGGAGGACCTGGCCTGGCAGTTCGGGCTGGACCTGTTCCCATTGGGCGCAGGGTCAAGACTGATTTGCATATGGCTGGGTCCAAACTGGAATGGCATGGTGAGCAAAAAACGATGGATTTAGGCCCAGATCTCTGTACTGGGGTGAATGTATGACATTGTTCTGCATTCTGTCCATCAGTTGTTCTTTTTGCATTTGTCACCCCGAGTGGGACGGGTATGCCCAGACGTGGGTCCCGTGCTCTCCATGCCACTGGAGTCAAGCTATCCTGGCTGAAGAGGGGTGAAACCCCGAAACCGGTCCTAGGATGCTTGATTCCAGTCCAGGGAGGACCTGGCCTGGCAGTTCGGGCTGGACTGTTCCCATTGGGCGCAGGGTCAAGACTGATTTGCATATGGCTGGGTCCAAACTGGAATGGCATGGTGAGCAAAAAACGATGGATTTAGGCCCAGATCTCTGTACTGGGGTGAATGTACGACATTGTTCTGCATTCTGTCCATCAGTTGTTCTTTTTGCATTTGTCACCCCGAGTGGGACGGGTATGCCCAGACGTGGGTCCCGTGCTCTCCATGCCACTGGAGTCAAGCTATCCTGGCTGAAGAGGGGTGAAACCCCGAAACCGGTCCTAGGATGCTTGATTCCAGTCCAGGGAGGACCTGGCCTGGCAGTTCGGGCTGGACTGTTCCCATTGGGCGCAGGGTCAAGACTGATTTGCATATGGCTGGGTCCAAACTGGAATGGCATGGTGAGCAAAAAAACGATGGATTTAGGCCCAGATCTCTGTACTGGGGTGAATGTATGACATTGTTCTGCATTCTGTCCATCAGTTGTTCTTTTTGCATTTGTCACCCCGAGTGGGACGGGTATGCCCAGACGTGGGTCCCGTACTCTCCATGCCACAGGAGTCAAGCTATCCTTTTCTGAAGAGGGGTGAAACCCCGAAACCGGTCCTAGGATGCTTGATTCCAGTCCAGGGAGGACCTGGCCTGGCAGTTCGGGCTGGACTGTTCCCATTGGGCGCAGGGTCAAGACTGATTTGCATATGGCTGGGTCCGAAATAGAATGGCATGGTGAGCAAAAAAACGATGGATTTAGGCCCAGATCTCTGTACTGGGGTGAATGTACGACATTGTTCTGCATTCTGTCCATCAGTTGTTCTTTTTGCATTTGTCACCCCGAGTGGGACGGGTATGCCCAGACGTGGGTCCCGTGCTCTCCATGCCACTGGAGTCAAGCTATCCTGGCTGAAGAGGGGTGAAACCCCGAAACCGGTCCTAGGATGCTTGATTCCAGTCCAGGGAGGACCTGGCCTGGCAGTTCGGGCTGGACTGTTCCCATTGGGCGCAGGGTCAAGACTGATTTGCATATGGCTGGGTCCAAACTGGAATGGCATGGTGAGCAAAAAAACGATGGATTTAGGCCCAGATCTCTGTACTGGGGTGAATGTACGACATTGTTCTGCATTCTGTCCATCAGTTGTTCTTTTTGCATTTGTCACCCCGAGTGGGACGGGTATGCCCAGACGTGGGTCCCGTGCTCTCCATGCCACTGGAGTCAAGCTATCCTGGCTGAAGAGGGGTGAAAGCCCGAAACCGGTCCTAGGATGCTTGATTCCAGTCCAGGGAGGACCTGGCCTGGCAGTTCGGGCTGGACTGTTCCCATTGGGTGCAGGGTCAAGACTGATTTGCATATGGCTGGGTCCAAACTGGAATGGCATGGTGAGCAAAAAAACGATGGATTTAGGCCCAGATCTCTGTACTGGGGTGAATGTATGACATTGTTCTGCATTCTGTCCATCAGTTGTTCTTTTTGCATTTGTCACCCCGAGTGGGACGGGTATGCCCAGACGTGGGTCCCGTGCTCTCCATGCCACTGGAGTCAAGCTATCCTGGCTGAAGAGGGGTGAAACCCCGAAACCGGTCCTAGGATGCTTGATTCCAGTCCAGGGAGGACCTGGCCTGGCAGTTCGGGCTGGACTGTTCCCATTGGGCGCAGGGTCAAGACTGATTTGCATATGGCTGGGTCCAAACTGGAATGGCATGGTGAGCAAAAAAACGATGGATTTAGGCCCAGATCTCTGTACTGGGGTGAATGTACGACATTGTTCTGCATTCTGTCCATCAGTTGTTCTTTTTGCATTTGTCACCCCGAGTGGGACGGGTATGCCCAGACGTGGGTCCCGTGCTCTCCATGCCACTGGAGTCAAGCTATCCTGGCTGAAGAGGGGTGAAACCCCGAAACCGGTCCTAGGATGCTTGATTCCAGTCCAGGGAGGACCTGGCCTGGCAGTTCGGGCTGGACTGTTCCCATTGGGCGCAGGGTCAAGACTGATTTGCATATGGCTGGGTCCAAACTGGAATGGCATGGTGAGCAAAAAAGCGATGGATTTAGGCCCAGATCTCTGTACTGGGGTGAATGTACGACATTGTTCTGCATTCTGTCCATCAGTTGTTCTTTTTGCATTTGTCACCCCGAGTGGGACGGGTATGCCCAGACGTGGGTCCCGTGCTCTCCATGCCACTGGAGTCAAGCTATCCTGGCTGAAGAGGGGTGAAACCCCGAAACCGGTCCTAGGATGCTTGATTCCAGTCCAGGGAGGACCTGGCCTGGCAGTTCGGGCTGGACTGTTCCCATTGGGCGCAGGGTCAAGACTGATTTGCATATGGCTGGGTCCAAACTGGAATGGCATGGTGAGCAAAAAAACGATGGATTTAGGCCCAGATCTCTGTACTGGGGTGAATGTATGACATTGTTCTGCATTCTGTCCATCAGTTGTTCTTTTTGCATTTGTCACCCCGAGTGGGACGGGTATGCCCAGACGTGGGTCCCGTGCTCTCCATGCCACTGGAGTCAAGCTATCCTGGCTGAAGAGGGCTGAAACCCCGAAACCGGTCCTAGGATGCTTGATTCCAGTCCAGGGAGGACCTGGCCTGGCAGTTCGGGCTGGACTGTTCCCATTGGGCGCAGGGTCAAGACTGATTTGCATATGGCTGGGTCCAAACTGGAATGGCATGGTGAGCAAAAAACCGATGGATTTAGGCCCAGATCTCTGTACTGGGGTGAATGTATGACATTGTTCTGCATTCTGTCCATCAGTTGTTCTTTTTGCATTTGTCACCCCGAGTGGGACGGGTATGCCCAGACGTGGGTCCCGTGCTCTCCTATGCCACTGGAGTCAAGCTATCCTGGCTGAAGAGGGGTGAAACCCCGAAACCGGTCCTAGGATGCTTGATTCCAGTCCAGGGAGGACCTGGCCTGGCAGTTCGGGCTGGACTGTTCCCATTGGGCGCAGGGTCAAGACTGATTTGCATATGGCTGGGTCCAAACTGGAATGGCATGGTGAGCAAAAAACGATGGATTTAGGCCCAGATCTCTGTACTGGGGTGAATGTATGACATTGTTCTGCATTCTGTCCATCAGTTGTTCTTTTTGCATTTGTCACCCCGAGTGGGACGGGTATGCCCAGACGTGGGTCCCGTGCTCTCCATGCCACTGGAGTCAAGCTATCCTGGCTGAAGAGGGGTGAAACCCCGAAACCGGTCCTAGGATGCTTGATTCCAGTCCAGGGAGGACCTGGCCTGGCAGTTCGGGCTGGACTGTTCCCATTGGGCGCAGGGTCAAGACTGATTTGCATATGGCTGGGTCCAAACTGGAATGGCATGGTGAGCAAAAAACGATGGATTTAGGCCCAGATCTCTGTACTGGGGTGAATGTACGACATTGTTCTGCATTCTGTCCATCAGTTGTTCTTTTTGCATTTGTCACCCCGAGTGGGACGGGTATGCCCAGACGTGGGTCCCGTGCTCTCCATGCCACTGGAGTCAAGCTATCCTGGCTGAAGAGGGGTGAAAGCCCGAAACCGGTCCTAGGATGCTTGATTCCAGTCCAGGGAGGACCTGGCCTGGCAGTTCGGGCTGGACTGTTCCCATTGGGCGCAGGCTCAAGACTGATTTGCATATGGCTGGGTCCAAACTGGAATGGCATGGTGAGCAAAAAAACGATTGATTTAGGCCCAGATCTCTGTACTGGGGTGAATGTACGACATTGTTCTGCATTCTGTCCATCAGTTGTTCTTTTTGCATTTGTCACCCCGAGTGGGACGGGTATGCCCAGACGTGGGTCCCGTGCTCTCCATGCCACTGGAGTCAAGCTATCCTGGCTGAAGACGGGTGAAACCCCGAAACCGGTCCTAGGATGCTTGATTCCAGTCCAGGGAGGACCTGGCCTGGCAGTTCGGGCAGGACTGTTCCCATTGGGCGCAGGGTCAAGACTGATTTGCATATGGCTGGGTCCAAACTGGAATGGCATGGTGAGCAAAAAAACGATGGATTTAGGCCCAGATCTCTGTACTGGGGTGAATGTACGACATTGTTCTGCATTCTGTCCATCAGTTGTTCTTTTTGCATTTGTCACCCCGAGTGGGACGGGTATGCCCAGACGTGGGTCCCGTGCTCTCCATGCCACTGGAGTCAAGCTATCCTGGCTGAAGAGGGGTGAAACCCTGAAACCGGTCCTAGGATGCTTGATTCCAGTCCAGGGAGGACCTGGCCTGGCAGTTCGGGCTGGACTGTTCCCATTGGGCGCAGGGTCAAGACTGATTTGCATATGGCTGGGTCCAAAGTGGAATGGCATGGTGAGCTAAAAAACGATGGATTTAGGCCCAGATCTCTGTACTGGGGTGAATGTACGACATTGTTCTGCATTCTGTCCATCAGTTGTTCTTTTTGCATTTGTCACCCCGAGTGGGACTGGTATGCCCAGACGTGGGTCCCGTGCTCTCCATGCCACTGGAGTCAAGCTATCCTGGCTGAAGAGGGGTGAAACCCCGAAACCGGTCCTAGGATGCTTGATTCCAGTCCAGGGAGGACCTGGCCTGGCAGTTCGGGCTGGACTGTTCCCATTGGGCGCAGGGTCAAGACTGATTTGCATATGGCTGGGTCCAAACTGGAATGGCATGGTGAGCAAAAAAACGATGGATTTAGGCCCAGATCTCTGTACTGGGGTGAATGTATGACATTGTTCTGCATTCTGTCCATCAGTTGTTTTTTTGCATTTGTCACCCCGAGTGGGACGGGTATGCCCAGACGTGGGTCCCGTGCTCTCCATGCCACTGGAGTCAAGCTATCCTGGCTGAAGAGGGGTGAAACCCCGAAACCGGTCCTAGGATGCTTGATTCCAGTCCAGGGAGGACCTGGCCTGGCAGTTCGGGCTGGACTGTTCCCATTGGGCGCAGGGTCAAGACTGATTTGCATATGGCTGGGTCCAAACTGGAATGGCATGGTGAGCAAAAAACGATGGATTTAGGCCCAGATCTCTGTACTGGGGTGAATGTACGACATTGTTCTGCATTCTGTCCATCAGTTGTTCTTTTTGCATTTGTCACCCCGAGTGGGACGGGTATGCCCAGACGTGGGTCCCGTGCTCTCCATGCCACTGGAGTCAAGCTATCCTGGCTGAAGAGGGGTGAAACCCCGAAACCGGTCCTAGGATGCTTGATTCCAGTCCAGGGAGGACCTGGCCTGGCAGTTCGGGCTGGACTGTTCCCATTGGGCGCAGGGTCAAGACTGATTTGCATATGGCTGGGTCCAAACTGGAATGGCATGGTGAGCAAAAAAACGATGGATTTAGGCCCAGATCTCTGTACTGGGGTGAATGTACGACATTGTTCTGCATTCTGTCCATCAGTTGTTCTTTTTGCATTTGTCACCCCGAGTGGGACGGGTATGCCCAGACGTGGGTCCCGTGCTCTCCATGCCACTGGAGTCAAGCTATCCTGGCTGAAGAGGGGTGAAACCCCGAAACCGGTCCTAGGATGCTTGATTCCAGTCCAGGGAGGACCTGGCCTGGCAGTTCGGGCTGGACTGTTCCCATTGGGCGCAGGGTCAAGACTGATTTGCATATGGCTGGGTCCAAACTGGAATGGCATGGTGAGCAAAAAAACGATGGATTTAGGCCCAGATCTCTGTACTGGGGTGAATGTATGACATTGTTCTGCATTCTGTCCATCAGTTGTTCTTTTTGCATTTGTCACCCCGAGTGGGACGGGTATGCCCAGACGTGGGTCCCGTGCTCTCCATGCCACTGGAGTCAAGCTATCCTGGCTGAAGAGGGGTGAAAGCCCGAAACCGGTCCTAGGATGCTTGATTCCAGTCCAGGGAGGACCTGGCCTGGCAGTTCGGGCTGGACTGTTCCCATTGGGCGCAGGGTCAAGACTGATTTGCATATGGCTGGGTCCAAACTGGAATGGCATGGTGAGCAAAAAAACGATGGATTTAGGCCCAGATCTCTGTACTGGGGTGAATGTATGACATTGTTCTGCATTCTGTCCATCAGTTGTTCTTTTTGCATTTGTCACCCCGAGTGGGACGGGTATGCCCAGACGTGGGTCCCGTGCTCTCCATGCCACTGGAGTCAAGCTATCCTGGCTGAAGAGGGGTGAAACCCCGAAACCGGTCCTAGGATGCTTGATTCCAGTCCAGGGAGGACCTGGCCTGGCAGTTCGGGCTGGACTGTTCCCATTGGGCGCAGGGTCAAGACTGATTTGCATATGGCTGGGTCCAAACTGGAATGGCATGGTGAGCAAAAAACGATGGATTTAGGCCCAGATCTCTGTACTGGGGTGAATGTACGACATTGTTCTGCATTCTGTCCATCAGTTGTTCTTTTTGCATTTGTCACCCCGAGTGGGACGGGTATGCCCAGACGTGGGTCCCGTGCTCTCCATGCCACTGGAGTCAAGCTATCCTGGCTGAAGAGGGCTGAAAGCCCGAAACCGGTCCTAGGATGCTTGATTCCAGTCCAGGGAGGACCTGGCCTGGCAGTTCGGGCTGGACTGTTCCCATTGGGCGCAGGGTCAAGACTGATTTGCATATGGCTGGGTCCAAACTGGAATGGCATGGTGAGCAAAAAACGATGGATTTAGGCCCAGATCTCTGTACTGGGGTGAATGTACGACATTGTTCTGCATTCTGTCCATCAGTTGTTCTTTTTGCATTTGTCACCCCGAGTGGGACGGGTATGCCCAGACGTGGGTCCCGTGCTCTCCATGCCACTGGAGTCAAGCTATCCTGGCTGAAGAGGGGTGAAACCCCGAAACCGGTCCTAGGATGCTTGATTCCAGTCCAGGGAGGACCTGGCCTGGCAGTTCGGGCTGGACTGTTCCCATTGGGCGCAGGGTCAAGACTGATTTGCATATGGCTGGGTCCAAACTGGAATGGCATGGTGAGCAAAAAAACGATGGATTTAGGCCCAGATCTCTGTACTGGGGTGAATGTATGACATTGTTCTGCATTCTGTCCATCAGTTGTTCTTTTTGCATTTGTCACCCCGAGTGGGACGGGTATGCCCAGACGTGGGTCCCGTGCTCTCCATGCCACTGGAGTCAAGCTATCCTGGCTGAAGAGGGCTGAAACCCCGAAACCGGTCCTAGGATGCTTGATTCCAGTCCAGGGAGGACCTGGCCTGGCAGTTCGGGCTGGACTGTTCCCATTGGGCGCAGGGTCAAGACTGATTTGCATATGGCTGGGTCCAAACTGGAATGGCATGGTGAGCAAAAAAACGATGGATTTAGGCCCAGATCTCTGTACTGGGGTGAATGTACGACATTGTTCTGCATTCTGTCCATCAGTTGTTCTTTTTGCATTTGTCACCCCGAGTGGGACGGGTATGCCCAGACGTGGGTCCCGTGCTCTCCATGCCACTGGAGTCAAGCTATCCTGGCTGAAGAGGGGTGAAACCCCGAAACCGGTCCTAGGATGCTTGATTCCAGTCCAGGGAGGACCTGGCCTGGCAGTTCGGGCTGGACTGTTCCCATTGGGCGCAGGGTCAAGACTGATTTGCATATGGCTGGGTCCAAACTGGAATGGCATGGTGAGCAAAAAACGATGGATTTAGGCCCAGATCTCTGTACTGGGGTGAATGTACGACATTGTTCTGCATTCTGTCCATCAGTTGTTCTTTTTGCATTTGTCACCCCGAGTGGGACGGGTATGCCCAGACGTGGGTCCCGTGCTCTCCATGCCACTGGAGTCAAGCTATCCTGGCTGAAGAGGGGTGAAACCCCGAAACCGGTCCTAGGATGCTTGATTCCAGTCCAGGGAGGACCTGGCCTGGCAGTTCGGGCTGGACTGTTCCCATTGGGCGCAGGGTCAAGACTGATTTGCATATGGCTGGGTCCAAACTGGAATGGCATGGTGAGCAAAAAAACGATGGATTTAGGCCCAGATCTCTGTACTGGGGTGAATGTATGACATTGTTCTGCATTCTGTCCATCAGTTGTTCTTTTTGCATTTGTCACCCCGAGTGGGACGGGTATGCCCAGACGTGGGTCCCGTGCTCTCCATGCCACTGGAGTCAAGCTATCCTGGCTGAAGAGGGGTGAAACCCCGAAACCGGTCCTAGGATGCTTGATTCCAGTCCAGGGAGGACCTGGCCTGGCAGTTCGGGCTGGACTGTTCCCATTGGGCGCAGGGTCAAGACTGATTTGCATATGGCTGGGTCCAAACTGGAATGGCATGGTGAGCAAAAAAACGATGGATTTAGGCCCAGATCTCTGTACTGGGGTGAATGTACGACATTGTTCTGCATTCTGTCCATCAGTTGTTCTTTTTGCATTTGTCACCCCGAGTGGGACGGGTATGCCCAGACGTGGGTCCCGTGCTCTCCATGCCACTGGAGTCAAGCTATCCTGGCTGAAGAGGGGTGAAACCCCGAAACCGGTCCTAGGATGCTTGATTCCAGTCCAGGGAGGACCTGGCCTGGCAGTTCGGGCTGGACTGTTCCCATTGGGCGCAGGGTCAAGACTGATTTGCATATGGCTGGGTCCAAACTGGAATGGCATGGTGAGCAAAAAACGATGGATTTAGGCCCAGATCTCTGTACTGGGGTGAATGTACGACATTGTTCTGCATTCTGTCCATCAGTTGTTCTTTTTGCATTTGTCACCCCGAGTGGGACGGGTATGCCCAGACGTGGGTCCCGTGCTCTCCATGCCACTGGAGTCAAGCTATCCTGGCTGAAGAGGGGTGAAACCCCGAAACCGGTCCTAGGATGCTTGATTCCAGTCCAGGGAGGACCTGGCCTGGCAGTTCGGGCTGGACTGTTCCCATTGGGCGCAGGGTCAAGACTGATTTGCATATGGCTGGGTCCAAACTGGAATGGCATGGTGAGCAAAAAACGATGGATTTAGGCCCAGATCTCTGTACTGGGGTGAATGTACGACATTGTTCTGCATTCTGTCCATCAGTTGTTCTTTTTGCATTTGTCACCCCGAGTGGGACGGGTATGCCCAGACGTGGGTCCCGTGCTCTCCATGCCACTGGAGTCAAGCTATCCTGGCTGAAGAGGGTGAAAGCCCGAAACCGGTCCTAGGATGCTTGATTCCAGTCCAGGGAGGACCTGGCCTGGCAGTTCGGGCTGGACTGTTCCCATTGGGCGCAGGGTCAAGACTGATTTGCATATGGCTGGGTCCAAACTGGAATGGCATGGTGAGCAAAAAAACGATGGATTTAGGCCCAGATCTCTGTACTGGGGTGAATGTACGACATTGTTCTGCATTCTGTCCATCAGTTGTTCTTTTTGCATTTGTCACCCCGAGTGGGACGGGTATGCCCAGACGTGGGTCCCGTGCTCTCCATGCCACTGGAGTCAAGCTATCCTGGCTGAAGAGGGGTGAAACCCCGAAACCGGTCCTAGGATGCTTGATTCCAGTCCAGGGAGGACCTGGCCTGGCAGTTCGGGCTGGACTGTTCCCATTGGGCGCAGGGTCAAGACTGATTTGCATATGGCTGGGTCCAAACTGGAATGGCATGGTGAGCAAAAAAACGATGGATTTAGGCCCAGATCTCTGTACTGGGGTGAATGTATGACATTGTTCTGCATTCTGTCCATCAGTTGTTCTTTTTGCATTTGTCACCCCGAGTGGGACGGGTATGCCCAGACGTGGGTCCCGTGCTCTCCATGCCACTGGAGTCAAGCTATCCTGCCTGAAGAGGGCTGAAACCCCGAAACCGGTCCTAGGATGCTTGATTCCAGTCCAGGGAGGACCTGGCCTGGCAGTTCGGGCTGGACTGTTCCCATTGGGCGCAGGGTCAAGACTGATTTGCATATGGCTGGGTCCAAACTGGAATGGCATGGTGAGCAAAAAAACGATGGATTTAGGCCCAGATCTCTGTACTGGGGTGAATGTACGACATTGTTCTGCATTCTGTCCATCAGTTGTTCTTTTTGCATTTGTCACCCCGAGTGGGACGGGTATGCCCAGACGTGGGTCCCGTGCTCTCCATGCCACTGGAGTCAAGCTATCCTGGCTGAAGAGGGCTGAAACCCCGAAACCGGTCCTAGGATGCTTGATTCCAGTCCAGGGAGGACCTGGCCTGGCAGTTCGGGCTGGACTGTTCCCATTGGGCGCAGGGTCAAGACTGATTTGCATATGGCTGGGTCCAAACTGGAATGGCATGGTGAGCAAAAAACGATGGATTTAGGCCCAGATCTCTGTACTGGGGTGAATGTACGACATTGTTCTGCATTCTGTCCATCAGTTGTTCTTTTTGCATTTGTCACCCCGAGTGGGACGGGTATGCCCAGACGTGGGTCCCGTGCTCTCCATGCCACTGGAGTCAAGCTATCCTGGCTGAAGAGGGCTGAAAGCCCGAAACCGGTCCTAGGATGCTTGATTCCAGTCCAGGGAGGACCTGGCCTGGCAGTTCGGGCTGGACTGTTCCCATTGGGCGCAGGGTCAAGACTGATTTGCATATGGCTGGGTCCAAACTGGAATGGCATGGTGAGCAAAAAAACGATGGATTTAGGCCCAGATCTCTGTACTGGGGTGAATGTATGACATTGTTCTGCATTCTGTCCATCAGTTGTTCTTTTTGCATTTGTCACCCCGAGTGGGACGGGTATGCCCAGACGTGGGTCCCGTGCTCTCCATGCCACTGGAGTCAAGCTATCCTGGCTGAAGAGGGGTGAAAGCCCGAAACCGGTCCTAGGATGCTTGATTCCAGTCCAGGGAGGACCTGGCCTGGCAGTTCGGGCTGGACTGTTCCCATTGGGCGCAGGGTCAAGACTGATTTGCATATGGCTGGGTCCAAACTGGAATGGCATGGTGAGCAAAAACGATGGATTTAGGCCCAGATCTCTGTACTGGGGTGAATGTACGACATTGTTCTGCATTCTGTCCATCAGTTGTTCTTTTTGCATTTGTCACCCCGAGTGGGACGGGTATGCCCAGACGTGGGTCCCGTGCTCTCCATGCCACTGGAGTCAAGCTATCCTGGCTGAAGAGGGGTGAAACCCCGAAACCGGTCCTAGGATGCTTGATTCCAGTCCAGGGAGGACCTGGCCTGGCAGTTCGGGCTGGACTGTTCCCATTGGGCGCAGGGTCAAGACTGATTTGCATATGGCTGGGTCCAAACTGGAATGGCATGGTGAGCAAAAAAACGATGGATTTAGGCCCAGATCTCTGTACTGGGGTGAATGTACGACATTGTTCTGCATTCTGTCCATCAGTTGTTCTTTTTGCATTTGTCACCCCGAGTGGGACGGGTATGCCCAGACGTGGGTCCCGTGCTCTCCATGCCACTGGAGTCAAGCTATCCTGGCTGAAGAGGGGTGAAACCCCGAAACCGGTCCTAGGATGCTTGATTCCAGTCCAGGGAGGACCTGGCCTGGCAGTTCGGGCTGGACTGTTCCCATTGGGCGCAGGGTCAAGACTGATTTGCATATGGCTGGGTCCAAACTGGAATGGCATGGTGAGCAAAAAGCGATGGATTTAGGCCCAGATCTCTGTACTGGGGTGAATGTACGACATTGTTCTGCATTCTGTCCATCAGTTGTTCTTTTTGCATTTGTCACCCCGAGTGGGACGGGTATGCCCAGACGTGGGTCCCGTGCTCTCCATGCCACTGGAGTCAAGCTATCCTGGCTGAAGAGGGTGAAACCCCGAAACCGGTCCTAGGATGCTTGATTCCAGTCCAGGGAGGACCTGGCCTGGCAGTTCGGGCTGGACTGTTCCCATTGGGCGCAGGGTCAAGACTGATTTGCATATGGCTGGGTCCAAACTGGAATGGCATGGTGAGCAAAAAAACGATGGATTTAGGCCCAGATCTCTGTACTGGGGTGAATGTACGACATTGTTCTGCATTCTGTCCATCAGTTGTTCTTTTTGCATTTGTCACCCCGAGTGGGACGGGTATGCCCAGACGTGGGTCCCGTGCTCTCCATGCCACTGGAGTCAAGCTATCCTGGCTGAAGAGGGCTGAAACCCCGAAACCGGTCCTAGGATGCTTGATTCCAGTCCAGGGAGGACCTGGCCTGGCAGTTCGGGCTGGACTGTTCCCATTGGGCGCAGGGTCAAGACTGATTTGCATATGGCTGGGTCCAAACTGGAATGGCATGGTGAGCAAAAAAACGATGGATTTAGGCCCAGATCTCTGTACTGGGGTGAATGTACGACATTGTTCTGCATTCTGTCCATCAGTTGTTCTTTTTGCATTTGTCACCCCGAGTGGGACGGGTATGCCCAGACGTGGGTCCCGTGCTCTCCATGCCACTGGAGTCAAGCTATCCTGGCTGAAGAGGGGTGAAACCCCGAAACCGGTCCTAGGATGCTTGATTCCAGTCCAGGGAGGACCTGGCCTGGCAGTTCGGGCTGGACTGTTCCCATTGGGCGCAGGGTCAAGACTGATTTGCATATGGCTGGGTCCAAACTGGAATGGCATGGTGAGCAAAAAAACGATGGATTTAGGCCCAGATCTCTGTACTGGGGTGAATGTACGACATTGTTCTGCATTCTGTCCATCAGTTGTTCTTTTTGCATTTGTCACCCCGAGTGGGACGGGTATGCCCAGACGTGGGTCCCGTGCTCTCCATGCCACTGGAGTCAAGCTATCCTGGCTGAAGAGGGGTGAAACCCCGAAACCGGTCCTAGGATGCTTGATTCCAGTCCAGGGAGGACCTGGCCTGGCAGTTCGGGCTGGACTGTTCCCATTGGGCGCAGGGTCAAGACTGATTTGCATATGGCTGGGTCCAAACTGGAATGGCATGGTGAGCAAAAAACGATGGATTTAGGCCCAGATCTCTGTACTGGGGTGAATGTATGACATTGTTCTGCATTCTGTCCATCAGTTGTTCTTTTTGCATTTGTCACCCCGAGTGGGACGGGTATGCCCAGACGTGGGTCCCGTGCTCTCCATGCCACTGGAGTCAAGCTATCCTGGCTGAAGAGGGGTGAAACCCCAAAACCGGTCCTAGGATGCTTGATTCCAGTCCAGGGAGGACCTGGCCTGGCAGTTCGGGCTGGACTGTTCCCATTGGGCGCAGGGTCAAGACTGATTTGCATATGGCTGGGTCCAAACTGGAATGGCATGGTGAGCAAAAAAACGATGGATTTAGGCCCAGATCTCTGTACTGGGGTGAATGTACGACATTGTTCTGCATTCTGTCCATCAGTTGTTCTTTTTGCATTTGTCACCCCGAGTGGGACGGGTATGCCCAGACGTGGGTCCCGTGCTCTCCATGCCACTGGAGTCAAGCTATCCTGCCTGAAGAGGGGTGAAACCCCGAAACCTGTCCTAGGATGCTTGATTCCAGTCCAGGGAGGACCTGGCCTGGCAGTTCGGGCTGGACTGTTCCCATTGGGTGCAGGGTCAAGACTGATTTGCATATGGCTGGGTCCAAACTGGAATGGCATGGTGAGCAAAAAAACGATGGATTTAGGCCCAGATCTCTGTACTGGGGTGAATGTACGACATTGTTCTGCATTCTGTCCATCAGTTGTTCTTTTTGCATTTGTCACCCCGAGTGGGACGGGTTTGCCCAGACGTGGGTCCCGTGCTCTCCATGCCACTGGAGTCAAGCTATCCTGGCTGAAGAGGGGTGAAACCCCGAAACCGGTCCTAGGATGCTTGATTCCAGTCCAGGGAGGACCTGGCCTGGCAGTTCGGGCTGGACTGTTCCCATTGGGTGCAGGGTCAAGACTGATTTGCATATGGCTGGGTCCAAACTGGAATGGCATGGTGAGCAAAAAACGATGGATTTAGGCCCAGATCTCTGTACTGGGGTGAATGTACGACATTGTTCTGCATTCTGTCCATCAGTTGTTCTTTTTGCATTTGTCACCCCGAGTGGGACGGGTTTGCCCAGACGTGGGTCCGTGCTCTCCATGCGACTGGAGTCAAGCTATCCTGGCTGAAGAGGGCTGAAACCCCGAAACCGGTCCTAGGATGCTTGATTCCAGTCCAGGGACGACCTGGCCTGGCAGTTCGGGCTGGACTGTTCCCATTGGGCGCAGGGTCAAGACTGATTTGCATATGGCTGGGTCCAAACTGGAATGGCATGGTGAGCAAAAAACGATGGATTTAGGCCCAGATCTCTGTACTGGGGTGAATGTACGACATTGTTCTGCATTCTGTCCATCAGTTGTTCTTTTTGCATTTGTCACCCCGAGTGGGACGGGTATGCCCAGACGTGGGTCCCGTGCTCTCCATGCCACTGGAGTCAAGCTATCCTGGCTGAAGAGGGGTGAAACCCCGAAACCGGTCCTAGGATGCTTGATTCCAGTCCAGGGAGGACCTGGCCTGGCAGTTCGGGCTGGACTGTTCCCATTGGGTGCAGGGTCAAGACTGATTTGCATATGGCTGGGTCCAAACTGGAATGGCATGGTGAGCAAAAAAACGATGGATTTAGGCCCAGATCTCTGTACTGGGGTGAATGTACGACATTGTTCTGCATTCTGTCCATCAGTTGTTCTTTTTGCATTTGTCACCCCGAGTGGGACGGGTATGCCCAGACGTAGGTCCCGTGCTCTCCATGCCACTGGAGTCAAGCTATCCTGGCTGAAGAGGGGTGAAACCCCGAAACCGGTCCTAGGATGCTTGATTCCAGTCCAGGGAGGACCTGGCCTGGCAGTTCGGGCTGGACTGTTCCCATTGGGCGCAGGGTCAAGACTGATTTGCATATGGCTGGGTCCAAACTGGAATGGCATGGTGAGCAAAAAAACGATGGATTTAGGCCCAGATCTCTGTACTGGGGTGAATGTACGACATTGTTCTGCATTCTGTCCATCAGTTGTTCTTTTTGCATTTGTCACCCCGAGTGGGACGGGTATGCCCAGACGTGGGTCCCGTGCTCTCCATGCCACTGGAGTCAAGCTATCCTGGCTGAAGAGGGGTGAAAGCCCGAAACCGGTCCTAGGATGCTTGATTCCAGTCCAGGGAGGACCTGGCCTGGCAGTTCGGGCTGGACTGTTCCCATTGGGCGCAGGGTCAAGACTGATTTGCATATGGCTGGGTCCAAACTGGAATGGCATGGTGAGCAAAAAAACGATGGATTTAGGCCCAGATCTCTGTACTGGGGTGAATGTACGACATTGTTCTGCATTCTGTCCATCAGTTGTTCTTTTTGCATTTGTCACCCCGAGTGGGACGGGTATGCCCAGACGTGGGTCCCGTGCTCTCCATGCCACTGGAGTCAAGCTATCCTGGCTGAAGAGGGGTGAAACCCCGAAACCGGTCCTAGGATGCTTGATTCCAGTCCAGGGAGGACCTGGCCTGGCAGTTCGGGCTGGACTGTTCCCATTGGGCGCAGGGTCAAGACTGATTTGCATATGGCTGGGTCCAAACTGGAATGGCATGGTGAGCAAAAAAACGATGGATTTAGGCCCAGATCTCTGTACTGGGGTGAATGTACGACATTGTTCTGCATTCTGTCCATCAGTTGTTCTTTTTGCATT
This sequence comes from Calotriton arnoldi, assembly GCA_963921515.1. Lineage (NCBI taxonomy): Eukaryota > Metazoa > Chordata > Amphibia > Caudata > Salamandridae > Calotriton > Calotriton arnoldi. The sequence goes on from CAWUFW010005061.1 coordinate 1,047,376, forward strand.
TGTCACCCCGAGTGGGACGGGTATGCCCAGACGTGGGTCCCGTGCTCTCCATGCCACTGGAGTCAAGCTATCCTGGCTGAAGAGGGGTGAAACCCCGAAACCGGTCCTAGGATGCTTGATTCCAGTCCAGGGAGGACCTGGCCTGGCAGTTCGGGCTGGACTGTTCCCATTGGGCGCAGGGTCAAGACTGATTTGCATATGGCTGGGTCCAAACTGGAATGGCATGGTGAGCAAAAAAACGATGGATTTAGGCCCAGATCTCTGTACTGGGGTGAATGTACGACATTGTTCTGCATTCTGTCCATCAGTTGTTCTTTTTGCATTTGTCACCCCGAGTGGGACGGGTATGCCCAGACGTGGGTCCCGTGCTCTCCATGCCACTGGAGTCAAGCTATCCTGCCTGAAGAGGGGTGAAACCCCGAAACCTGTCCTAGGATGCTTGATTCCAGTCCAGGGAGGACCTGGCCTGGCAGTTCGGGCTGGACTGTTCCCATTGGGTGCAGGGTCAAGACTGATTTGCATATGGCTGGGTCCAAACTGGAATGGCATGGTGAGCAAAAAAACAATGGATTTAGGCCCAGATCTCTGTACTGGGGTGAATGTACGACATTGTTCTGCATTCTGTCCATCAGTTGTTCTTTTTCATTTGTCACCCCGAGTGGGACGGGTATGCCCAGACGTGGGTCCCGTGCTCTCCATGCCACTGGAGTCAAGCTATCCTGGCTGAAGAGGGGTGAAACCCCGAAACCGGTCCTAGGATGCTTGATTCCAGTCCAGGGAGGACCTGGCCTGGCAGTTCGGGCTGGACTGTTCCCATTGGGCGCAGGGTCAAGACTGATTTGCATATGGCTGGGTCCAAACTGGAATGGCATGGTGAGCAAAAAAACGATGGATTTAGGCCCAGATCTCTGTACTGGGGTGAATGTATGACATTGTTCTGCATTCTGTCCATCAGTTGTTCTTTTTGCATTTGTCACCCCGAGTGGGACGGGTATGCCCAGACGTGGGTCCCGTGCTCTCCATGCCACTGGAGTCAAGCTATCCTGGCTGAAGAGGGGTGAAACCCCGAAACCGGTCCTAGGATGCTTGATTCCAGTCCAGGGAGGACCTGGCCTGGCAGTTCGGGCTGGACTGTTCCCATTGGGCGCAGGGTCAAGACTGATTTGCATATGGCTGGGTCCAAACTGGAATGGCATGGTGAGCAAAAAAACGATGGATTTAGGCCCAGATCTCTGTACTGGGGTGAATGTACGACATTGTTCTGCATTCTGTCCATCAGTTGTTCTTTTTGCATTTGTCACCCCGAGTGGGACGGGTATGCCCAGACGTGGGTCCCGTGCTCTCCATGCCACTGGAGTCAAGCTATCCTGGCTGAAGAGGGGTGAAACCCCGAAACCGGTCCTAGGATGCTTGATTCCAGTCCAGGGAGGACCTGGCCTGGCAGTTCGGGCTGGACTGTTCCCATTGGGCGCAGGGTCAAGACTGATTTGCATATGGCTGGGTCCAAACTGGAATGGCATGGTGAGCAAAAAAACGATGGATTTAGGCCCAGATCTCTGTACTGGGGTGAATGTACGACATTGTTCTGCATTCTGTCCATCAGTTGTTCTTTTTGCATTTGTCACCCCGAGTGGGACGGGTATGCCCAGACGTGGGTCCCGTGCTCTCCATGCCACTGGAGTCAAGCTATCCTGGCTGAAGAGGGGTGAAACCCCGAAACCGGTCCTAGGATGCTTGATTCCAGTCCAGGGAGGACCTGGCCTGGCAGTTCGGGCTGGACTGTTCCCATTGGGCGCAGGGTCAAGACTGATTTGCATATGGCTGGGTCCAAACTGGAATGGCATGGTGAGCAAAAAAACGATGGATTTAGGCCCAGATCTCTGTACTGGGGTGAATGTACGACATTGTTCTGCATTCTGTCCATCAGTTGTTCTTTTTGCATTTGTCACCCCGAGTGGGACGGGTATGCCCAGACGTGGGTCCCGTGCTCTCCATGCCACTGGAGTCAAGCTATCCTGGCTGAAGAGGGGTGAAACCCCGAAACCGGTCCTAGGATGCTTGATTCCAGTCCAGGGAGGACCTGGCCTGGCAGTTCGGGCTGGACTGTTCCCATTGGGCGCAGGGTCAAGACTGATTTGCATATGGCTGGGTCCAAACTGGAATGGCATGGTGAGCAAAAAAACGATGGATTTAGGCCCAGATCTCTGTACTGGGGTGAATGTACGACATTGTTCTGCATTCTGTCCATCAGTTGTTCTTTTTGCATTTGTCACCCCGAGTGGGACGGGTATGCCCAGACGTGGGTCCCGTGCTCTCCATGCCACTGGAGTCAAGCTATCCTGGCTGAAGAGGGGTGAAACCCCGAAACCGGTCCTAGGATGCTTGATTCCAGTCCAGGGAGGACCTGGCCTGGCAGTTCGGGCTGGACTGTTCCCATTGGGCGCAGGGTCAAGACTGATTTGCATATGGCTGGGTCCAAACTGGAATGGCATGGTGAGCAAAAAAACGATGGATTTAGGCCCAGATCTCTGTACTGGGGTGAATGTACGACATTGTTCTGCATTCTGTCCATCAGTTGTTCTTTTTGCATTTGTCACCCCGAGTGGGACGGGTATGCCCAGACGTGGGTCCCGTGCTCTCCATGCCACTGGAGTCAAGCTATCCTGGCTGAAGAGGGGTGAAACCCCGAAACCGGTCCTAGGATGCTTGATTCCAGTCCAGGGAGGACCTGGCCTGGCAGTTCGGGCTGGACTGTTCCCATTGGGCGCAGGGTCAAGACTGATTTGCATATGGCTGGGTCCAAACTGGAATGGCATGGTGAGCAAAAAACGATGGATTTAGGCCCAGATCTCTGTACTGGGGTGAATGTACGACATTGTTCTGCATTCTGTCCATCAGTTGTTCTTTTTGCATTTGTCACCCCGAGTGGGACGGGTATGCCCAGACGTGGGTCCCGTGCTCTCCATGCCACTGGAGTCAAGCTATCCTGGCTGAAGAGGGGTGAAACCCCGAAACCGGTCCTAGGATGCTTGATTCCAGTCCAGGGAGGACCTGGCCTGGCAGTTCGGGCTGGACTGTTCCCATTGGGCGCAGGGTCAAGACTGATTTGCATATGGCTGGGTCCAAACTGGAATGGCATGGTGAGCAAAAAAACGATGGATTTAGGCCCAGATCTCTGTACTGGGGTGAATGTATGACATTGTTCTGCATTCTGTCCATCAGTTGTTCTTTTTGCATTTGTCACCCCGAGTGGGACGGGTATGCCCAGACGTGGGTCCCGTGCTCTCCATGCCACTGGAGTCAAGCTATCCTGGCTGAAGAGGGGTGAAAGCCCGAAACCGGTCCTAGGATGCTTGATTCCAGTCCAGGGAGGACCTGGCCTGGCAGTTCGGGCTGGACTGTTCCCATTGGGCGCAGGGTCAAGACTGATTTGCATATGGCTGGGTCCAAACTGGAATGGCATGGTGAGCAAAAAAACGATGGATTTAGGCCCAGATCTCTGTACTGGGGTGAATGTACGACATTGTTCTGCATTCTGTCCATCAGTTGTTCTTTTTGCATTTGTCACCCCGAGTGGGACGGGTATGCCCAGACGTGGGTCCCGTGCTCTCCATGCCACTGGAGTCAAGCTATCCTGGCTGAAGAGGGCTGAAACCCCGAAACCGGTCCTAGGATGCTTGATTCCAGTCCAGGGAGGACCTGGCCTGGCAGTTCGGGCTGGACTGTTCCCATTGGGCGCAGGGTCAAGACTGATTTGCATATGGCTGGGTCCAAACTGGAATGGCATGGTGAGCAAAAAAACGATGGATTTAGGCCCAGATCTCTGTACTGGGGTGAATGTATGACATTGTTCTGCATTCTGTCCATCAGTTGTTCTTTTTGCATTTGTCACCCCGAGTGGGACGGGTATGCCCAGACGTGGGTCCCGTGCTCTCCATGCCACTGGAGTCAAGCTATCCTGGCTGAAGAGGGGTGAAACCCCGAAACCGGTCCTAGGATGCTTGATTCCAGTCCAGGGAGGACCTGGCCTGGCAGTTCGGGCTGGACTGTTCCCATTGGGCGCAAGGTCAAGACTGATTTGCATATGGCTGGGTCCAAACTGGAATGGCATGGTGAGCAAAAAATGATGGATTTAGGCCCAGATTTCTGTACTGGGGTGAATGTACGACATTGTTCTGCATTCTGTCCATCAGTTGTTCTTTTTGCATTTGTCACCCCGAGTGGGACGGGTATGCCCAGACGTGGGTCCCGTGCTCTCCATGCCACTGGAGTCAAGCTATCCTGGCTGAAGAGGGGTGAAAGCCCGAAACCGGTCCTAGGATGCTTGATTCCAGTCCAGGGAGGACCTGGCCTGGCAGTTCGGGCTGGACTGTTCCCATTGGGCGCAGGGTCAAGACTGATTTGCATATGGCTGGGTCCAAACTGGAATGGCATGGTGAGCAAAAAACGATGGATTTAGGCCCAGATCTCTGTACTGGGGTGAATGTACGACATTGTTCTGCATTCTGTCCATCAGTTGTTCTTTTTGCATTTGTCACCCGAGTGGGACGGGTATGCCCAGACGTGGGTCCCGTGCTCTCCATGCCACTGGAGTCAAGCTATCCTGGCTGAAGAGGGGTGAAACCCCGAAACCGGTCCTAGGATGCTTGATTCCAGTCCAGGGAGGACCTGGCCTGGCAGTTCGGGCTGGACTGTTCCCATTGGGCGCAAGGTCAAGACTGATTTGCATATGGCTGGGTCCAAACTGGAATGGAAATGGTGAGCAAAAAACGATGGATTTAGGCCCAGATCTCTGTACTGGGGTGAATGTATGACATTGTTCTGCATTCTGTCCATCAGTTGTTCTTTTTGCATTTGTCACCCCGAGTGGGACGGGTATGCCCAGACGTGGGTCCCGTGCTCTCCATGCCACTGGAGTCAAGCTATCCTGGCTGAAGAGGGGTGAAACCCCGAAACCGGTCCTAGGATGCTTGATTCCAGTCCAGGGAGGACCTGGCCTGGCAGTTCGGGCTGGACTGTTCCCATTGGGCGCAGGGTCAAGACTGATTTGCATATGGCTGGGTCCAAACTGGAATGGCATGGTGAGCAAAAAAACGATGGATTTAGGCCCAGATCTCTGTACTGGGGTGAATGTACGACATTGTTCTGCATTCTGTCCATCAGTTGTTCTTTTTGCATTTGTCACCCCGAGTGGGACGGGTATGCCCAGACGTGGGTCCCGTGCTCTCCATGCCACTGGAGTCAAGCTATCCTGGCTGAAGAGGGGTGAAACCCCGAAACCGGTCCTAGGATGCTTGATTCCAGTCCAGGGAGGACCTGGCCTGGCAGTTCGGGCTGGACTGTTCCCATTGGGCGCAGGGTCAAGACTGATTTGCATATGGCTGGGTCCAAACTGGAATGGCATGGTGAGCAAAAAAACGATGGATTTAGGCCCAGATCTCTGTACTGGGGTGAATGTACGACATTGTTCTGCATTCTGTCCATCAGTTGTTCTTTTTGCATTTGTCACCCCGAGTGGGACGGGTATGCCCAGACGTGGGTCCCGTGCTCTCCATGCCACTGGAGTCAAGCTATCCTGGCTGAAGAGGGGTGAAACCCCGAAACCGGTCCTAGGATGCTTGATTCCAGTCCAGGGAGGACCTGGCCTGGCAGTTCGGGCTGGACTGTTCCCATTGGGCGCAGGGTCAAGACTGATTTGCATATGGCTGGGTCCAAACTGGAATGGCATGGTGAGCAAAAAACGATGGATTTAGGCCCAGATCTCTGTACTGGGGTGAATGTACGACATTGTTCTGCATTCTGTCCATCAGTTGTTCTTTTTGCATTTGTCACCCCGAGTGGGACGGGTATGCCCAGACGTGGGTCCCGTGCTCTCCATGCCACTGGAGTCAAGCTATCCTGGCTGAAGAGGGGTGAAACCCCGAAACCGGTCCTAGGATGCTTGATTCCAGTCCAGGGAGGACCTGGCCTGGCAGTTCGGGCTGGACTGTTCCCATTGGGCGCAGGGTCAAGACTGATTTGCATATGGCTGGGTCCAAACTGGAATGGCATGGTGAGCAAAAAACGATGGATTTAGGCCCAGATCTCTGTACTGGGGTGAATGTATGACATTGTTCTGCATTCTGTCCATCAGTTGTTCTTTTTGCATTTGTCACCCCGAGTGGGACGGGTATGCCCAGACGTGGGTCCCGTGCTCTCCATGCCACTGGAGTCAAGCTATCCTGGCTGAAGAGGGGTGAAACCCCGAAACCGGTCCTAGGATGCTTGATTCCAGTCCAGGGAGGACCTGGCCTGGCAGTTCGGGCTGGACTGTTCCCATTGGGCGCAGGGTCAAGACTGATTTGCATATGGCTGGGTCCAAACTGGAATGGCATGGTGAGCAAAAAAACGATGGATTTAGGCCCAGATCTCTGTACTGGGGTGAATGTATGACATTGTTCTGCATTCTGTCCATCAGTTGTTCTTTTTGCATTTGTCACCCCGAGTGGGACGGGTATGCCCAGACGTGGGTCCCGTGCTCTCCATGCCACTGGAGTCAAGCTATCCTGGCTGAAGAGGGGTGAAACCCCGAAACCGGTCCTAGGATGCTTGATTCCAGTCCAGGGAGGACCTGGCCTGGCAGTTCGGGCTGGACTGTTCCCATTGGGCGCAGGGTCAAGACTGATTTGCATATGGCTGGGTCCAAACTGGAATGGCATGGTGAGCAAAAAAACGATGGATTTAGGCCCAGATCTCTGTACTGGGGTGAATGTACGACATTGTTCTGCATTCTGTCCATCAGTTGTTCTTTTTGCATTTGTCACCCCGAGTGGGACGGGTATGCCCAGACGTGGGTCCCGTGCTCTCCATGCCACTGGAGTCAAGCTATCCTGGCTGAAGAGGGCTGAAACCCCGAAACCGGTCCTAGGATGCTTGATTCCAGTCCAGGGAGGACCTGGCCTGGCAGTTCGGGCTGGACTGTTCCCATTGGGCGCAGGGTCAAGACTGATTTGCATATGGCTGGGTCCAAACTGGAATGGCATGGTGAGCAAAAAAACGATGGATTTAGGCCCAGATCTCTGTACTGGGGTGAATGTACGACATTGTTCTGCATTCTGTCCATCAGTTGTTCTTTTTGCATTTGTCACCCCGAGTGGGACGGGTATGCCCAGACGTGGGTCCCGTGCTCTCCATGCCACTGGAGTCAAGCTATCCTGGCTGAAGAGGGGTGAAACCCCGAAACCGGTCCTAGGATGCTTGATTCCAGTCCAGGGAGGACCTGGCCTGGCAGTTCGGGCTGGACTGTTCCCATTGGGCGCAGGGTCAAGACTGATTTGCATATGGCTGGGTCCAAACTGGAATGGCATGGTGAGCAAAAAAACGATGGATTTAGGCCCAGATCTCTGTACTGGGGTGAATGTACGACATTGTTCTGCATTCTGTCCATCAGTTGTTCTTTTTGCATTTGTCACCCCGAGTGGGACGGGTATGCCCAGACGTGGGTCCCGTGCTCTCCATGCCACTGGAGTCAAGCTATCCTGGCTGAAGAGGGGTGAAACCCCGAAACCGGTCCTAGGATGCTTGATTCCAGTCCAGGGAGGACCTGGCCTGGCAGTTCGGGCTGGACTGTTCCCATTGGGCGCAGGGTCAAGACTGATTTGCATATGGCTGGGTCCAAACTGGAATGGCATGGTGAGCAAAAAACGATGGATTTAGGCCCAGATCTCTGTACTGGGGTGAATGTATGACATTGTTCTGCATTCTGTCCATCAGTTGTTCTTTTTGCATTTGTCACCCCGAGTGGGACGGGTATGCCCAGACGTGGGTCCCGTGCTCTCCATGCCACTGGAGTCAAGCTATCCTGGCTGAAGAGGGGTGAAACCCCGAAACCGGTCCTAGGATGCTTGATTCCAGTCCAGGGAGGACCTGGCCTGGCAGTTCGGGCTGGACTGTTCCCATTGGGCGCAGGGTCAAGACTGATTTGCATATGGCTGGGTCCAAACTGGAATGGCATGGTGAGCAAAAAACGATGGATTTAGGCCCAGATCTCTGTACTGGGGTGAATGTACGACATTGTTCTGCATTCTGTCCATCAGTTGTTCTTTTTGCATTTGTCACCCCGAGTGGGACGGGTATGCCCAGACGTGGGTCCCGTGCTCTCCATGCCACTGGAGTCAAGCTATCCTGGCTGAAGAGGGGTGAAACCCCGAAACCGGTCCTAGGATGCTTGATTCCAGTCCAGGGAGGACCTGGCCTGGCAGTTCGGGCTGGACTGTTCCCATTGGGCGCAGGGTCAAGACTGATTTGCATATGGCTGGGTCCAAACTGGAATGGCATGGTGAGCAAAAAACGATGGATTTAGGCCCAGATCTCTGTACTGGGGTGAATGTACGACATTGTTCTGCATTCTGTCCATCAGTTGTTCTTTTTGCATTTGTCACCCCGAGTGGGACGGGTATGCCCAGACGTGGGTCCCGTGCTCTCCATGCCACTGGAGTCAAGCTATCCTGGCTGAAGAGGGGTGAAACCCCGAAACCGGTCCTAGGATGCTTGATTCCAGTCCAGGGAGGACCTGGCCTGGCAGTTCGGGCTGGACTGTTCCCATTGGGCGCAGGGTCAAGACTGATTTGCATATGGCTGGGTCCAAACTGGAATGGCATGGTGAGCAAAAAAACGATGGATTTAGGCCCAGATCTCTGTACTGGGGTGAATGTACGACATTGTTCTGCATTCTGTCCATCAGTTGTTCTTTTTGCATTTGTCACCCCGAGTGGGACGGGTATGCCCAGACGTGGGTCCCGTGCTCTCCATGCCACTGGAGTCAAGCTATCCTGGCTGAAGAGGGGTGAAACCCCGAAACCGGTCCTAGGATGCTTGATTCCAGTCCAGGGAGGACCTGGCCTGGCAGTTCGGGCTGGACTGTTCCCATTGGGCGCAGGGTCAAGACTGATTTGCATATGGCTGGGTCCAAACTGGAATGGCATGGTGAGCAAAAAAACGATGGATTTAGGCCCAGATCTCTGTACTGGGGTGAATGTACGACATTGTTCTGCATTCTGTCCATCAGTTGTTCTTTTTGCATTTGTCACCCCGAGTGGGACGGGTATGCCCAGACGTGGGTCCCGTGCTCTCCATGCCACTGGAGTCAAGCTATCCTGGCTGAAGAGGGGTGAAACCCCGAAACCGGTCCTAGGATGCTTGATTCCAGTCCAGGGAGGACCTGGCCTGGCAGTTCGGGCTGGACTGTTCCCATTGGGCGCAGGGTCAAGACTGATTTGCATATGGCTGGGTCCAAACTGGAATGGCATGGTGAGCAAAAAAACGATGGATTTAGGCCCAGATCTCTGTACTGGGGTGAATGTACGACATTGTTCTGCATTCTGTCCATCAGTTGTTCTTTTTGCATTTGTCACCCCGAGTGGGACGGGTATGCCCAGACGTGGGTCCCGTGCTCTCCATGCCACTGGAGTCAAGCTATCCTGGCTGAAGAGGGGTGAAACCCCGAAACCGGTCCTAGGATGCTTGATTCCAGTCCAGGGAGGACCTGGCCTGGCAGTTCGGGCTGGACTGTTCCCATTGGGCGCAGGGTCAAGACTGATTTGCATATGGCTGGGTCCAAACTGGAATGGCATGGTGAGCAAAAAAACGATGGATTTAGGCCCAGATCTCTGTACTGGGGTGAATGTACGACATTGTTCTGCATTCTGTCCATCAGTTGTTCTTTTTGCATTTGTCACCCCGAGTGGGACGGGTATGCCCAGACGTGGGTCCCGTGCTCTCCATGCCACTGGAGTCAAGCTATCCTGGCTGAAGAGGGGTGAAACCCCGAAACCGGTCCTAGGATGCTTGATTCCAGTCCAGGGAGGACCTGGCCTGGCAGTTCGGGCTGGACTGTTCCCATTGGGCGCAGGGTCAAGACTGATTTGCATATGGCTGGGTCCAAACTGGAATGGCATGGTGAGCAAAAAAACGATGGATTTAGGCCCAGATCTCTGTACTGGGGTGAATGTACGACATTGTTCTGCATTCTGTCCATCAGTTGTTCTTTTTGCATTTGTCACCCCGAGTGGGACGGGTATGCCCAGACGTGGGTCCCGTGCTCTCCATGCCACTGGAGTCAAGCTATCCTGGCTGAAGAGGGGTGAAACCCCGAAACCGGTCCTAGGATGCTTGATTCCAGTCCAGGGAGGACCTGGCCTGGCAGTTCGGGCTGGACTGTTCCCATTGGGCGCAGGGTCAAGACTGATTTGCATATGGCTGGGTCCAAACTGGAATGGCATGGTGAGCAAAAAAACGATGGATTTAGGCCCAGATCTCTGTACTGGGGTGAATGTATGACATTGTTCTGCATTCTGTCCATCAGTTGTTCTTTTTGCATTTGTCACCCCGAGTGGGACGGGTATGCCCAGACGTGGGTCCCGTGCTCTCCATGCCACTGGAGTCAAGCTATCCTGGCTGAAGAGGGGTGAAACCCCGAAACCGGTCCTAGGATGCTTGATTCCAGTCCAGGGAGGACCTGGCCTGGCAGTTCGGGCTGGACTGTTCCCATTGGGCGCAGGGTCAAGACTGATTTGCATATGGCTGGGTCCAAACTGGAATGGCATGGTGAGCAAAAAAACGATGGATTTAGGCCCAGATCTCTGTACTGGGGTGAATGTACGACATTGTTCTGCATTCTGTCCATCAGTTGTTCTTTTTGCATTTGTCACCCCGAGTGGGACGGGTATGCCCAGACGTGGGTCCCGTGCTCTCCATGCCACTGGAGTCAAGCTATCCTGGCTGAAGAGGGGTGAAACCCCGAAACCGGTCCTAGGATGCTTGATTCCAGTCCAGGGAGGACCTGGCCTGGCAGTTCGGGCTGGACTGTTCCCATTGGGCGCAGGGTCAAGACTGATTTGCATATGGCTGGGTCCAAACTGGAATGGCATGGTGAGCAAAAAAACGATGGATTTAGGCCCAGATCTCTGTACTGGGGTGAATGTACGACATTGTTCTGCATTCTGTCCATCAGTTGTTCTTTTTGCATTTGTCACCCCGAGTGGGACGGGTATGCCCAGACGTGGGTCCCGTGCTCTCCATGCCACTGGAGTCAAGCTATCCTGGCTGAAGAGGGGTGAAACCCCGAAACCGGTCCTAGGATGCTTGATTCCAGTCCAGGGAGGACCTGGCCTGGCAGTTCGGGCTGGACTGTTCCCATTGGGCGCAGGGTCAAGACTGATTTGCATATGGCTGGGTCCAAACTGGAATGGCATGGTGAGCAAAAAAACGATGGATTTAGGCCCAGATCTCTGTACTGGGGTGAATGTATGACATTGTTCTGCATTCTGTCCATCAGTTGTTCTTTTTGCATTTGTCACCCCGAGTGGGACGGGTATGCCCAGACGTGGGTCCCGTGCTCTCCATGCCACTGGAGTCAAGCTATCCTGGCTGAAGAGGGGTGAAACCCCGAAACCGGTCCTAGGATGCTTGATTCCAGTCCAGGGAGGACCTGGCCTGGCAGTTCGGGCTGGACTGTTCCCATTGGGCGCAGGGTCAAGACTGATTTGCATATGGCTGGGTCCAAACTGGAATGGCATGGTGAGCAAAAAACGATGGATTTAGGCCCAGATCTCTGTACTGGGGTGAATGTACGACATTGTTCTGCATTCTGTCCATCAGTTGTTCTTTTTGCATTTGTCACCCCGAGTGGGACGGGTATGCCCAGACGTGGGTCCCGTGCTCTCCATGCCACTGGAGTCAAGCTATCCTGGCTGAAGAGGGGTGAAACCCCGAAACCGGTCCTAGGATGCTTGATTCCAGTCCAGGGAGGACCTGGCCTGGCAGTTCGGGCTGGACTGTTCCCATTGGGCGCAGGGTCAAGACTGATTTGCATATGGCTGGGTCCAAACTGGAATGGCATGGTGAGCAAAAAAACGATGGATTTAGGCCCAGATCTCTGTACTGGGGTGAATGTACGACATTGTTCTGCATTCTGTCCATCAGTTGTTCTTTTTGCATTTGTCACCCCGAGTGGGACGGGTATGCCCAGACGTGGGTCCCGTGCTCTCCATGCCACTGGAGTCAAGCTATCCTGGCTGAAGAGGGGTGAAACCCCGAAACCGGTCCTAGGATGCTTGATTCCAGTCCAGGGAGGACCTGGCCTGGCAGTTCGGGCTGGACTGTTCCCATTGGGCGCAGGGTCAAGACTGATTTGCATATGGCTGGGTCCAAACTGGAATGGCATGGTGAGCAAAAAAACGATGGATTTAGGCCCAGATCTCTGTACTGGGGTGAATGTATGACATTGTTCTGCATTCTGTCCATCAGTTGTTCTTTTTGCATTTGTCACCCCGAGTGGGACGGGTATGCCCAGACGTGGGTCCCGTGCTCTCCATGCCACTGGAGTCAAGCTATCCTGGCTGAAGAGGGGTGAAACCCCGAAACCGGTCCTAGGATGCTTGATTCCAGTCCAGGGAGGACCTGGCCTGGCAGTTCGGGCTGGACTGTTCCCATTGGGCGCAGGGTCAAGACTGATTTGCATATGGCTGGGTCCAAACTGGAATGGCATGGTGAGCAAAAAAACGATGGATTTAGGCCCAGATCTCTGTACTGGGGTGAATGTATGACATTGTTCTGCATTCTGTCCATCAGTTGTTCTTTTTGCATTTGTCACCCCGAGTGGGACGGGTATGCCCAGACGTGGGTCCCGTGCTCTCCATGCCACTGGAGTCAAGCTATCCTGGCTGAAGAGGGGTGAAACCCCGAAACCGGTCCTAGGATGCTTGATTCCAGTCCAGGGAGGACCTGGCCTGGCAGTTCGGGCTGGACTGTTCCCATTGGGCGCAGGGTCAAGACTGATTTGCATATGGCTGGGTCCAAACTGGAATGGCATGGTGAGCAAAAAAACGATGGATTTAGGCCCAGATCTCTGTACTGGGGTGAATGTACGACATTGTTCTGCATTCTGTCCATCAGTTGTTCTTTTTGCATTTGTCACCCCGAGTGGGACGGGTATGCCCAGACGTGGGTCCCGTGCTCTCCATGCCACTGGAGTCAAGCTATCCTGGCTGAAGAGGGGTGAAACCCCGAAACCGGTCCTAGGATGCTTGATTCCAGTCCAGGGAGGACCTGGCCTGGCAGTTCGGGCTGGACTGTTCCCATTGGGCGCAGGGTCAAGACTGATTTGCATATGGCTGGGTCCAAACTGGAATGGCATGGTGAGCAAAAAAACGATGGATTTAGGCCCAGATCTCTGTACTGGGGTGAATGTATGACATTGTTCTGCATTCTGTCCATCAGTTGTTCTTTTTGCATTTGTCACCCCGAGTGGGACGGGTATGCCCAGACGTGGGTCCCGTGCTCTCCATGCCACTGGAGTCAAGCTATCCTGGCTGAAGAGGGGTGAAACCCCGAAACCGGTCCTAGGATGCTTGATTCCAGTCCAGGGAGGACCTGGCCTGGCAGTTCGGGCTGGACTGTTCCCATTGGGCGCAGGGTCAAGACTGATTTGCATATGGCTGGGTCCAAACTGGAATGGCATGGTGAGCAAAAAAACGATGGATTTAGGCCCAGATCTCTGTACTGGGGTGAATGTACGACATTGTTCTGCATTCTGTCCATCAGTTGTTCTTTTTGCATTTGTCACCCCGAGTGGGACGGGTATGCCCAGACGTGGGTCCCGTGCTCTCCATGCCACTGGAGTCAAGCTATCCTGGCTGAAGAGGGGTGAAACCCCGAAACCGGTCCTAGGATGCTTGATTCCAGTCCAGGGAGGACCTGGCCTGGCAGTTCGGGCTGGACTGTTCCCATTGGGCGCAGGGTCAAGACTGATTTGCATATGGCTGGGTCCAAACTGGAATGGCATGGTGAGCAAAAAAACGATGGATTTAGGCCCAGATCTCTGTACTGGGGTGAATGTACGACATTGTTCTGCATTCTGTCCATCAGTTGTTCTTTTTGCATTTGTCACCCCGAGTGGGACGGGTATGCCCAGACGTGGGTCCCGTGCTCTCCATGCCACTGGAGTCAAGCTATCCTGGCTGAAGAGGGGTGAAACCCCGAAACCGGTCCTAGGATGCTTGATTCCAGTCCAGGGAGGACCTGGCCTGGCAGTTCGGGCTGGACTGTTCCCATTGGGCGCAGGGTCAAGACTGATTTGCATATGGCTGGGTCCAAACTGGAATGGCATGGTGAGCAAAAACGATGGATTTAGGCCCAGATCTCTGTACTGGGGTGAATGTACGACATTGTTCTGCATTCTGTCCATCAGTTGTTCTTTTTGCATTTGTCACCCCGAGTGGGACGGGTATGCCCAGACGTGGGTCCCGTGCTCTCCATGCCACTGGAGTCAAGCTATCCTGGCTGAAGAGGGGTGAAACCCCGAAACCGGTCCTAGGATGCTTGATTCCAGTCCAGGGAGGACCTGGCCTGGCAGTTCGGGCTGGACTGTTCCCATTGGGCGCAGGGTCAAGACTGATTTGCATATGGCTGGGTCCAAACTGGAATGGCATGGTGAGCAAAAACGATGGATTTAGGCCCAGATCTCTGTACTGGGGTGAATGTACGACATTGTTCTGCATTCTGTCCATCAGTTGTTCTTTTTGCATTTGTCACCCCGAGTGGGACGGGTATGCCCAGACGTGGGTCCCGTGCTCTCCATGCCACTGGAGTCAAGCTATCCTGGCTGAAGAGGGGTGAAACCCCGAAACCGGTCCTAGGATGCTTGATTCCAGTCCAGGGAGGACCTGGCCTGGCAGTTCGGGCTGGACTGTTCCCATTGGGCGCAGGGTCAAGACTGATTTGCATATGGCTGGGTCCAAACTGGAATGGCATGGTGAGCAAAAAAACGATGGATTTAGGCCCAGATCTCTGTACTGGGGTGAATGTACGACATTGTTCTGCATTCTGTCCATCAGTTGTTCTTTTTGCATTTGTCACCCCGAGTGGGACGGGTATGCCCAGACGTGGGTCCCGTGCTCTCCATGCCACTGGAGTCAAGCTATCCTGGCTGAAGAGGGGTGAAACCCCGAAACCGGTCCTAGGATGCTTGATTCCAGTCCAGGGAGGACCTGGCCTGGCAGTTCGGGCTGGACTGTTCCCATTGGGCGCAGGGTCAAGACTGATTTGCATATGGCTGGGTCCAAACTGGAATGGCATGGTGAGCAAAAAACGATGGATTTAGGCCCAGATCTCTGTACTGGGGTGAATGTACGACATTGTTCTGCATTCTGTCCATCAGTTGTTCTTTTTGCATTTGTCACCCCGAGTGGGACGGGTATGCCCAGACGTGGGTCCCGTGCTCTCCATGCCACTGGAGTCAAGCTATCCTGGCTGAAGAGGGGTGAAACCCCGAAACCGGTCCTAGGATGCTTGATTCCAGTCCAGGGAGGACCTGGCCTGGCAGTTCGGGCTGGACTGTTCCCATTGGGCGCAGGGTCAAGACTGATTTGCATATGGCTGGGTCCAAACTGGAATGGCATGGTGAGCAAAAAAACGATGGATTTAGGCCCAGATCTCTGTACTGGGGTGAATGTACGACATTGTTCTGCATTCTGTCCATCAGTTGTTCTTTTTGCATTTGTCACCCCGAGTGGGACGGGTATGCCCAGACGTGGGTCCCGTGCTCTCCATGCCACTGGAGTCAAGCTATCCTGGCTGAAGAGGGGTGAAACCCCGAAACCGGTCCTAGGATGCTTGATTCCAGTCCAGGGAGGACCTGGCCTGGCAGTTCGGGCTGGACTGTTCCCATTGGGCGCAGGGTCAAGACTGATTTGCATATGGCTGGGTCCAAACTGGAATGGCATGGTGAGCAAAAAAACGATGGATTTAGGCCCAGATCTCTGTACTGGGGTGAATGTACGACATTGTTCTGCATTCTGTCCATCAGTTGTTCTTTTTGCATTTGTCACCCCGAGTGGGACGGGTATGCCCAGACGTGGGTCCCGTGCTCTCCATGCCACTGGAGTCAAGCTATCCTGGCTGAAGAGGGGTGAAACCCCGAAACCGGTCCTAGGATGCTTGATTCCAGTCCAGGGAGGACCTGGCCTGGCAGTTCGGGCTGGACTGTTCCCATTGGGCGCAGGGTCAAGACTGATTTGCATATGGCTGGGTCCAAACTGGAATGGCATGGTGAGCAAAAAAACGATGGATTTAGGCCCAGATCTCTGTACTGGGGTGAATGTATGACATTGTTCTGCATTCTGTCCATCAGTTGTTCTTTTTGCATTTGTCACCCCGAGTGGGACGGGTATGCCCAGACGTGGGTCCCGTGCTCTCCATGCCACTGGAGTCAAGCTATCCTGGCTGAAGAGGGGTGAAACCCCGAAACCGGTCCTAGGATGCTTGATTCCAGTCCAGGGAGGACCTGGCCTGGCAGTTCGGGCTGGACTGTTCCCATTGGGCGCAGGGTCAAGACTGATTTGCATATGGCTGGGTCCAAACTGGAATGGCATGGTGAGCAAAAAAACGATGGATTTAGGCCCAGATCTCTGTACTGGGGTGAATGTACGACATTGTTCTGCATTCTGTCCATCAGTTGTTCTTTTTGCATTTGTCACCCCGAGTGGGACGGGTATGCCCAGACGTGGGTCCCGTGCTCTCCATGCCACTGGAGTCAAGCTATCCTGGCTGAAGAGGGGTGAAACCCCGAAACCGGTCCTAGGATGCTTGATTCCAGTCCAGGGAGGACCTGGCCTGGCAGTTCGGGCTGGACTGTTCCCATTGGGCGCAGGGTCAAGACTGATTTGCATATGGCTGGGTCCAAACTGGAATGGCATGGTGAGCAAAAAACGATGGATTTAGGCCCAGATCTCTGTACTGGGGTGAATGTACGACATTGTTCTGCATTCTGTCCATCAGTTGTTCTTTTTGCATTTGTCACCCCGAGTGGGACGGGTATGCCCAGACGTGGGTCCCGTGCTCTCCATGCCACTGGAGTCAAGCTATCCTGGCTGAAGAGGGGTGAAACCCCGAAACCGGTCCTAGGATGCTTGATTCCAGTCCAGGGAGGACCTGGCCTGGCAGTTCGGGCTGGACTGTTCCCATTGGGCGCAGGGTCAAGACTGATTTGCATATGGCTGGGTCCAAACTGGAATGGCATGGTGAGCAAAAAAACGATGGATTTAGGCCCAGATCTCTGTACTGGGGTGAATGTACGACATTGTTCTGCATTCTGTCCATCAGTTGTTCTTTTTGCATTTGTCACCCCGAGTGGGACGGGTATGCCCAGACGTGGGTCCCGTGCTCTCCATGCCACTGGAGTCAAGCTATCCTGGCTGAAGAGGGGTGAAACCCCGAAACCGGTCCTAGGATGCTTGATTCCAGTCCAGGGAGGACCTGGCCTGGCAGTTCGGGCTGGACTGTTCCCATTGGGCGCAGGGTCAAGACTGATTTGCATATGGCTGGGTCCAAACTGGAATGGCATGGTGAGCAAAAAAACGATGGATTTAGGCCCAGATCTCTGTACTGGGGTGAATGTACGACATTGTTCTGCATTCTGTCCATCAGTTGTTCTTTTGCATTTGTCACCCCGAGTGGGACGGGTATGCCCAGACGTGGGTCCCGTGCTCTCCATGCCACTGGAGTCAAGCTATCCTGGCTGAAGAGGGGTGAAACCCCGAAACCGGTCCTAGGATGCTTGATTCCAGTCCAGGGAGGACCTGGCCTGGCAGTTCAGGCTGGACTGTTCCCATTGGGCGCAGGGTAAAAACTGATTTGCATATGGCTGGGTCTAAACTGGAATGGCATGGTGAGCAAAAAAGCGATGGATTTAGGCCCAGATCTTTGTACTGGGGTGAATGTACGA
This sequence comes from Calotriton arnoldi, assembly GCA_963921515.1. Lineage (NCBI taxonomy): Eukaryota > Metazoa > Chordata > Amphibia > Caudata > Salamandridae > Calotriton > Calotriton arnoldi. Next base: position 1,065,137 of record CAWUFW010005061.1, read on the forward strand.
CATTGTTCTGCATTCTGTCCATCAGTTGTTCTTTTTGCATTTGTCACCCCGAGTGGGACGGGTATGCCCAGACGTGGGTCCCGTGCTCTCCATGCCACTGGAGTCAAGCTATCCTGGCTGAAGAGGGGTGAAACCCCGAAACCGGTCCTAGGATGCTTGATTCCAGTCCAGGGAGGACCTGGCCTGGCAGTTCGGGCTGGACTGTTCCCATTGGGCGCAGGGTCAAGACTGATTTGCATATGGCTGGGTCCAAACTGGAATGGCATGGTGAGCAAAAAAACGATGGATTTAGGCCCAGATCTCTGTACTGGGGTGAATGTACGACATTGTTCTGCATTCTGTCCATCAGTTGTTCTTTTTGCATTTGTCACCCCGAGTGGGACGGGTATGCCCAGACGTGGGTCCCGTGCTCTCCATGCCACTGGAGTCAAGCTATCCTGGCTGAAGAGGGGTGAAACCCCGAAACCGGTCCTAGGATGCTTGATTCCAGTCCAGGGAGGACCTGGCCTGGCAGTTCGGGCTGGACTGTTCCCATTGGGCGCAGGGTCAAGACTGATTTGCATATGGCTGGGTCCAAACAGGAATGGCATGGTGAGCAAAAAAACGATGGATTTAGGCCCAGATCTCTGTACTAGGGTGAATGTATGACATTGTTCTGCATTCTGTCCATCAGTTGTTCTTTTTGCATTTGTCACCCCGAGTGGGACGGGTATGCCCGGACGTGGGTCCCGTGCTCTCCATGCCACTGGAGTCAAGCTATCCTGGCTAAAGAGGGGTGAAATCCCGAAACCGGTCCTAGGATGCTTGATTCCAGTCCAGGGAGGACCTGGCCTGGCAGTTCGGGCTGGACTGTTCCCATTGGGCGCAGGGTCAAGACTGATTTGCATATGGCTGGGTCCAAACTGGAATGGCATGGTGAGCAAAAAACGATGGATTTAGGCCCAGATCTCTGTACTGGGGTGAATGTACGACATTGTTCTGCATTCTGTCCATCAGTTGTTCTTTTGCATTTGTCACCCCGAGTGGGACGGGTATGCCCAGACGTGGGTCCCGTGCTCTCCATGCCACTGGAGTCAAGCTATCCTGGCTGAAGAGGGGTGAAACCCCGAAACCGGTCCTAGGATGCTTGATTCCAGTCCAGGGAGGACCTGGCCTGGCAGTTCGGGCTGGACTGTTCCCATTGGGCGCAGGGTCAAGACTGATTTGCATATGGCTGGGTCCAAACTGGAATGGCATGGTGAGCAAAAAAACGATGGATTTAGGCCCAGATCTCTGTACTGGGGTGAATGTACGACATTGTTCTGCATTCTGTCCATCAGTTGTTCTTTTTGCATTTGTCACCCCGAGTGGGACGGGTATGCCCAGACGTGGGTCCCGTGCTCTCCATGCCACTGGAGTCAAGCTATCCTGGCTGAAGAGGGGTGAAACCCCGAAACCGGTCCTAGGATGCTTGATTCCAGTCCAGGGAGGACCTGGCCTGGCAGTTCGGGCTGGACTGTTCCCATTGGGCGCAGGGTCAAGACTGATTTGCATATGGCTGGGTCCAAACTGGAATGGCATGGTGAGCAAAAACGATGGATTTAGGCCCAGATCTCTGTACTGGGGTGAATGTACGACATTGTTCTGCATTCTGTCCATCAGTTGTTCTTTTTGCATTTGTCACCCCGAGTGGGACGGGTATGCCCAGACGTGGGTCCCGTGCTCTCCATGCCACTGGAGTCAAGCTATCCTGGCTGAAGAGGGGTGAAACCCCGAAACCGGTCCTAGGATGCTTGATTCCAGTCCAGGGAGGACCTGGCCTGGCAGTTCGGGCTGGACTGTTCCCATTGGGCGCAGGGTCAAGACTGATTTGCATATGGCTGGGTCCAAACTGGAATGGCATGGTGAGCAAAAAACGATGGATTTAGGCCCAGATCTCTGTACTGGGGTGAATGTACGACATTGTTCTGCATTCTGTCCATCAGTTGTTCTTTTTGCATTTGTCACCCCGAGTGGGACGGGTATGCCCAGACGTGGGTCCCGTGCTCTCCATGCCACTGGAGTCAAGCTATCCTGGCTGAAGAGGGGTGAAACCCCGAAACCGGTCCTAGGATGCTTGATTCCAGTCCAGGGAGGACCTGGCCTGGCAGTTCGGGCTGGACTGTTCCCATTGGGCGCAGGGTCAAGACTGATTTGCATATGGCTGGGTCCAAACTGGAATGGCATGGTGAGCAAAAAACGATGGATTTAGGCCCAGATCTCTGTACTGGGGTGAATGTATGACATTGTTCTGCATTCTGTCCATCAGTTGTTCTTTTTGCATTTGTCACCCCGAGTGGGACGGGTATGCCCGGACGTGGGTCCCGTGCTCTCCATGCCACTGGAGTCAAGCTATCCTGGCTGAAGAGGGGTGAAACCCCGAAACCGGTCCTAGGATGCTTGATTCCAGTCCAGGGAGGACCTGGCCTGGCAGTTCGGGCTGGACTGTTCCCATTGGGCGCAGGGTCAAGACTGATTTGCATATGGCTGGGTCCAAACTGGAATGGCATGGTGAGCAGAAAAACGATGGATTTAGGCCCAGATCTCTGTACTGGGGTGAATGTACGACATTGTTCTGCATTCTGTCCATCAGTTGTTCTTTTTGCATTTGTCACCCCGAGTGGGACGGGTATGCCCAGACGTGGGTCCCGTGCTCTCCATGCCACTGGAGTCAAGCTATCCTGGCTGAAGAGGGGTGAAACCCCGAAACCGGTCCTAGGATGCTTGATTCCAGTCCAGGGAGGACCTGGCCTGGCAGTTCGGGCTGGACTGTTCCCATTGGGCGCAGGGTCAAGACTGATTTGCATATGGCTGGGTCCAAACTGGAATGGCATGGTGAGCAAAAAAACGATGGATTTAGGCCCAGATCTCTGTCCTGGGGTGAATGTACGACATTGTTCTGCATTCTGTCCATCAGTTGTTCTTTTTGCATTTGTCACCCCGAGTGGGATGGGTATGCCCAGACGTGGGTCCCGTGCTCTCCATGCCACTGGAGTCAAGCTATCCTGGCTGAAGAGGGGTGAAACCCCGAAACCGGTCCTAGGATGCTTGATTCCAGTCCAGGGAGGACCTGGCCTGGCAGTTCGGGCTGGACTGCTCCCATTGGGCACAGGGTCAAGACTGATTTGCATATGGCTGGGTCCAAACTGGAATGGCATGGTGAGCAAAAAAGCGATGGATTTAGGCACAGACCTCTGTACTGGGGTGAATGTACGACATTGTTTTGCATTCTGTCCATCAGTTGTTCTTTTTGCATTTGTCACCCCGAGTGGGACGGGTATGCCCAGACGTGGGTCCCGTGCTCTCCATGCCACTGGAGTCAAGCTATCCTGACTGAAGAGGGGTGAAACCCCGAAACCGGTCCTAGGATGCTTGATTACAGTCCAGGGAGGACCAGGCCTGGCAGTTCGGGCTGGAATGTTCGCATTGGGCGCAGGGTCAAGACTGATTTGCATATGGCTGGGTCCAAACTGGAATGGCATGGTGAGCAAAAAAACGATGGATTTAGGCCCAGATCTCTGTACTGGGGTGAATGTATGACATTGTTCTGCATTCTGTCCATCAGTTGTTCTTTTTGCATTTGTCACCCCGAGTGGGACGGGTATGCCCAGACGTGGGTCCCGTGCTCTCCATGCCACTGGAGTCAAGCTATCCTGGCTAAAGAGGGGTGAAACCCCGAAACCGGTCCTAGGATGCTTGATTCCAGTCCAGGGAGGACCTGGCCTGGCAGTTCGGGCTGGACTGTTCCCATTGGGCGCAGGGTCAAGACTGATTTGCATATGGCTGGGTCCAAACTGGAATGGCATGGTGAGCAAAAAAACGATGGATTTAGGCCCAGATCTCTGTACTGGGGTGAATGTATGACATTGTTCTGCATTCTGTCCATCAGTTGTTCTTTTTGCATTTGTCACCCCGAGTGGGAGGGGTATGCCCAGACGTGGGTCCCGTGCTCTCCATGCCACTGGAGTCAAGCTATCCTGGCTGAAGAGGGGTGAAACACCGAAAACGGTCCTAGGATGCTTGATTCCAGTCCAGGGAGGACCTGGCCTGGCAGTTCAGGCAGACCTGTTCCCATTGGGGGCAGGGTCAAGACTGATTTGCATATGGCTGGGTCCAAACTGGAATGGCATGGTGAGCAACAAAAAGATGGATTTAGGCCCAGATCTCTGTACTGGGGTGAATGTACGACATTGTTCTGCATTCTGTCCATCAGTTGTTCTTTTTGCATTTGTCACCCCGAGTGGGAAGGGTTTGCCCAGATGTGGGTCCCGTGCTCTCCATGCCACTGGAGTCAAGCTATCCTGGCTGAAGAGGGGTGAAACCCCGAAACCGGTCCTAGGATGCTTGATTCCAGTCCAGGGAGGACCTGGCCTGGCAGTTCGGGCTGGACTGTTCCCATTGGGCGCAGGGTCAAGACTGATTTGCATATGGCTGGGTCCAAACTGGAATGGGATGGTGAGCAAAAAACGATGGATTAAGGCCCAGATCTCTGTACTGGGGTGAATGTACGACATTGTTCTGCATTCTGTCCATCAGTTGTTCTTTTTGCATTTGTCACCCGAGTGGGACGGGTATGCCCAGACGTGGTTCCCGTGCTCTCCATGCCACTGGAGTCAAGCTATCCTGGCTGAAGAGGGGTGAAACCCCGAAACCGGTCCTAGGATGCTTGATTCCAGTCCAGGGAGGACTTGGCCTGGCAGTTCGGGCTGGACTGTTCCCATTGGGCGCAGGGTCAAGACTGATTTGCATATGGCTGGGTCCAAACTGGAATGGCATGGTGAGCAAAAAAACGATGGATTTAGGCCCAGATCTCTGTACTGGGGTGAATGTACGACATTGTTCTGCATTCTGTCCATCAGTTGTTCTTTTTGCATTTGTCACCCGAGTGGGACGGGTATGCCCAGACGTGGGTCCCGTGCTCTCCATGCCACTGGAGTCAAGCTATCCTGGCTGAAGAGGGGTGAAACCCCGAAACCGGTCCTAGGATGCTTGATTCCAGTCCAGGGAGGACCTGGCCTGGCAGTTCGGGCTGGACTGTTCCCATTGGGTGCAGGGTCAAGACTGATTTGCATATGGCTGGTTCCAAACTGGAATGGCATGGTGAGCAAAAAAACGATGGATTTAGGCCCAGATCTCTGTACTGGGGTGAATGTTTGACATTGTTCTGCATTCTGTCCATCAGTTGTTCTTTTTGCATTTGTCACCCCGAGTGGGACGGGTATGCCCGGACGTGGGTCCCGTGCTCTCCATGCCACTGGAGTCAAGCTATCCTGGCTGAAGAGGGGTGAAACCCCGAAACCGGTCCTAGGATGCTTGATTCCAGTCCAGGGAGGACCTGGCCTGGCAGTTCGGGCTGGACTGTTCCCATTGGGCGCAGTATCAAGACTGATTTGCATATGGCTGGGTCCAAACTGGAATGGCATGGTGGGCAAAAAAACGATGAATTTAGGCCCAGATCTCTGTACTGGGGTGAATGTACGACATTGTTCTGCATTCTGTCCATCAGTTGTTCTTTTTGCATTTGTCACCCCGAGTGGGACGGGTATGCCCAGACGTGGGTCCCGTGCTCTCCATGCCACTGGAGTCAAGCTATCCTGGCTGAAGAGGGGTGAAACCCCGAAACCGGTCCTAGGATGTTTGATTCCAGTCCAGGGAGGACCTGGCCTGGCAGTTCGGGCTGCACTGTTCCCATTGTGCGCAGGGTCAAGACTGATTTGCATATGGCTGGGTCCAAACTGGAATGGCATGGTGAGCAAAAAAGCGATGGATTTAGGCCCAGATCTCTGTACTGGGGTGAATGTACGACATTGTTTTGCATTCTGTCCATCAGTTGTTCTTTTTGCATTTGTCACCCCGAGTGGGACGGGTATGCCCAGACGTGGGTCCCGTGCTCTCCATGCCACTGGAGTCAAGCTATCCTGACTGAAGAGGGGTGAAACCCCGAAACCGGTCCTAGGATGCTTGATTCCAGTCCAGGGAGGACCTGGCCTGGCAGTTCGGGCTGGACTGTTCCCATTGGGCGCAGGGTCAAGACTGATTTGCATATGGCTGGGTCCAAACTGGAATGGCATGGTGAGCAAAAACGATGGATTTAGGCCCAGATCTCTGTACTGGGGTGAATGTATGACATTGTTGTGCATTCTGTCCATCAGTTGTTCTTTTTGCATTTGTCACCCCGAGTGGGACGGGTATGCCCAGACGTGGGTCCCGTGCTCTCCATGCCACTGGAGTCAAGCTATCCTGGCTGAAGAGGGGTGAAACCCCGAAACCGGTCCTAGGATGCTTGATTCCAGTCCAGGGAGGACCTGGCCTGGCAGTTCGGGCTGGACTGTTCCCATTGGGCGCAGGGTCAAGACTGATTTGCATATGGCTGGGTCCAAACTGGAATGGCATGGTGAGCAAAAACGATGGATTTAGGCCCAGATCTCTGTACTGGGGTGAATGTACGACATTGTTCTGCATTCTGTCCATCAGTTGTTCTTTTTGCATTTGTCACCCCGAGTGGGACGGGTATGCCCAGACGTGGGTCCCGTGCTCTCCATGCCACTGGAGTCAAGCTATCCTGGCTGAAGAGGGGTGAAACCCCGAAACCGGTCCTAGGATGCTTGATTCCAGTCCAGGGAGGACCTGGCCTGGCAGTTCGGGCTGGACTGTTCCCATTGGGCGCAGGGTCAAGACTGATTTGCATATGGCTGGGTCCAAACTGGAATGGCATGGTGAGCAAAAAACGATGGATTTAGGCCCAGATCTCTGTACTGGGGTGAATGTACGACATTGTTCTGCATTCTGTCCATCAGTTGTTCTTTTTGCATTTGTCACCCCGAGTGGGACGGGTATGCCCAGACGTGGGTCCCGTGCTCTCCATGCCACTGGAGTCAAGCTATCCTGGCTGAAGAGGGGTGAAACCCCGAAACCGGTCCTAGGATGCTTGATTCCAGTCCAGGGAGGACCTGGCCTGGCAGTTCGGGCTGGACTGTTCCCATTGGGCGCAAGGTCAAGACTGATTTGCATATGGCTGGGTCCAAACTGGAATGGAAATGGTGAGCAAAAAAACGATGGATTTAGGCCCAGATCTCTGTACTGGGGTGAATGTATGACATTGTTCTGCATTCTGTCCATCAGTTGTTCTTTTGCATTTGTCACCCCGAGTGGGACGGGTATGCCCAGACGTGGGTCCCGTGCTCTCCATGCCACTGGAGTCAAGCTATCCTGGCTGAAGAGGGGTGAAACCCCGAAACCGGTCCTAGGATGCTTGATTCCAGTCCAGGGAGGACCTGGCCTGGCAGTTCGGGCTGGACTGTTCCCATTGGGCGCAGGGTCAAGACTGATTTGCATATGGCTGGGTCCAAACTGGAATGGCATGGTGAGCAAAAAACGATGGATTTAGGCCCAGATCTCTGTACTGGGGTGAATGTATGACATTGTTCTGCATTCTGTCCATCAGTTGTTCTTTTGCATTTGTCACCCGAGTGGGACGGGTATGCCCAGACGTGGTTCCCGTGCTCTCCATGCCACTGGAGTCAAGCTATCCTGGCTGAAGAGGGGTGAAACCCCGAAACCGGTCCTAGGATGCTTGATTCCAGTCCAGGGAGGACCTGGCCTGGCAGTTCGGGCTGGACTGTTCCCATTGGTTGCAGGGTCAAGACTGATTTGCATATGGCTGGGTCCAAACTGGAATGGCATGGTGAGCAAAAAAACGATGGATTTAGGCCCAGATCTCTGTACTGGGGTGAATGTACGACATTGTTCTGCATTCTGTCCATCAGTTGTTCTTTTTGCATTTGTCACCCCGAGTGGGACGGGTATGCCCGGACGTGGGTCCCGTGCTCTCCATGCCACTGGAGTCAAGCTATCCTGGCTGAAGAGGGGTGAAACCCTGAAACCGGTCCTAGGATGCTTGATTCCAGTCCAGGGAGGGCCTGGCAGTTCAGGGCTGGACTGTTCCCATTGGGCGCAGGGTCAAGATTGATTTGCATATGGCTGGGTCCAAACTGGAATGGCATGGTGTGCAAAAACGATGGATTTAGGCCCAGATCTCTGTCCTGGGGTGAATGTACGACATTGTTCTGCATTCTGTCCATCAGTTGTTCTTTTTGCATTTGTCACCCCGAGTGGGACGGGTATGCCCAGACGTGGGTCCCCGTGCTCTCCATGCCACTGGAGTCAAGCTATCCTGGCTGAAGAGGGGTGAAACCCCGAAACCGGTCCTAGGATGCTTGATTCCAGTCCAGGGAGGACCTGGCCTGGCAGTTCGGGCTGGACTGCTCCCATTGGGCACAGGGTCAAGACTGATTTGCATATGGCTGGGTCCAAACTGGAATGGCATGGTGAGCAAAAAAGCGATGGATTTAGGCCCAGATCTCTGTACTGGGGTGAATGTACGACATTGTTTTGCATTCTGTCCATCAGTTGTTCTTTTTGCATTTGTCACCCCGAGTGGGACGGGTATGCCCAGACGTGGGTCCCGTGCTCTCCATGCCACTGGAGTCAAGCTATCCTGACTGAAGAGGGGTGGAAACCCCGAAACCGGTCCTAGGATGCTTGATTCCAGTCCAGGGAGGACCTGGCCTGGCAGTTCGGGCTGGACTGTTCCCATTGGGCGCAGGGTCAAGACTAATTTGCATATGGCTGGGTCCAAACTGGAATGGCATGGTGAGCAAAAAAACTATGGATTTAGGCCCAGATCTCTGTACTGGGGTGAATGTGGTGACATTGTTGTGCATTCTGTCCATCAGTTGTTCTTTTTGCATTTGTCACCCCGAGTGGGACGGGTATGCCCAGACGTGGGTCCCGTGCTCTCCATGCCACTGGAGTTAAGCTATCCTGGCTAAAGAGGGGTGAAACCCCGTAACCGGTCCTAGGATGCTTGATTCCAGTCCAGGGAGGACCTGGCCTGGCAGTTCGGGCTGGACTGTTCCCATTGGGCGCAGGGTCAAGACTGATTTGCATATGGCTGGGTCCAAACTGGAATGGCATGTTGAGCAAAAAAACGATGGATTTAGGCCCAGATCTCTGTACTGGGGTGAATGTATGACATTGTTCTGCATTCTGTCCATCAGTTGTTCTTTTTGCATTTGTCACCCCGAGTGGGAGGGGTATGCCCAGACGTGCGTCCCGTGCTCCCTATGCCACTGGAGTCAAGCTATCCTGGCTGAAGAGGGGTGAAACAC